>JAHLJT010000631.1:255524668-256008643 GCA_031308135.1 Acheta domesticus
GCGGGCGGGGGGCGGCAGCGGGGACGGGCGCGGGGGCGGGAACGGGTGCGGCAGCGGGGGCGGGCGCGGGGGCGGGCGCGGGGGGCGGCAGCGCGGGCCGGCGCGGGGCGGGCGCGGGGGCGGCAGCGGGGACGGGCGCGGGGGCGGGCGCGGGGGGCGGCTGCGGGGACGGGCGTGTGTGACGGGGAGCGGTTGCTGTAGATGGTGCTATAAGAAGAGGAGATAGGAGTGTCGCAGGTTTACATGGCATTGATGGTAAGTTGATGGATTGGTTAGTGAGTCCGGGTGCGGCAACTGCTAAGGTCATTCATCCCGTAACTGTAGTGTATGTGAATAAGCGTAGGCGATGATGTCCCCCGCTGGATGGTGAGATCCGGCGGCGAATTACACATATGCTAGAGATGTTTTCCCCAAACATGTACCTCCCGCTCCAGCGGGGGAAGCTTTAAGCTCCCGATATGTGGTAGTGTAGTACATATAAATGTGTGTGTAAGAGATGGGTGAGGATAGGACTAGGACGAGGAAGAAAGATCGCGCGCGATCCGTGGAAGTGCAAGAGTACTGCTACGACTTTCGCCTGGTATTGATCGGAGAAACAACGGAAATGCGACCAGAGCAGCCGGCTCCTGGAATTCTTCTCCAGACAGCAGCTGAATTCGACCTAACTATGAAGCTAGTGTCGAAAACCCTGCCGCCGTCGAGACTCTAATCCTGGGTCCTCCCTGTCTTGGGCAGCGCAGAGACATCAGTTGATACCCTGAGCCACTTAAGCCAGTGTGGTAAGTTGATGTTTGCAGAGGCAATAGCAGAGGCAACGGCAATAGCTTTGGAGGTTGACATATGTAACGCCAGCAAAGATTTTGCGCAGTTTGTTAATGTTGGCAGTACCTGTAAGGGAGGTCAGAGCCGTGTTATAGGGTGATTCGAGAGGAAGTGGTCGATAAGGGGAAGAGATGATAAAAGCGAGGGGAGGTCGCAAAAGGCAAAGAAGATGGTGACAATGAAGGCAAAAACAAGGCTGAAGTTCCGGGGGTGGGTCAGGGAACGGAAGGAGGAATGTCAGCAGCCGCGTGGAGTGTGGTGACGCGTTCAAGCACCCGTCCTCCTCCCTGGAGCTTTAGAGCGCCCTTAAAAGAACACTTCGTCTTTTGTAATGAGTTACGAATACTTGAATATCGTAAGTGGATCTTTTGTGTCATGAGCAGTGTACTTGTGAGTTAAAATATCACGTTTCACGCCCCTATTATTATAGAGAGTTACTATAGTGAACAATACAATTAAACATGCTAAAATGAATGGTTAAAAAATAATATTCACTTACTTTGAATATGGAGTTTCGAACAGTAATATAATAGTCATCGATAAAATATAGATTATTTATCTTGAAATAGGGATTGTAACATCCAATTAGCCAAAAATGAATAGTATTTTGCAACATTTAGTTGTGTAGATGAACAAAAAGAGAAATGAGTTAAAATTGCATTTATACTCTATTCTAGGAAGGTTCAGGAATCGATCGCGTATAACTCTTTACAACGATAAATTTACTTGTACACATTGGGTGTTGTTGCGCACTGTCCGTCGCTTGCCGCCAGGTACCATCGTTGGAGCGACCGTGACTTATTTCAACGTATTTGAAACACTAAAACTGCCTTGAGCTACATAAATTGGATTAAAGCGTGTTTATTAGTACATTTTAAAAAGCATTCTTCATTGTAGACATTTAATCATTTTCATTCTAAAATTTATAGTATTAACATATAATTGAATGTATTATACCATATGAATGAATTTAAAGTGAAGCAATTAAAATGAAACTAGTACTTCAAATTCTGAAAGTATCCCCTAGCTACGTCAGTTGTCTTCCTAAGTTAAGGAGATCGTACTAACAATCAATAACTGAACGTAGTGGTACAATATCGAGTTTCTTGTCTTTAAGAAACTACATCTCAAAGCATAGTTTTCAACCAGTCATTACCCTTCTTTTGTAGAATCAAGGCAAGCCTCAAGAATCCAATACAAACAAAATATACTACTTCGTAATGAAAGTAATAAAAATGCCTCATTGAATGACACATTGTCAAAGTAAATGGACTTTCGACAATGGTGAGAGAGACGAGTATCGAACGTGAAAAGTGAAGGCAGGAAGTGACGGCGCTGGAAAGGCGAGGGTCTGGAGAGGCTTCAGCACACAACTTAAGATCCGACTAGAACGGAGAGAGAGCTTTGAAGCGGAGGAGAGGATCTTAAAATGGAGACGCCTGGATGAAAAGACAAAAGAAGAGGTGTAACAATATAGCACTAAGAAAGAAGTTAAAGAGATGTGATAAAAATCTGATTTGTGGATAGCGATGCTAAAGCATCCAAGTACAAAATATTCTAGGTCTGTTTTTCAGGATAAAATGAACGGGATGCATGATGACCAGATCGTTGCATCGTTCCCAACGCTCGCCTCGTGTTGAAGCCACGATCTTGAGGGTAGAGTTTGGATAAAGCGCGCTTATTTCCAAAGTTTAAACGTACTAATTTGTAAATAAGTAGAATTTATAACTGGCAAATATGTGAATAGCAAAATTGTATTTATACACAACACGCACACACTATTAATGACACAACATTGATTAAACTAGTGGTGCTACAGCTTCACATACTTCTCGCATTATTATTTAATTTGCAATTTTCGAAAATTCAGAGAGTTCAACGAAAATAAGACCCGCGCCATTCTTCCTACCCTCCATAGAAAAAAATTAAAGAAAATATTTGGAGCGGTTTTTTGAGGAAATGACACGTAATTTTCTCCTCTATCTTTCGTACCAAAAAATCCGAAATTCATATTTTCGAATAATTGAACATGGACTTATTAAAAGGAACTCTTCAACGAACAGATTTCATTCGAAAAAGAAAACAACTATATTCAATATTGTAGTTGTAGGGAGACTTCTCCAAACAAATTAGCAATTTTTTCCATATTTAGTAACAGGACTAATCCACTTTTTCCTTACCAGGGCCTACCATAAAAGTTTTTCTGCCGAAAATTCTCCGTTTTCTGACGCTCGATTACGTAACTTTTTCTTGTTACGGAGTACTTTCGTAAGGACGAGAAAAGACTTATTAACATGATAATTTTCTACTGTCAGATTTCTGTGCTATTTGAAGTTTGGCAGGTAGCTAGATAAGGAAGTTCGCACAAGTATTAATAATATACAGCTTTGGCTAGAACTGCTCCATACATAGATGCCTAACAATGAATGGAAAAACTATAAAAACTTGTTGTTCAAGTTCCGCGGAAATATCACAATTCGACGCCAGGATTAAATAACCTTCAGGTTACGATTTTGTCAGAGCTTCAGAAGACCGCTTAAAGCTCGGGAGACGCTCTGGGACCCCCGTTGTTAAACATTAAAATATTGACTCGTCAACATGAGGTAAGCAATTGTAAACCATGTAAATTGTCCAACTGTTGTTGTTTACGAAAACCAACTGTTGTTGTTTACGTGACCTAATGAAACGAGGCAACATTTTTTCTAAAGATGCAAAATATACCAAGAACGTGGAATATGTGTGCAATCCATCTTAACCTGATAGGTTTATCACATATTGCTAAGCAATGTCGCATCAAAAGTATAGTAAATGGAGGATTTTTGTTGAATATTTTACTTTATTTTCCGGTCTAAATTAACTTCACATTCCTAATTTTACCATTATTATATTAAATGCTACACAAAAATTCCCTCTCGAAAACATGTCATTTGACACAACAATACGTTTTAGAGTTAGTGGAAATTTATCTTAAATGAGGAATTGAAAATTTATATTTTCCCTGATCGCTCTGGCCTAACTTGTAGTCCTACAAATTTGAAACGGATATTTTGATTTCGGGACGTACTTTTCATGAAGTCTTAATATTTTCAAAATTTTCTCAAAATTATTTTCAAATCTTTAGATTAACTTATTTTTTTCGGATAGAACAATGTACGCTTATAAAAATGACGCAGTTCTAATTTTTTTTGAACTTTCTAAATTTTCAAAAATTGAAAAGTTCAAAATTTTTTCGCTGTCCTCCTGTCACTACAATTTTTAGGAGAGATATTATTTCCTTAAGTGTTTTAGTATTTTATTCTAGTTGTCGAATGTAAATAATTTATCAACATTAAGACTTCAATATTTTTATGTCAACTTTTTTATTATGAGAAGGGCGACGCCAAGAGTGGATCGAGCCGATAATTTTGTTTGAAAGGGGGATCATAAATTTTTGTTAAATAATAAACTTATTTGTTATTATATTGGATGTTATTTTTGTAGCGTATGCATGATACCACACAATATTATTTTTAAATAATTACATAATTATAACGTGATTAAATATTTAAATCAATTTTGCCAAACAAAGGAAGGTAACAAAAGAAAGTCCTAAGCCTTGGGGGGGGGGCTCCACCCGGATCCGCCTCTGGGCGACCCGTAGAGGATGTGGCGTTGGGTCGCGAGGACGTTGGCGCGAAAAGAACGATATGAGACGGTGTGCAGTCGATGTCCAGGCGGGGCGAGTTCGGATGTCCGATCTGTTACTGCGGGTACGAGACCGCCTGCAAAGGCCCAGATAAAGCAATGCCTTTGCCTCTGCAATGGCACTGGTCAGGAGGAATTCGGGATCGAATCCCAGCCGTGGGCCAGGTCGAATTCAACCACTGTATGGAGAATTCTAGTGACTGGCTACTCTCATCTTGGTTTCCTTGATCAATACCAAACGAATGCCGGAGGAGTACCCTGATAAACGGGCCACGAATTAGACGAAATATTTTTCTCTCTTGCCTTTACTCACCCACACAGTTACACTTACGTTCACCGCACTACCACACATAACGGGAGACCAGTCTTGTTCCCCGCTGGGACGTGCTCGGAAAAACTAGACAATCAATAAAAAGAAGTTCTCTTACAAACGGACCAAAAACCTCACGCAGTCTTTTCTTCATAATCCCCCTTGCTTCCACCTCTCTCGTTATACATAGACCCTCACTATTCTATGCACAACACTACCAAAAACGTCGGGAGCCTGGAGCTTGTCCCAGCTGGGAAAATCTTCCGGTGGGGAAGGCACCTGGATATTGGAAAAACTCGTGCGCCGACATTTAGTTCCGTACTGAATCTCAAGTTTAAGCGGACCAGGGTCCCCGTCATCCCTCAAGGTAGCATGCACCAGTGTTGTCAAGGTCGATGCCACGAGCGGGAGTCCGTGGCACGAGTGACACGAAGAAATCGCCCTCTCCACGCAGTTCATCACTCCGCCACCAGAGACAACGTCATCCCTATTGTAAAACGGCGGGGTTACTAATAGTATCCTTTCCCGACGCTAGTTGCGAAGAGAAGCTCGTGGCATGTTACGGCGAGACAACGCGCGACACTGCCAACAGTAGAAGACCTTGACACCACTGCACTACACACACGGGTCCAACGCCCATAGTAGTTGAGGTGCAAGAAAGCAGTAATTAATCAAATGCGTGCCGCAGGGGTGTGCCCGAAGCAAATGCGGTCGGAGGAGTGGGTGCAGGCGGGGACGTTGACGCGGGCGGGGATGGCGTGGGGCGGTGTGCCCAAAGCAAATGCGGTCGGAGGAGTGGGCGCAGGCAGGGACGTAGACGCGGGCGGGGATGGCGCGGGGCGGTGTGCCGCAGGGGTGTGCCCGAAGCAAATGCGGTCGGAGGAGTGGGCGCAGGCGGGGACGTTGACGCGGGCGGGGATGGCGTGGGGCGGTGTGCCATTGGGTGGGAAGGGAGCAAATGCGGCCAGGTGAGAGGGCGCAGACGCGGCGGTTGTCGCGGACGTGGGCGCGGGTGTGGGTGCCGCAGGGATGGGAATGGAGCAAATGCGCCAGGAGGAGAGAGCGCTGGCGCGAGCGTTAGTGCGGGCGAGAGATGGCGCGGGGCGGTGTGCCACAGGGGGGGGGAAGGGAGCAAATGCGGCCGATGAGTGTTGGAGTTGCTGGAGCAGCGTTTGGCGCGGACGTGGGCGCCGCAGGGATGCAAATGCGGCCGGAGGAATAGGGGCTGGCACGGGATTGCGCAGGGAGGTGTGCCGCAGGGGTGGGAACGAAGCAAATGCGGCTGAAGCAGTGTGCGCTGGCGCAGCGGTTGGCCCGGACGTGGGCGCGAGCGTGGGTGCGGCAGGGAGCAAATGCGGCCGAAGGAGCGGGCGCGGACGCGGGCGCTAGCGAGGGTTTGCGCGAGGCGGTGTGCCGCAGGGACGGGAGCGGTGGAAATGCGACCGGCCGCGAGAGCGGGGGCGTTGGCGCGGGATGGAGCGGCGCGGGGGCGGGCGAGGAGCCTGTTATGTCGAATGGCGGCCGCCGCACCATGCGGGCGCGCAATTAACCTGCGTCTCCTGGCGGGGGCGGGGCGGGGGGCGCCGCATTGTCGCGCGGCGTCGCCGCTTTGTCCGCCGCCGCTCGAGCGCTCTCCAATTAAGCGCAACCTCTCCAGGCGCTCCCCCCCCACCTCCCACCTCCTCCCCTGCGAGATGCAGATAGCGCCGCGAGCGCGGCGCGTGATCGCCGCGGGAACTGCTGCCGCGCTGATGACGAGGGCGAACCGCCGCGCCCGCGCCGCCTCGTTTGCTCTTTCGTGGGAAGCAAGCGCCTGTTGAGATGTTCATGTAGATTCCGTTTCTTTGAGCAGACACCTCATCGTTGCTGATGAGCTTCGATGGATTCAGAGGGTGTTTGTCGCTTTCTTCTGCAATTTATTCATTTTCTTGTCGAACTTTTCAAATCTTGATCTTTATTGTGTGTTATTTTTTTTATGAAATTTATTTTATTCTTTTGAGAATTTTCAATTTCTCTCTAACAATAATAATGGTACACTTGTTTACATTATTTAACTCTAATTTTTTGTGCTTATCCATTTTTTCATTCTGCTATTATCGATACATCGTTTTCGATAAGGAATGCAATTGCATTATTTGCTATATAAGACAGTGCTTACCTCTCTCCCTTCTCACTGTAACTATATTATAAGGACTAACACAAGATAAATAAAAAGGACTGCTTCAATCAATCTGCCCATTAGGCTTTCGGGCATGACTTTTGAATTTTTATCAATTTTGAATTGTCAATCCTCATCACCAATAAACGCAAAGTTCATACAAGTTACGAAGTAATGCTATACATAAATACAAAAATGTGTCTAATTTGTGGGGAGCTCAAGTCATTAGGCTGCTCCTATCTGATGACCAAATTTCATTATTTGTCGGGCTTTAATGGGCAAATGCGTCTATATTTATCATATTCTTTAAAGAAATGTCTCATTATCACTATTATAATTTTACCGAAAAGCAAATTACAACGCTAATACGAGCAGGTTTCGAAATAACTCTTAAACTGGCTAAAGCGCACAATATTCACTTATGTAGATTATATTGAAAGCTGATGAGGTTTTTAAGACTTTGATGGTGATTCAATATCAAATTTTTCAAAACCCATTCCGTTGTGAAGATGAAGATTTTCGCCTCCTTTTCAATTCAAAATGTTAGACCTTTTCTGAAAAATTTGTATAATTTTGCTCTTGTTTTGAGGAGAAAATATCTGAGTGAAAATAATTTTAAGATAAAAAATAGAGATATTCCATTTCATTGATGAGTGACCATTTGAAGTCAACCTAACACTTATTTTGATGTGGAAAAACAAAATTTGAACCTAATCTGAAACAAATTATAACCATAAGCATTTTGGAAGGTCACATTAATGTTAAATCTTTGTTTATTTCATATACAAAAGCATTTTCAAATTATATTTGTTACAAATAAAACCTGTAAAATCTGAAAATTACTGTAGGTTTTTTTATAAATTTGCATGGCCCCCCACCTCTTCTTCCATTGACAATTTGGCCCATAATCGACAAAGGTTGGACGACACTAGTTCTACCGGGCGCCAATCGCTGTTACAAGCTTTCTTCCTAAACAAGAGAAAACCTTTGCCCTCAATTCACGTGCCACGAGCTCTATTCCATACGATTGGCTCTTACGTAATTTGAACGTAAAGTGGCATCATATGAGCTATGTCAATGCTCGGGCAGGGTCATCAGAGCTATAAATTATTACAGCGTTGTAGAAGAATAATAAGTAGTAGCTTTGTTTAGTTGAGTTATCGTCAGAGGCGGGTGTTGTCGACGTACAGAGGGGCCAGAGAGGCCGTGTCCCTCGCCTGCAATTTTTGAAGAGGCTCCATAGTCTTACATAAATCATACATTTCTTTAGATTTAACCTGGGAATTACGGAAGCAACACGACAAGAGGCACTCCAAGCCATCTGCCAACAATGTAAATGGTTTAATATGAAGGATCATTGTATTTATTAATTGTATTATTAAACTTGTTATTTCATTTTCCTTGCATGTTTTATTTATTATCAAAACAGCCGTAAGTAAATAAAAGAAAATTAAAAGATGAGGGATACAGAAAAATAGATGACTCTCCTGTTTTACGCTTCGCATGCCTATGGTTGTTGATGCCTCTCAGCTTATTGAACAAGAGAAATAAAAGTCCCGTAACAGAATTTTTCCAATTTTGAACATTCCACTTCAATTTCCTCCTCATTCATTGTTTTTCACAATGGAGTATAGATGAAATAAACAAATATTCAAACGATTTGGTTACAATATTTTAATTGATGTCTTTATTTAATTACATATTGAAAGCTGCATATTTTCATACTTGACAACACACAACCATTTTATAACCAACTTGTACATAGTTACACATCCACATTAAGATCAACTTTCAAACCGTAACAGTAAAGGCACACTTCCCTGATATTTATATCATTCAGAAAATGCATAAAAGAAAGAAAACAAAAACAAGCTTCAGTGACACAACGTCCAGTCTACCTTTCTTCAATTTTACATACTACGTTATATACACTTGGTATAAGAAACTATGTTCCTTGGTTTTGAACTGTATTGAAACGTTCGTTGCAAGCATCAGCTGCAGAGGGCTGCTCCTGAAGAAAATATTCTTCTTGCGAAGAGACACTTCACTTCAGGACACGGTGACTAGTTTCAGTGCAAACAGCTTTGGCACGAAAAGATACGACTCTGCCGCACACATCAAGACGCAAGAGCTTCCGCACAGCCAGCTCTTTCTTTGGAAGACTTCGATCTTCGGATGCTCGAGGGCGATTGAAAGGTCTTCGAATGTACTTAAGAACTTTAAACAATATGATTATGTATATTGTGGCAGTAAGAAACATGCGATTGTTATTTGAGTTCCTGAATTTTTAAACAGATAAATCAGTTTCGATGTAATTGTTCATATCAATTCTCAGCAACTTTGCTTTGTATTCTAAATTCTAATTGTATTCTAATTCTTGCCGCACGGAATAGGAGTAGCGTTCTGTGCAAATTCTATGAAAAATATGATCACTTGTACATAACATTAGATTGTTAATTGCCAAGAAACGCATTATATGTACATTATTTTGATTTGTAAATAAACGAATTCATATGGATTTGAAAATTAAGATCCTAGGAAACGTTATTAGAGTTTACTAGTAATACATTCATTTGCTTTATCATTAAAAAAATACTGTCCATTGTAATTTCTAATAACCTAATTCATATTCATAGATTACTAATACAAACAAAAGAATGCGGCTTCCTACCACATTTATAAAAGAAATCTGGTGATCTTTGAAGACAGAAAGAGCTACACCGTGAATCACGGTACTGAGGTAAAACTTGTAACAACAACCGCATTGTGCTACTGAGAAAAAAACTTCTCAGATTATTACTGTGTAATTTTATAATTTAATCTTTAATTTTTGCCATGTACTTTAATAAAAGTAATTTTCCGCAATCGGCTCGATGCCAGTGTAAGTCAACTGCAACAGCACGTATGAAATCCCATGGCAACACTACGGCATCCTCCGGTGGCACCGCAACGCCCGGCATGCCGAGTGGCGAAGCGGCGCAATGGCGTCCGCCGTGCGTCAGCTGTCCGTGCGGTTGTGGCTCTCGCCGCCAGGCGGCGTGGGCGCGGCCGCGGCCGCGGGCGCCTCAGATGCGCCTGTTCTGTCGGCGGCGGCGCTGCAGCGCCTGGTGGTGCATGGTGAGGCCGGCGATGACGGTGGCGAGGAAGACGACGCCCACGGCGCACAGCGCGATGAGCATGCCCCTGCCGGCCGACAGGCTGTAGCGCTGCTCGCCCTCCTCGGGCGCCTGCAGGCGCTGCAGCGTCTCGCGCTCGGCGCACAGCGCGCCCTCCCAGTCGTAGAAGTGCACCAGGCGCCGGCCGCGCAGCGCCGCGGGCGTGCTGCACCTGCGCGCACAGCAATACACTACTTAGGGCCGTATTCACTGACAGAATGAGAAAATACTTAAACTATAAGAAGTTACTTTTGATAAGGAAATGTTTATGCACATTTGGTATTCATAGACGATACTTAAACATAAGTACTCTCTCAGTCTGAATCAGTGAAAAACTATTGATTGACAGTGACTATTCAATGATGGTGTCAGTTACAACCCTGCCACTGACAAACAGTGAATTGAACTGAACAAATCAGTGAAAATTGGGTTCACTTTTTGAATCAGTGAAACTTCACTGTTTGAATCAGTGAAATCTGTGACAATTAATTGAACGTGACGACTGAACGATCAGTGAGCGATGGTGGTTACCATTGACGACCAGTGAAATGCTGGCGGTCATTATGAAAAGGTTCGCATATTAGCTGATTGTCAGCGAAATTGCCCATTTCGACTGAAGATATCAGTGACTTCGGCTCTCACTGATTGAATCGCTGACAATTCAGAGATTCAGATTCATTGATTCGGATTCAGAGAGTACGACGCTAGCAGCGTCTCGTGTGGCAACAGCGCATTGGGTGGTTCACAGCCACTTGACTCCTGCCAGAAACGTCCCATCAAACTGGCCGTGAACTATTCTTATGCATGCGTCCGTAGGCATCCGTGGGGTAACCTAACCTACACAATTACTTAAATAGTGGTAACTTAAACAATGTCTTAAATAATGGGAAATCGGTAAACCTCAATTAATTGTAGCTGATTTTTGCCACCAACGTTTATCAAAACATGTACTTTCGTCCGGGTAAAACGCAACCTTTTCTTAAAAGTTCTTGATCATTGTGCATTTCCGGAGAGTTGTACATATCACGTACGAAAAACAATGCAATTATAAACATTTTTAGAACATTCAAAATCGCAGTCCATTTCCATTTCTTTCACATTACGACTATTTTCATCCCACCAAGAGATGATTCACTTATAGCTACAAGTGGAAGCTGTTCCTTCCTTATAGCTATAAGAAGTTTCTTATGCAAGCGGATAAGTTGCCACAAGCCAGCGCTTCCAATAGCGCTGCCGAGTGGTGCGTCTACTAGCAAAGTATTGGTTTAAGTGAACAGATTCACACAAGTGGCGGAGTCGCGTTGCTGTGGCGCTCGTGTCGAACTCCAGCCACTAGCAGCGCAGAAGCGCGATCGCGCTTCCACTAGCAGAACACAGATCTAAATGGCAGCGTTCACACGGGACGTGTCACAGAACAGTGCCTATTGAACCGGTCTTTATCTTTGGCCGCGTTGGCCGCCGCAGATCTCTATCGGCCACCTGAGCGCGGAGCGATGTGACCTAGGAAACCTTCTCTTGTATCTGTCGGAGGCGCCAGGCTGTCGCTGAGTGGGAAGGGCTCTGCCAGGGTCGGATTTCTAAATAGGCTGAGAAGGTTGCAGCCTGGAGCGGCAAAGTTATAGGGGTGGCAATTTGGCAATTTATTCAAATTGAACCCGGATCTTCAATTGCGCAAAACATAGTCATTTGCATTAAAGTATGAAAATTTGTTTAAAACAGTGATATCTGATCTCCAAGAATGAATTAATTCAGTTCGAAACCCATTTTATTTTTTCAACGAATCTTGAAAGACTTCAGTGAAAAACGAGTAGAACTAATGTTATTATGCAATTTACTGTGTAAACCATTAAAATTGTAATTTTACCTAATCGAAATGAAAGCTTTTGTGTTTTGTGCTTTAATGTTTAAAAAAGATGAAAACAAGGATGAACTCTACAGTTTGTAGTGTTAAACAATTGTAATATGCGACTATGGACAGTAAAGGGGAAGCGGCAAAAGGACTTCAGCCTATAGGCGGTATACTCTTAAATTCGGCCCTGGGCTCTGAGGTTTAACGGTGCCAACACCGAGTGTCCCCATGGGAAGGCATCCTTATTCTTTCTAGCGGACTTGTTTTAGTCAAATATTTATGTACGTCCAAAAACGATAACTTTCCTGAAAGATATACTTTACATTCACATCAACTACTTAGTCAAGCACCGATAACGTCAATACAATTTATTGGAATATTACAAATGTGCAATGCGCGCAGGAACTCAGGAACTAAACGAAAACTACGCAGCCTCCGACTATGTGAGATGTTTCTATTACATACCGAGGAGCTCCTGAAAAATTCGAAGACAACGAAAAACTATCGATTTTGATCAAACATCCAAATAATTACTAGTGTTATTCCACCTATTTAGATTCTGCGGACACCTGCTGATGACGCCAGCGTCATGACACAGCAAGGTTCCAAGGAAGAGGCCGTCATTAAATACTTGCTTTTCTCATACAGCGTTTTCGAATAACAACTTTTTTATATTCAGTGGCTGATCGGGGGGAGGGGGTTACGGGAGCCTAGAATTTTCGTTTGTTACCTTCCTTTATTTGGCAAAATTGGTTTTAATGTTTATATTAAAATTATTTAATTATTTTAGAATAATATTGTTTAATATACATGTATTACAAAAATGATACAATACAATAACATATGTTTATTATTTAACAAAAATATATGATGCCCCCCCCACAATGATCGGCTGAATTCCGAATATTCTTATTGTGTAAAAAACCTACTCTTATACTTTACTGTGTTATTGCAGTATTCGTGAAGACTGGATTGGCTAAATATTTAATTTATTGTGCCGTCATACGAGCGTTTTTAAATTTATTGTTCTTGAGCTGTGCGTGTTCTAGTTCTTGGAAAACAATTTAGTGGTGTTGCTGCAAGGACACAAGTTACTATTTTCTATTGCGCGCAGACTGCAAACTATGGAGCCTCCGACAATTTGAGAGGTCTCTATATTTACCTTGTAACCCAGGAACTCGGGATAATTAAAAAACAATGAAATGATTTCGATTTTGACAGAAAAATACAAATATTTGTTTGTGTTATTCCGCCTATTCATTTACTGCGCGTGCCATAATTGTCAATTTTCAGTATTTGACTGCACAAAATTTCTCACAGTACTGCTCCCATTATTTCTGAAGGCATTCATTATCCATAATTGAAATGTCATAGTGAAAAGTAGTTTTTCAATTATGGGCAAAATTTCTAAGATTTTTGAAAAGCTCAGTTTTTATCCAGAATAATAACAGGAATTTTTTTGAATAATGAACATTTTGTTTAGTAATATTTAACAATGCGTATTGAAGACAATATTTCAGGAGTTAACAGTACGTCCCACGTGATGAAAATGTGGTTTTAGTCCGGAAATCGCCGATTTTTATCTACTTGCTTAGTACTATTTTTACAATATTTTCAATTTTTGAATTGACTACAAATTTGGCGCCCTGGGTGAAGGACGTGTGGCTCGTACTGCCACCTTTGAGAGAAATTAAAAATGTCAACGCTTTTGAGAAACTAATCTTAGTTTTCTAGTATCCACTGTATTATTTTTCATAGAAAGTTTGTATATGTGCGTCGTAAACGCGTCTCTACAATGTGTTAATTAATTGTAATTACATTCTTTTTTTTCAAGCATTGAGTATAGATAATAAGTTTATTATTTCAGACATCAAGGCAGGGACCACAGTCTAATATGGTTTGCGAATGCCATCTAGCGTCGCGATTCAGCATTACGACCGAACACTCACGGAGTCAGAGCGCTCTTCTGGCGATAATCGGAACGCCAAGCGCTCTACATAGAGAACCCTTTGCGATACTAAACCTTGCAACTAGGGTGCACGCAGTGCCGTTATCTCGGCGATACCAAAATGATAGCCGTATCATCATCTTCTCACCAATATATTTCTGATATTCACTCATTGACGTTTTCGTGTAGTCTTCCAAATTACAGCGGAGTTTTATTTTAAAATATATTTAAAAGAACTATGACATTTCTTCAAAGCAACCCCCTCTTAACTTTCTTACACTTAGAATAATGTAGAATCCATCGATCGTCGTAAGATTAATCGACATTATATAAGTAACTACTTTCGTACATTCGATCCCTACAGGCAAACTGGTAATACACGCATAAAAATTACGGAAGTACAGTATGAAAAATTGTACTGGTTGTTAGAGGTAAATGTCAGTTAAAAGGCAAAAGCAACAAAAAATCACATTAAAATGTACTAAAATGATAAGTCGTGGGCAATGTAATTTTTCAGAAATCAATTCCTTTAATAATAAAACAAATCTTGAATTTGTAGGTAATAAATGCAACGTAACTTTTCAATGACATTAATAATAGAGCATGAAGTTGTTGGATTTCAATTTGTTTTCTCCGAAAATCCCTTCTATAGATCTTTGAACACTCAAATATTTGAACTCTGGGCAACTGAAAAGCGAGAGGATTCAAACGTACTTAAATACTTAGAAAGTGTCTATAACTATGGATTTCACATTAAGTTTTGTTAAGTTTCAAATAACGAAATGTTGAAGATATTCTCTGCGCCAAATAAGCTAAGAAAAAATATTTTCACAGTCCAGTGGCAACTAAGATAATATGCAACATTTTCTTAAAGCGATTAGATGCGTTTCCACCTTCTGGTGTAGCTATTTCAGACATTGTGTTGTTAATTGTACCAAAAATCAATCTCAATTTTAAATATACCTTTTGGAGGTCCTTGATATACCAGAAATGAAACGGATTAGAAATAAGAGAACATGTAGATGTTTTTGATTAACATGTCATCTTCAATTAAAGTCAAGAACCCTCAGACATTTTATGAATTGAAATATCCTCTAAATAATGCGCCCTACGGACTTTTCAGAATATTTGTTAATTTTGGGTAAAAAAACTATCATTTCTATGAGCGTGGTAGGGTATGGAAGACTGATAGCTCTTGGGCAGTGTTCCTATGGTCAGAAATTTGTTGAATCATAAGCCTGAATGCCTATGAGCATGGGGGTGGGGCAGAGAGACTACTCTCCAACTAGACTTGTTACATTGACCGCATTTGACATGCTCTTTTAATAAACTAATGAATTCATATGAAATATATTACATAAACATGTGGCCTGAAATATGAAAACTGAACTGAAAATTCCAAAAATTAAGAGAAAATTGGAAATTGTACGAAGAGTAACTGCCGTATAATCAACGAATTAGGAGCAAAAATCATAAGAAACTTTTCAATCCTTCCTTGAAAAGTGGCCAATTTTGACTCGATGTCGACATATAAATCAAATTCCGAAAATGGGGGAAAAACTTCGAAAAGAGTTAAAACTGTCGAAAAATGTATGACAATACTCTAAAAATTGCACTCAGATCAGAGTCGATCCCTTCTACAACCACCCAAAAATACAAACCAACTAGTGATGCTACAAATGCACATATATTCTCGCATTGGGACTTTTCGAAAATTCAAAGGACAAGGTTTAATCAAACAATATGGGGCCAGTTTTGAAAAAAAATTGAAAATGTTTCTGAGGCTTCAAACAAAGTAACCTCAAAAGTCAAACTATCCATTTGAAACTCCCAAAACAAAGAAATCAAAATGTCCGTTTGAAACTCCCAAAACTGGAGTCCGTAGAGATCGATCAGGGAATATCAATTTTGTAGAAAATAGGCTGAACGATTTACGCGATAGGGTTGACCATAGACGGGCAGACGGTCGTTCTGCCGTCAACAGCTCTTTCCGTACCAAGAACACTCAAAACATGGATTCTCGCTACACCACGTCTTAGAGGAAGTAAGTTTCTATGCATGAAAACATGATTTATCCACATCTTCGTTACCATGGTCCGACAAGAAGCGCTTTCCTGTCGAAAATTCGTCTTTCTCTGGCGCACGATTACAATACTTTCTCTTCTTACATTTGTAAGTTCGAGAAGGTAACAATTGACTGACAACAACTGGACAAGGAGCGCAGAAATGTAGATCCTCATGTTTTACCCTTCGCACGGTTATGGTTGCAATGTATACAAATTAATTATTACACAAATGAACACGAATTATTGAGGATATACCATTGTAAATAATGTATCAATTTTCAAGTGTTTTTTTACAAGAGAATTCCTCAGAATAGATACTACGTATTTTACTACTCGTAGAAGCAGTTTGATAAGGTAAAGTTGCGTTGTAATATTAGTGAGAAATTCAAATGTAATCATTGTAATGTTACTCAAGGTAGATTTTGAAATTGCATTCAATGTTTTATTTATTTACGTCAAAAACAGTTAAAAACTGCGAATGACGAGCTATGGGGAGAAGTGAATTAGAGAAGTGGGGTGAAGTGTTATTAATGCAATTAAATAATACACATGTTACGAGAAAGTATGTGCGATGTTGAATCACTAGCTTGAAAAATGCAGAAGGAAGTGAGCATTTTTCGCCGAAAATCTGCTATATTTATTCCTAGGGAAATTTTCTGTTTGAAAAATTCTGGGAAATTCATTTCATTTGTGAAAGAATAGAAAACGAAACATTTTTATTTAATTTGATTAAGAATATTTATAAAATGACCGATTGAATTACATATTTACAGTGACCAAGCTATTTTTTCAAACTACATTTCAATGATCACTTCTGATGCAGAACACACTAATATGACAGACGCTTCGATGCGTTGAGCGAATGTCAGTGCAAACAGAATCATCTCACATTCAATGGAAGAATAATTGAGTGTATTTGCTAACAATGACACATAAGTCGCCTTCCTGTCATTAAAGAGAGTCTCAAAAGTAAAAGAATGTGTTTTGATGGCGAAAATGAAAGCCCGCCGTCGAATGATTGATTGTTTTCGGGCGCGTCATCTGCTCAGGGCATTAGTTCCGAACGTGTAGTGCATGATTTTTGCTCAGGAGGAGGCGGTGATCTTGGCCTCGCTGGATGGTCAGATTCGGCGCCGACCTACCGTCAGCTAATGGGTTTTCTCCAGCCAGGTATCTCCCACCAGCGGGGTACCACCGCAGCCGCGAAACGCTTCCGAATCGTCTCACGGCACGTGTGGTAGTGTAGTCCATGCAAAACGTGTCTGAGAGGATAGCACTAGGAATGGGAAGGTAAGATCGCGCGCGGTCCTTGGCGAATGCCGGAGCCGCACCCTACAAACTGGACCAAGTACTGATCGGAGAAACCACAGAAAACTACCGATCAGAGCAGCCGGTCGTCAGAATTTTCTTCTAGACAGCGACAAAATTCGACCCGGCTATCTGGTTGGTGTCAAAAATTCTGTCGCCGTCAAACCCCAGGATCGTCCAGTCAGAGGCACTGCAGTGACATCAGTTGATGCACTGAGCCACCTCTCCTGGTCACCCCTCGAAATGAGGGGCGAGTCGTTGGCACTTGCCTGACTTCGTAGAGCAGCTGTCGGCGGTTGGTGTCGTAGAGCGGGCGGACGACGCGCTCCATGAGCCACTGCTCGCTGCACGAGCAGTCCAGGGGATTCCCCTGCAGGTCGACGACGCGCAGCTCCTCCCAGGGCAGCGCCTTCTCCGGCAGCTTCGTCAGCGCGCAGTCGCTCACGTCCAGCTGCGCAAGGAATTCATATTTGTATTCTGTGAAACGTTTTGAATACAATTCTTTGAAGACCGTTCAGACGCTTGTGTGAGAAGCATTCACTTCTAAGTTGGCACTTTTGTCAATTAGCACAGTACGAAAGTACGAAATTGCACGTACGGAGTTATATACATTTATACACGTGGTATTTGCCCCTGATTTTTAAGCAACCCCTTACATACAATGTTTGACTGTTATATGACATCTCCTTGATATCGTCAGTACGTGAATGCCGAATATTTAGCATCCCCTCGATTTAACAGGCCAGTTAAAGTTAAATCTAGCGCCGTACTACTATATTTCAATTTTTCTTTAGTGGCCAATGACATTAGGTCATTGTTACATCTCCTGTCTGATATAATGAATCATTTTAATTAATTTGCGAGCGGGTAAATATAATACCGATTTCTGCGTGTAATACTGAATAAACCTTTATTGAAACAAAGTTTCAAACATCAATTTCATTGTTTTTATTTTAATTTTAAATTCTGTAAGAACCTGCACCTATTCTGTATTCTGGAAGTTACCTTTTTAATTTTTTAAAACAAATGTACACGTTACGGCAACAACATCCCCTCTTAACGAATTGTTTAAGCCCGACTATGGCAGGCGGGCGCAAGTGATTCAGAGGGGCGGGGCGCGCGATCACAGTGTCAGAGCGCCTTCTGGGAATAAGGCTTCGAACGACACGTTCCTCCTCTGGTTAGTCATTCGTCACGTATTGACGGAGAGTTCAACGCACCCATCCTGGATGCCCAGATACATCCGGGGATTATGACTGAGAAGTGACATTCCCTCGACTTAGTCGGAACATTACCTGTCGAATGTTTGTGCTAAAGAGGTTGCCTAAAATCAGGAGCAAATCCCCCTCACACAAATGCATACTACTCCGTTTTAATTATTTTCATCGGCAAAAGTCATCATTTTCGACTCCGATATGCCTTATAATTTCATAACGTTTATTGAGACACTGTGGATATGACCGGCAATCCTCAACAGGGAAAACATTATCAGTAAAAATTGTACTTGAAAGCCATTTGTTGCAGGCATTTTGTAAATACAGTTCTCATTCTGAATTTTTGTTTTCTGAAATAACAATGGATCACACACAAATGTGTTGTGTGTAATGCCTTATTATTGCCTCGTTTTTATTAAATCTCCTTTCTCTAACAGAATTTTGGTCTTGGCTTATATTCGCTTTCCTGCACCATGTCTCACTGGATAATTCACCTTTCTCATTCAGTAATGGAGTCACTTCGTTCATTTTCGAAATAGTGGAAGTTTTCAAAGCGAAGCAAGGAACCGACGACATCGGCTTGACATATTAAGCTCCATCATAGGAGACACTGTCCTCCTGGGAAGTTATGAGCGAGTAATGTTTCCCCTGTTTTCGATTAGCGAAAACAAAAGAATCTAGGAAAATGCTTTTACGTCAACTTATACAGTGCATTTAGTACTCTCCGTACAAACAGTTTAATGAAAAAATTTGGAGCCGTTTTTGAGAAAACGGCATTCGAAAGTTTGTGTAAAAGTGGAATTCCGAGCTCATTTTCACAGAAATCTCTTGAGTTTTCGAGAAACTTTGTAAAGACATCATTTTAGGTACTTATCACTTGTCTGAAACTCATTAATGCATACAAATCGACATTTGTATAAAAATTAACGACGTGAAAGATGTAAAAAAATTACAATTGTATGATTAAAAAAAGAATAGAAAAAATCGCGTTTATATAATCTTATATCGTATATTTAGCACATTCCTTACCAAAAGTTTAAAGAGACAAGTACGCGAGAAAGTAAAATCTAGTGCACAAGCCGTCCTACTGTATTTCGATTTTTCTCTATCGACTATAGTCGATAACATTAGATTAACACAAGATCAGAAAAATCGAAATTTAGTAGGACGGCTAGTGCGCTAGATTTTACTTTATCATGTACTTCTTTCTTGAATCTTTTGGTAAGGAAAATGCTAAATATACGATATAAGATGACATGAACGCGATTTTGCTCCATTCCTATATATATATATATATATATATATATATATATATATATATATATATATATATATATATATATATATATACATATATAAAATTGTAGGGATAGTGCTAAATATATAGTACGCACCTCGCAGACGGGCACGCCCTGGAGCGCGGCGGCGTCGATCTGCGCGAGCTGCGGGTTGGCGGCGAGGCGCAGCACGAGGCCCGGGCCGGGCGCGTCGTCGCCCGCCTTGGGCGCGCAGCCGCCCGCGGGCAGCGCCGCCCCGCGCAGCCCCTCCAGCGCGCCGCCGCCCAGCGCGCGCAGCTGCGGCAGCCCGCGCGCGGACAGCTCGTGCAGCAGCGGCAGCGGCGCCTAAACACATGCGCACAAAACTCAAGACAAAGCTCTCGGGCCAGTTGAACACTTAACACACACTTATCCTCTTTCGTTATCCAACTCAAACTATGAACCTCAGATCAGTATCGTAATAGATATTAAAGCACAAGTGCTCTAATAATCCGTGAATCCGTGGAGCACTGTAAACCACATCAGTGTCAGTTGACATCCGTGAAAATAAGTGATTTTGTAGAATGAATAGTCAAATTATAAAAAAAGGAAATTATCGTTCATGGGCCCTTAAAAAAGGGGGGGGTAAACTGTATGATGTTCTTGTCGTAACACCTTCTTTCAATATTCCACTGATTCTGAAACTCGATCTTTTAGACTCATTTGATAATTCCCTTATTGTAATAAGAGGTCTTATGATAATTATTTAGTAAAATAATAGTACGTTATGAAACGATGATGTAATGATGGGTATTAATACACGAGTGTGATATTACGATACGAGCAAGGAACGAGCGAGTACGAAGGAGTCAACCAAGGCCACGTAGTTGACAGCTCCCTAACCCTATCCTCGTTTGCTGCCGCAGGTGGTTGTGGCTACCAGTCCGCCTGCGAGGGAGTACTGGACTAATCAAATAGGATAAAAGTGAAATTACAATCCAATTTATTTTAAATAGTATTACACGAAAAAATACTACTAATAAATGAAAATAAAACTGACAAGAATAATATAATATGAAATGTAATTTTAATGTACACAATCAAAAGAAACATTACTAGAACGATTCTCAATGAATAATTGAGAAGTGTTAGTACTTGGTGTCTAAACTTGTCTGTGATTGGTCAAGAACCCTGTATCATAATGAAATCTGTATCCTAATGAATATCATCACGCAACTGGTTGCAGCCATCAAATGACAGCATTATACAATGGGAGCAGGAAAATTAATATTATTAAAATATGTAGATAAACCGAATTTATCATCTTACAAGTCAATACCAATTGAGGCGTCCAGTGAGAGAGGAAGCTAACCCACAAAATTCAAAGTATCGATTTTTGATTTTTGAGTATGAATTTTTGAAAGTATCGACTACAAAACATTTAATATGTCAATAAATCCTTGTTTTGAACTATGAGGGTTAGCTCCCTCTCTCCCTGGGTACCACATTTGATTTGGTTTCTAATGACTAGTGAACCTGTGCTCATTGGGCTATGGAGCGCGCGGGGACGATGCGGGGACGATGCGGGGACGGTGCGGGAACAGTGAGGGGACGGTGCGGGAAGGTGCGGGGAAGGTGCGGGGACGGTGCGGGGTACGGTGAGGGGACGGTGCGGGGACGGTGGAGGGTACGGTGCGGGGACGGTGCGGGACGGTGCGGGGACGGAGAGGGGACGGAGAGGGGACGGAGAGGGGACGGAGAGGGGACGGAGAGGGGACGGAGAGGAGACGGAGAGGAGACGGAGAGGGGACGGAGAGGAGACGGAGAGGAGACGGAGAGGAGACGGAGAGGGGACGGAGAGGGGACGGAGAGGGGACGGAGAGGGGACGGAGAGGGGACGGAGAGGGGACGGAGAGGGGACGGAGAGGGGACGGGAGAGGGGACGGAGAGGGGACGGAGAGGGGACGGAGAGGGGACGGAGAGGGGACGGAGAGGGGACGGAGAGGGGACGGAGAGGGGACGGAGAGGGGACGGAGAGGGGGACGGGTGAGGGACGGTGAGGGGACGGTGAGGGGACGGTGAGGGGACGGTGAGGGACGGTGGCGGGGACGGTGCGGGGACGGTGCGGGGAAGGTGCGGGGAAGTGGCGGGGAAGGTGCGGGGAAGGTGCGGGGAGGTGCGGGGAAAGGTGCGGGGAAGGTGCGGGGAAGGTGCGGGGACGGTGCGGGGTACGGTGAGGGTACGGTGCGGGGACGGTGAGGGGACGGTGCGGGGACGGTGCGGGGACGGTGCGGGGACGGAGAGGGGACGGAGAGGGGACGGTGCGGGGACGGAGAGGGACGGAGAGGGGACGGAGAGGAGACGGAGAGGAGACGGAGAGGAGACGGAGAGGAGACGGAGAGGGGACGGAGAGGGGGAGAGGGGATGAGAGGGGACGGAGAGGGGACGGAGAGGGGACGGACAGGGGACGGAGAGGGGACGGACAGGGGACGGAGAGGGGACGGACAGGGGACGGAGAGGGACGGTGAGGGGACGGTGAGGGGACGGTGCGGGGGCGGTGCGGGGGCGGTGCGGGGGCGGTGCGGGGGCGGTGCGGGGGCGGTGCGGGGGCGGTGCGGTGCAGGGGCGGAGCGGGGGTGGGGCGTGGCGGTTGGGCGGCGCGGGGGCGGCGCGGGGCGGCGCGGGGCGGCGCGGGGGCGGCGCGGGGCGGCGCGGGGGCGGCGCGGGGGCGGCGCGGGGGCGTACCTTGAGGTGCAGCTGCGCGAGCGGGGCGTTGTCGTCGAGGCGCAGGCGGCGGAGGGCGGGCAGCGCGGGCGCGCCCAGCGTGGGCGGCAGCTCCTTGAGCGCGTTCGCCGACAGGTCCAGCACCTCCAGGCTGGGCAGCGTGGGCGGCGGGTCTGGCAGCGACGACAGCGAGTTGTTCGACACGTTCAGCACCTAAGCAGCCACAATCACACCTCACTCCCTCTTCCACTTACACGCGACCATGCGAAATCTAGCGGAACGACTGAGAGGGATGTGAAATACCGTGACATATTCCATCGCGATGATGGGATTTGAGTGGCCTTGAGGGGCAAAGTTAGAAAAATCGCAGTATAAGAATTAACAGTGGATGGGCGAAGCTGGGAGTTGTTATTAAACTTTCCCTCATGGACTATTTGCAAAAAGGGAACGTATGGGAAACTTACAGCAAACATTGTCTAGAGCGAAGAGAAGTAATTATAAAATTAAAGACAATTGAAACGCCATTGAACGCGGCGTTCATACACCAAACAAAATGCGTCGTTTCTGCAAATGTCTCTGCCAGTGCAGAAAGTGTGCTGGACATGGTGGCATTTGGGTCCAAGAGACCTGAAAGCCTATTAATAGGATAGCATGCTGCGTAACTGCAGACGTCTGTTTGTGGGTGAAGTACCATTCGCTTTCCTACGCTTTTTTTTTTCAGACCAGCACGTTACCGTGATTATTCCACTCGTGCAAATAACGCCAGTAGAGTTGAACTATGCATTTAGTACGCATCAATCGTACCAAATGCATACATAAGAAAAAAACGCTTTCTACGTATACTACGAAAAAATTATCGTTTTTTCAGACCACCTCCCTGTTAGCCAATCACAAGGTGCGATACACCAATCATAGGGAGCGCATCCTGTGCATTTGGAGTTCGAACACAATATTATTAATATCGTCTTCCTCGTTCCTACCCAAACCGGGCATATCACTCAAGAAAACTACGGGAGTGAGAACAGTGATGAGAGTCGCTCCCGTATTCACACAATCTGCTTTTGGAAATGATCTGCAAACGATTCGATGGCCACCAAATGTACTATAGAGTTGAACCGGACGAGCGATGTGGAGCCCCATCTTGCATATTGGGAGAGAACAGGTATGGTCTTCCCCGGAGAAGCTTCGAGCAGATGTGCAGCGTGCTATCCAATGTTTTCAGCATATTATGGACACTGATGGAAACCATATTGAACACTTTTGTAGACCGTTTTGTAGAGCGTTACGTAATTTATGGATGACCCCTAAGAGACACATGCAATTTTGTGTCTCTGCATTATTAAAAGTAAAATGTAGAAAAAATAGAAGAAAAATAAGTAATTGCAAATCAGAAATGAAAAGCTTTCAGTTATACTAAGAAAGCTGCCACATTTCTGAAAATAAAGAAGCCATAATTACGAGTTATTCTTACGAGGGAGAGCAAGTCTAGCATGAGTTTCGTTGACAATTAACTCGTAATTTATTGATAATTATACTATCGTAAGCTACGAGCGTAAAGAACAGAAACTCTTGTTAAGAGAAATTCAATATTACGAAATTAATTATGGAAACATTAATTGCCTGAATTTAATTTCGAAATTGATATTATGTGTGAGGAAAGAATTATCCGTCATCACTAGTCTACATATTACATATGAATATATTAGATTGAGAACACTTGGGGCCTGTTGGGGCACGGCATTATCTCCCGAAAACAGCGAGTTCACGTGTCCGTATCTAATCATTTGATGGCAACGGGTGTTGTCCAGGTATCTGAAAGGTGATAACGATGTGAAAAGATGTCAAGAGCTTTAAAAAGACATACCTAAAAAACGAGAGAATGCACAACAATTCTTTGACTTAAATTTCACATTTTGATTAGTTATTAAATAATAAACGGAAAAAGGAATTCGCATCCTTTCTTCATCACGGAAGACTTCTTTTAAGAAATATATGCAGGACATTCATTACCATCCCCAAAACAAAATTTGTGAAAGCATAAAAAATGCTATGATTACTTTCTTTTACTCACAAAAAATGTTAAATGTTGACCTCTAAGAGTGGATGAACACATTATACAATTCACGTGTCAATGAATATTAGTTACCAACCTGTCGTGCCAAAGATAGCAATTCAAACGTAAGTATTTGATGTAAACAATGTTTTTCCCTATTTGATAGTGTATATTTTTATTGAAGTTAAAAATAATTGGTAAGAATTTGATTATCATACCAGATGCAGAATTAAGTCTATTTCGCAACTTCAGTTCCAAGACGACCGAGGTCTCAACGAAATGCTCTTATACCTCTTGCGAAACACCACTAGTTCTCAAATATTTCCTCAAGTACATGTTTTACCTCAGCTCTTAAATAAACTTGAATGCGATATCTCTATCACATTCATGATATTACGCGTCACTGTAAAACACAGAAATACTTGCAGCATATCGCTTATCTATATATCCAGGTTTCAAAGCTCATTAACGACATTTCCGCATAATTCTACGCCTCTGCGTTTCAACCGTGTTTAAAAATACCTCTTCACCTCGATCATTACCACTTCCGTGCCAAATCGACTGCCGCACTCTCGAAACTCGCAGAGGACCAGCGAGAGCACGAAATCGCTGGTGCGTTTGCGAGTTTCGTTACTAGATGTCACCCTACGGCGCTAGGCCGCGCACCCAATCGTTTGCACACTGCGGAGTAAACAGCCGCCCGCACCCCTAATCAATACAAAAGTTCTCTTCGCTACCGCAGGAGCGCTGCTGTCACCCATGGCAACATGGGCGTCGACTCCGCCCCAGCGCAGAGCGTTGCAAAAGGGCGGGGCACCGTCATACTCTCCCTGCCGCCTCGTTGTTTCATGAAACTTCCACAGCTCCCGGACTCCCAATGAATGACGCCAAAAATCGGGAAATTCAATACTTGTTTTTATTTGAGGGAGAAATACCCTTCATGTGATGACATGGTGGGTGAAGATTTGTCGTGCTTCTTTTGGGCGTGTCCATCCGCAACCCGCAGAGCAGCGGCTGCGCCATGTTGCAAACGTCATCTCTCGAAAATTAACTAGATGGCAGCACGATCGATGCGCGAAACTGGATTTCAGAGTGCGTGGATCAAAGAGAATGGAAGTGAGAAAGAAAGAACACTTAACAAGTGGTCATATGCAAGGGAGGGATAGAAATTAAAAAATAAAAAGATCGTAAATGATTATTTTGAATCCCTTTGTACCTGAGATACGAATACGTAGTGTATATCTGAATATTCTACGGTAACAAGTTGCTAAAAAGAATTGTTCAGTCATGCCATAAAGTCAGTCAATTTTTCTGTATCAGCACTCTGTAAATGAATGACCTATCGAAATTGATTTAAACATTCATTACCGTCTGCTCAGAAGAGATTAGACCACTGGGGAAAGTGTGATCCTGTGTCTAATTGCAAAAAAAAAGTGAACTGAATTGAAAAACAGCGTCCGAACGTGAAAATGAAGTTTGAATCATAGCAACCATTGACCTAGCTTCTTATTAATACAACAAGAGAAGAATAAAAATATACTGCATGGTGGTGCCAGGATTCGAACCTGGAGAACCTTGTATCGCGGATCTTAATTTTGTGTGGAAGCAAAGAGCAGGCAAGATCTTACAGGTGTGTGTTGGAGACGAAGCAACGTTGTTACAACCGAAAATATTCATCTGAAATGCGTTCTAGGGCGATTGAAGGAATTTTGAGAGAAGAGGAAAAATATTGGATGGAAAAAGACAAAGAAGTCTACAAAGTTATTAGATTCGGACTTGACAGAGAGATCACAAAACTATAATCTTTAAGGTTTCCATTGCAAGTGGAAACACATCAAAATATTTCAGTCTTGAGTTATTTGTTTTTTCTGCTTTGCGTTATACTGAACTTTAGTCTGGATGTATCCACCATGTCAACGACGACAATATCACATAGTGGATACATGACTGGAATGACTTAATGTGTTTCTCTTGTAATGGCACGTCGATTATTTGTTTAAAACAACAACAAACGTATTAAATGTGTACGAGAAGGGGAAATTATAACGAAAATGAAGTGGACCTACTAAGCAAATAAATCTGGGACTATGTTTATCAGTTTTTGAGAGAATAAAAAATACATACTTTAAGGAGAATGAAATGCAGGGCATTATGAAAAAGTGATATAAAAAGAAAATTAGAAGGGAAATGTTGACGTACTTTGTCGCAGTCTATGGCAACTAGAACTGGTTGGAAGAAATCGAATGCACATGACTGCTTGGTCCAACTTCTGTTTCTGAAAGCGGTTGGTTACTTTGTGTTCTGATTGCAGCAGGCGTTCGATAGAAAATTAAATAACATAACCAACAGAAAATATTTCGTCCTAAAATATGGGTCAAGTAACATCGCATTTACAGAATCAATGTGTTATTCAAGAATCACATTTAGTTAGCTCTTTTTAAGTTTCCTTTTTTCCTAAATTAATTTCGCGTTCGCACTGGTCCTCATGATTTCCCATAATTCCATTATCTGCTACGCGTGTCGTCCGACCTAAACAGAGAAACGTGTAAACATCACAATCGCAAGACGGAACAGTGTTTCATAACGAGGTCGTTATGAAGTTACAGACACCGTGACGTTTAGATACTCCCGCATTGCAGCATTGTAGGAACATGCCAAAGAAGAAGCTGGGAACGAACGAGAAATCTTCAAGGAAGATTTGAGAAACATTTAAGTTATATTCCTGGACTATTTAATTTCCTTTTAGGAGGATGATTAAGAATTTATTAAGGACAGCCAGTTATTTTTCTTTACAGATTTACATTAATAAAGCTGTGAAGAAAAAACTAATGACCTTAATACTCGTAAATCCTCGACCATCCACCTAAATGGATATCAGGAAGATGTAAGAAATACGTGGGAAACACGTAGAAGAACATGCGGAGGTACATGCAGGAAAACACGCAGGTACATTCAGGGACATGGAGGGGCCAGGTGAAAGCCCAAATCTTTTAAGTCAAATTCTAGTTTTTGGAATTGGAGGTTTTGGAATCTCCTACTAATTTATGGGAGGTTTCCTTAGGATCCCTCACTCAGATTGCCAGAAAGACGTAGTTTATCAAGAACCACGTAAAATTAAATTGATTGTTTGATATTTCAGAGCAATTTAGTCTCTACTCTTAGGAAAATGTTTTAGCATATTTTCCTAAGCATAGTACCGGGAATAGGTCCTTTACAGAGCTTGGGCTGATATAAGGTGGGTACCAGTGTGCAACTATTTTCACTTTTCAAATAAAGGCCAAAGTGCGAACTGTTCACATCTATCTAACTAGTAATAATAAACAACAAGAACTTTCGATAATTTAAAAAAACCCTATTTACCGCAATTATTTGTAAAAAAAATCACCACATTCATCGATAATAAACAGTGTTACGTCAATTTTTCATATTCTCAAAATACAAATCGCACGTTAAAAAATGTTAATAGAAAAACATTATCTTCTATTTTCCTAGTTGATCAATAGGGGACTAAAATAAAAAGAATAATAAATCTTTGGGTTTTTACAATCAATTAGCGAAAGCTTTGATTTGCGTCAAATATATGGTCGAAGAATGGTAAGGTTCTATCTGAACATTTGGAGACAATGTTTTGACATGTTCTAAGTCTCTATTGTCAGATCGACTACATATTCAAATCGTTTTAAAAATCAGATCTTTAGGAAATTATGAAAACTGCCGTAATTTCAGTCGTATGCTTACCTAATTTTATTAGGAGCTTCTAAACTACCAAAACGTTTTGCTATAAAATTTGTTCAAATTCATGAAGAATCTTGTCATTCTGAGACTGTGACGCTTGATGGCTGCGCAGTAGAGAGGAGAGGACGTTATCTCTCCCAGATGACACAAGGAAATCACCAGAAAATTTTAGTTTAAGTTATACGATTCGATTGATTGGTTGTTTCGTGTTTTCGGAGGGATCAGCTTCTTAGTTCTTAGTTTCGTAAGTGTAGTGCAGGTTTTCTCACTGGCGTTGGCAGAATTCTTTCCTAGCTGAATGGCGGGTTCCGACGCCGACTACTACGTCAGCTTGCGGGTTTTCCCATCCAGGTTTCTCACCAGCGGGGCAACGCTCCAGCTGGGGCAAGCTCTAAGCTCCCGACTGGCCTCTCGACATATGTAGTAGTTTAATGCATGTACGCAAAAGTGTATATAGGTAACGGTTGACGATAGGACAAGGAAGACGAAGGAAAGATCGCGCGATATCCTTGGACAGGTTGTTAGATCACTGCTTCGGCAGGTATAGATGAGAGAAATCTTGGAAAACTAGCGATTAGAACTGCCGGCTGCTAGAATTCTCCTCTAAACAGCTGTTGAATTCGGCCTCGCTATGCAGACAGAGTTAAAAATCATGCCTCCATCGAGACTCGAACACCAAGACCTGTCTGTCAGAGTGACTGTAGTGACGTCAGTTGATGCAGTGAACCAACTCAACCGGTATCTGCTTCAAATCTTTTGGAGTGTGAAAATCGGCAAATAAATTTATGTTATAATTGAATTAAAGATTATTCCAATATTGAAGTTATTATGAAGATAAAGGGTGCAACTCCTTTAATTGAAATATATTTTAATTATTAATTGCATTTTTAAACTTTCTCGATCATCGACATTTCCCGTATTTTGCTAATTAAGACTAGTTCGAAAAATATTATCAGGCATTAGAAACACGTTTTAACATATTTTCATTTTTAATGAACGTATTGAAGATTTTAATAAACATATTTTCGATTTTAATAAAAACTTCTGGACCATTGCTATTACCCTGTCACGAACTTCAGCCACGCCCCTACTTACGACACATGGTGAACGTGTACTTGCAGCGATCTGCTTAAGACACTGGAATAAAGGCGACCGTATGTAAATTGGAGATCAAATAATTAGTTCTTTTCTCGCGAATATTACTTTCTAATTCTACATGTAAATTCAGGGCCAAACCAATCCAGGTAAGGAAAAGGACTGATGGAGCAGGTAAGCGCGTTTAGCGGGGTCGCTGCCGCCGCGCTGCTGTCCAGCTATTCCTTGTGCCATATTGAAAATCTTCCAGACTCTTTCCTATATCAAAAAGAAAAGCAAAGAAAACAGTAGAAGATTTTTTTTGCTAAATTTCAAGTTCAGCGTTGTAGAATATTAGCAAAGTAAAAGAAAGAATATAAAAGTGCGAAGATCAGCAAATTCAATCAACGAATGATTCACTTGAATGAAAACCAAATTAAACCAAATCACATTTCGAAAGAAAAATGCCAGTCCTAAGTGTGGAAAATTGGGGAGGAAGTTGTGATTTAAAAATGATGGCTCTGAAAAGGCTCTTGGAAATAAAGTGTCACCTTCCATTTTTACCTGGAAGGGGACAAGATAGTCGGTCCCCAGTTTACGTATGCCCTTCTTTGGGGGCGGCCCCCAATCTACGTATGATTTAAACCAGTGATGTCAAGATCGATGCCACGAGCGGGAGTCCGTGTCACAGGTGCCACGACCAAATCGCCCCTCCACGCAGTTCATCACTCCGCGACCAGAGACAACGCCATCCCTATTGTAAAACGGCGGGGTTACTACTAGTTCCCTTTCCCGACGCTAGTTGCGCAGAGAAGCTCGTGGCATGCTACGGTGGCCACGAGTAAAAGACCTTGACACCACTGGTTTTAAACTCTTCCTGTCCTTCTGGTCCCGATTTTTACATCGACCGGCGGGGAAGGCGCACCTGCAGCGAGAGGTGGATGTCCGCGACGGGGAAGGCCTCGAGCGCGTTGGCCGACAGGTCGAGCAGCTGCAGCGCCGGCAGCGCCGCCGCGGCGCGCGCGGCCACGTCGGCAGACAGCGCGTTGTCGGCGGCCAGCAGCTGCACCAGCGCGCTGTGCTGCTGCAGGGAGAGCGCGCGCAGCCCGCACCCGGCCACGTCGAGGCGCTGCAGGCGCGGCAGGGCGTCCAGCGTCCAGGCGTCCAGCTCGGCCAGCGGGTTGCCCGCCAGGCGCAGCGACGTCAGCTGCCCCAGCGCCGCCAGCGCGCGCGGCTCCAGCGACGTCAGCGCGTTGCCCGACAGGTCCAGCTCCTGCGAGACGTGAATGGTGAAGAAACGGGTCGGAATCATTGGAATGGAATCACTTTTACAGTCACTGCAACTTTTTTGTTCTAAAGGACGGAGCATTGACGTCAAACAAAACTTAAGTTGCAGACTGAGATATCCGGCAATCTTCTCACAACACTCAGGTACGTAATATTAATTTCGGGACAAAACAAGAATATTGTACATCCCCGCCCTAAAATTTACATTTGCAAATCCACAAGAAATAAAATTAGCGATACATGTGTATTCGTTTAATTAGTGGAATTGAGGGGGCAAGTATGGACAGTGTTAGGGCAGAGACATCTTTCCTTCCTGTAAATCGATCTTAAAGCTATGTAATATTACGCTGCACATTTGTGCACATTTGTGCAGCGTAATTTGTGTCCCTTTATATATTCAACTAGTTCTTTTCTTTCTTGTAGCAATCTATGTTTGCTTCTCATTCATTACAAACCTTGCAATGAACAATGAGTTTGATTTCTAGGTCACTTCGTGAATCTTTCCCATATCATGAAGTCAATTTGTAAACGAAAACAATGGGTCACTGGATCAGGCGAGGAACTCTATGCTTGTCTCGTGCGAATGCTGGTTAGTATTACTAAATAAAAATTCAGCTTCAGCTGAATTTGCGTCTGGATAATAGTTTTTATTTCTTTAAAGAGAATTGATTTTTATTGACTGACAAATACAACTCAACCAGGTAGTGGGACTACTACCTCGATTTAGGTAATCGTCTGCAATGTCGAAGCGAGAATTTATTGTCTCCGGCCGCAGCTACACTGATCATTGATTTTTGCTGCGAATGTAGTACATGGAGGTGGTGGTGCTCTTCCCCAGCTGGAACGTGAGGTGCGGCACCGACCTATACGCTCGTTCTCTTCCCCATCCATTGTACCTCCACTACAAGGGTGGAGACAAAGGTCCACCGCCCCAGACGAGAAAGATCTTAAGTTCCGGACGGATCTGCTGACATGAACGGTAGTGTGGCGCACGCAAGTGTGTTAGAATGCATGTAAAAGTGTGCGTGTGCGTGATTCTGTGTGATTGCGCAAGATGTACGTGAATGTGAGAATGAAGTGATGTAAGAGTAGAGAAGGGGTCAAGGATGAAGGAGGGAAGTTTGCGCGTGGTCTGTAGTCCGTTTGTTTAGGTACTGCTACGGCATTCGCTTGGCATTAATCGAACAAACCTACAAAATCTACGGTTCAGAGCAGTTGGCAGCCAGAATTCTCCCGGAGACAGTGGTTGAGTTCGACCTAAATGTAGCTAGTGTTTAAAAATCCGCCATCGTCGACACTAAGATCTTCCGGTCAGCGACGCTCCTGCGGAAATGGGCGTTTTTTACTAAGCCATTTTTATCGGTTGGATGGTTCAGTTTCATTATTCAGCCAACAACGGCTCTTTCGGTGTCTAATGTTGAGGTAGGCTTGAGGAACACGAGCGCACTTTACCGAACCTCAAAATGCTACCGTTGCAAAGTTTACACACACGAATGGGGCATGGCACACGAGTGTGCTGCGCGACGTCCGTTGTGCTCTGCTTGTGAGCCCGGAGTACTGACGTGCGTGGAAACACGGACATAACGTCCGTTACGCGACGCTCGTGTGCCCACGACCTTAGACTACAGCCGAAATATCGGTGGCTCGCTTTCAGACGACTGCTAGCCAAATCGAGCTGGTTATTTCATCCGAAAAATAACCGCATGCATTGCATTCCCATTGCACCTGCCGCGTTGCATTCGAAATCGAACGAATATTCCCGTAATTCCACAGCTCACTTGTTGAAGATCGTTGACAGAAGCACGCTCGAGATTTTCTACATATTATATTGAAGATGGCCTTGGTTTTACAGATGGCCTTGACCACCCAGCTGATTTCGAACGAATGGACCCACAGAATCAGAGAAAGCGATCTTCGCCAGACAGCTGATGTTTTCTTATGCCTTCGGAAGAGGTAGTTCGGATTCATTATGGCCATTTCCATTTATCAGCACGTGTTTGGACAAATGCTAACCGCCTGACGCCGGACGACCGAAATTTCGGGCAAAATCAGCTTCAGTGCGAATGCTGCCTTTGTGTGCGCATGCATAAGAGCAGCGCGGCGTCTCACCTGCTTAGATTGATTGATTGGTTTGATTGATTAGTGTTTCTGGGCGCGTCAACTGCCAATGTCATTAGTCCCATAAGTATAATGCATGTTTTTATCGTGGGAGGTGGTGGTGTTCTTCCTCCGCTGGATGGAATGATCCGGCGCCGACCTACAAGACGACTATCGTTTTTTCCCTAAACAGGTATCACCCCAAGCGGGGCACCTCCTCAGCCGGGACAAGCTTTACGTTTCCCAGCATGGGTGGTAGTGTAGTGCGTGTAAGTAAGGGGTGAGGATGGGACAAGGAAGAGGAAGGAAAGATTGCGCGCTTCGCCTGCTGAGGCCTCACCTGCAGCCCGAGCGCGGGGCTGTTGAGCGGCAGCGCGCGCATCTCGGCGATGCGGTTGTCGGCGGCGCGCAGGCGCAGCAGGCCGGCGGGCAGCGCGGCCAGGTCGAGGTCCCGAAGCTCGTTGGCGGAGACGTCGAGCAGGCGCAGCGCGCGCAGCGGGCGCAGCGCGTCGCCGTTGAGGTCGCGCAGCGCGTTGCGCTCGAGGCGCAGCACGCGCAGGTCGCCGGCCACGCCGTCCAGCACGCGGTCGAGCAGCGCGGCCAGCGCGTTGCGCGACAGGTCGAGCGCGCGCAGCGGCACGCCCGCGGGCGCCTCCAGGTGCAGCAGGCGCTCGGCGCCGCAGCCGGCGAACGAGAGGCGCGCGAACGCCGCCCCGCGCAGCCCGCCCGCCAGCGACGCGTCGCTCGGCACCGGCACCGCCCCGCCCGCGTCCGCAGGCACGCCCGAGCAGTTCACCAGCTGACACAGGAACGCGCGTTGGAAGCAGGCCATGGCACACGTGCGAAGGGCACTTACATGCCTTCACAATCATGTTATGTACTCTAAGAAGGGGCCAGTTTGACAGGTCGAGCATTAGCACACAAGCGAAGGACACTTGAAACTGGGAAGATACTTGTTCTACCTAATCCTGTTAGTATGTACAGAAACTACTCTCACAAGGGAGCAGTTTGATAGGTCGGGCCATAGCACACAAGCGAAGGGCACTTACATGCCTTCACAATCATGTTATATACTCTAAGAAGGGGCCAGTTTGACAGGTCGAGCATTAGCACACAAGCGAAGGACACTTGAAACTGGGAAGATACTTGTTCTACCTAATCCTCTTAGTATGTACAGAAGCTACTCTCACAAGGGAGCAGTTTGATAGGTCGGGCCATAGCACACAAGCGAAGGGCACTTACATGCTTTCCCAATCATGTTATATACTCTAAGAAGGGGCCAGTTTGACAGATCGGGCCATTGCACACAAACTGACACTTGAAACTGGGAAGTTTCATGTTCTACCTAATCCTGTTAGTATGTTCAGGAGTTACTCCAAGAAGGGACCAGTTTGATAGGTCGGTCCATCGCACACAAGCCAAGGACACTTGATATTGCGAAGTTGCGTGTCGTCGCATTGTTATACTATACAGAAGTTATTCTAAGGGGCCTGTTTGACAGATGGGGCCATTTTACAAAAGGGAAAGACACTTACATACCTTAAATAATGTTATATATAGGCGTTACTCTAAGAAGGTACCAGTTCGACAGGTCGGGCCATAGCACACATGCCTTCTCAAATTATGCTATATACAGAAGTTACTCTACGAAAGAACCAGTTTGATAAGTCGAGCCTTAGCACAAATGCGAAGGACACTTGAAACATGGAAGTTACATGTTCTACCTAATCCTGTTAGTATGTACAGAAGTTACTCTAAGAAGGGAGCAGTTTGATAGGTCGGGCCGTAGCACACAAGTGAAGGACACGTACATGTCTTCCCAAATGTACGCAGAAGTTACTCTAAGAAGGGGCCAATTTGACCAGTCGGGCCATTGCACATAAGCGACGGACACTTACATGCCTTCCCAAATCATGTTATATACAAGGTTACTCTAAGAAGTGTCGAGATTGACGGGTCGGAAAACTAATGAATGTAACGCTGGTCGATAGCATTGCAGAACGAAATGTCGAAACCATTTAAAAGTGAACTATTAATAGTATATGCAAATAAACGCTTTGACGAACTGAGCATACAGTCATTATCTGCAGTTATGTTGCCAGCAGAAGCCAAGCCATAGCTGTCACAACGATCCCTTCTTAGAATAATATATTAACATGTTAAATCAATTCAATGTCATCAATTCATTTTAATTCAATGTCATCAAGAGTAATTTCTAATCGATTGACAAGCATTGCCATTAGAGATATTCAATACGGAAACAGACATCAGCTTTGATAAGGCAAGAACATGATTCTGCTACATCTACGTTATTCCACGCAATTAACGGCATTCAGTTCCACGTGCCAGCACCAACATCCGTTACCGCCTGTGCACATTTCCTGAACACGCTGGTATCTGAAATCTCACGATGTATCTGGAGAACACGTGTTGCCCGCTCCGCTGGTCTTACTATAACGGCTGGTTCCGCGAAGCGAAGCGCTGGCGTCGCGCGTGAGTCAGTCGGTAGCAGGCACGCCTCGCGCGGGCTGACGCACTGCGCGCCTCCCGATCGCTCGCAGGCTCAGCACGCATCGGCCGCACACGTGGCAAGTGTCCGCTCCCAACGGGTGCGCCTTTACAGGCAACCAATCGGAAGTGATTTCATTTCCAGGAGGATTTGATAAAATCTATCTATAAGTCAATAAAAGTGAATGTGCGTTTGTGTGTCGCATATAGACGCAAAAACTACTCAACAGATTTCTCTGAGTTTTTCACACTTCGTAATTATTAGTAATGGGAGTGAAGAAAGAGGTATTTGAGTTAAATCGGAAGTGTGGGGCTTTGTTGGTAATGATTTATTCGTGTATGACGACTCAAGTGCCCCTGAACTCTACGCAACCCGCCGCACAGCCAAGGATTAAGTGGTCTTCATTGCATACAAGTATTCTGTCCCTGCGATTGTGAAATATCGGCCGGAATTATGACTTGGATCTCGGTACAAGGAATCAAATTTCTCCGATATAGTTTCATAGCGGACGCATGCCCACTGGAAATAACAGAATCAAAATGGGATATAAGGTTCATTCAGCTCTTTGTTAGGTTTCCAGTCTTCTCAGACCGCAGGGATTATCGGAGTGGGAAATCCACTCAACCTCATATCGGAAGGGAGAGAGTTAATGAGACCGGAAAAGTGGGGATCCGAATATTGTATTGAAGTACTAGCGCATTTATATTCGCACGCAAGACTTGAATTAATGGGAAAGAAGCATGGAAACAAACTACCGTAGCAGCTGCCTATTTATGAACACCATTCGGCTCCTGCAACTTCGTTCTATGCAGTTATTATAAAAATTCCGCTAGCTCTTAACAAAACTCCCCACGGCCGAAAGTTGTATCTAGTAGACCTACTAGCAACTACCGTTTACACAAGCACTTCCTCAGTAAGCATAGTCAGGGTGCGACATTTTCCAAGTAGTTCGTTTCTCTCCCAAGTTCTTGTCACAGACCACCTTTCTATAGTGGGCTGAGTGACACTATGTTCCAGTACAACGGCAATGCGTCAAACACCGAGTTCAGTTGAATAATGCACATTCAAGATTTTTCCTTGCAAAAACATCCCTCGCAGCGAGAAGCGCGCATGAATATAGATACAATTTAATTACGGCAACCTTGGCTTCTATTTCAGATACAGAAGTAAAAATTTACAATTTCCTTTAATATCTACAATTATTTAAACGTTAAGTGTGATCACGTCCATGATAAATTACATCCAAATTACTGTGTCAATCTGAAAATGAAGTTTTCTCTCGCCATAAAATCCACTTTTACTTCCTCACGCTTGCATGGTAAAAGGAAAACATATTGTAATTGTGCGCCAGAAAAATGTCAATTTTCGACTTTTAAACTTTTATTCGTTAACAGGGCCAACCAATAAGAGTTTCTGCCGAAAATGTTTCCGGCGCTCTATTAACAAAACTTTTCTTCTTACAAAGTAAGGGCAAGAAAGTAAAAGGTTGGAGCTGCGGTTTTAAAGCGGCTGAGAAAGATCAGTATCAAACTGTTCAATAGGCTGTAGTATACCTTTCCTTTACGAAACAGTACGAAAAACTCAATGAATTTTCCTGACTTTTCCCGGTTTCCCAGAGCATTTTTCCCTGATAAGATTTATAATTTCAAACAACTTAAAGAAAACATTAAAGGTACCCTGATACTAATCGATCAGCTCTCTGATTTCGCCGTGACAAAGTACAAATTAACAGTATTTCTTCACCAATTAAAAACTAAATAAAAAATCATGTTTGTTGTTGGAATGTTGTATTAATGTTTTAAAGGAATAATATCTACTTTGACAACACTCTCAAAATTTTCTCTGTCTTTTAACGATCATTTCACAAAGGGCCCCCCCCGATAAGATGGTAAAAAGTTCCCCTCAACCAAATTACATATGAGTGGTTACACTATAATTCTAACATAAAAATAATATTTTGAAAGGTTTCTTAGCCTCCGTCCTACCACCCACACCCCTATACAGCCAAAAACGTGTTTTTTTAATTTCAATTTTTTCGACAACTGGACACTATTTTATCAGACAGAAAAAAATATGATAAATAAGAACACAACTTGGACTATCAGAAAAATATTTTTCAATATTTTCTCAAGCCCAAATTCGAACACAAAAAAATATTTTCGAAAAAAAATATCACGAAATATTTTTTACTGTGTCTTAGAAGCCTGGAACAGGCTCGAAAAAAATGTCAAAGGTTCCTCTTCACACACAAATTGTTGTGTATTTTTTTTCAGATTTTTCCAATTACTGGGCTGCAGTTAAAAAAATAAAAACCGTTTTCCCGCCTTTAAAGCACCTGGACTTTCAATATACTTTGAAACTGACTGCAACGGTTCTCTACATTTATTTTAGTGTTTATTATACATTTGTATACATTGCTGTATCACCCAATGAAGTTTTGATTTTGGAATATACTTACGAAGTATCATTTTTAAAGCTTTCTAATCGTTTGCATAAGTAATCGTATGCTACGGAAAGACGATAGTTTTGGCAATTTATAAGAAACAATCGACACAAGACCTTGTAAGTGTGATATTGGTGGATAAAGAATTACACCCCATCCTACATCAAACACATTTTAGAAGAAAAAATAGAAGTTTGCAGATTATGACATACAAAAAAAGATTATTGCAACACACATTATAATGGTAAATAACTCGGAAGCGATGCTTCCTAGGCCTTTTAAACCAGGTTTGCTTGTCTCATGGGGACACGCCCTTTTTTTTGAGAACAAGTAAATTCTAACACACATGTTTTGGGTGACGGGTAGATGACAAATGGGGAAATGATAAAGGACATTTCGTGTGCAGGATAGATGGGGGACAATGGGGAAGTGAAGGGGAATATATTAGGCCCCGATTATGTTGTTGGGACGTATTTTTCAAAATACCACTTTCATGATCATCCCATTTTACAATTTTCCATATTAGTTCTTTTGGGTGCGCCTTTTCCGTAGCACAGATGGACAGAAAAGAGAAGCCAATATCAATGTAAAATTAAATTGAAGGAAAATACTGAAATTATCTTTCACGATAAAATTAACGGGACTATTTTATTTTCTGCGAATTTTTATCTCAACGCTCAGCAATATTGGAATGAATTCTCTCCGGGTCTATAATGCCGTAAACTACTTTTCGGGGGATGAGCGTTTGCAGTTGGGTGCTACATTAAATCAATTTTCAATTTTCGTACAATTATTATTTACAAAGTGCAGAGTTTTCGCACGTGTACAGATTGTACGAGTGTCTCCATATTTATACGTATACAAGAACAAATACTTAGGTAAAGGAAAAGACAACTTTTTCTCTAGTCTGAAACAATCTACAGACGTGAGACCACAGGCTTCCGCAACCAATGCGTTACTATTTATCTGTCCGGGAGGCGCCGCGTTCTAGGCTCAGTTGTCAACGTTTTAGCTGCTATTCTGTGGCCTTCCTCCTCAAGCAAGGTCGCACGTGCTTAGGACGCGGCAACTGCCGAACTGCCAAGTGGTTGATTACAAATGTCTTAGTTCTTTTTAAAAACTATGACCCAGCTATTAAAAAAATATGAAAAAAATTCACAAGCATTCTGAGATGAAGTTTGAAGATTATTTTCGTGCCAGTGTCTGTGTTCTAAGTAAAACAGTTCTTGTAAATCTGGTTTTAACCTCTTCCCCTCCATTTTTCCACATGTCCCCCAATTATCCCTCAAATATGACGGAATTATTATTAATTAAACTGCCAAACACTATTATCTTTCCTTAGCGTATGATATTCTCATACAAAGGAATAGAAAACTTTAAAAATGATACTTCGTAAGTATATTCCAAAATCAAAACTTCATTGGGTGATACAGCAATGTATACAAATGTATAATAAACACTAAAATAAATGCAGAGAACCGTTGCAGTCAGTTTCAAAGTATATTGAAAGTCCAGGTGCTTTAAAGGCGGGAAAATGGTTTTTATTTTTTTAACTGCAGCCCAATAATTGGAAAAATTTGAAAAAAATACACAACAATTTGTGTGTGAAGAGGAACCTTTGACATTTTTTTCGAGCCTGTTCCAGGCTTCTAAGACACAGTAAAAAATATTTCGTGATATTTTTTTTCGAAAATATTTTTTTGTGTTCGAATTTGGGCCTGAGAAAATATTGAAAAATATTTTTCTGATAGTCCAAGTTGTGTTCTTATTTATCATATTTTTTTCTGTCTGATAAAATAGTGTCCAGTTGTCGAAAAAATTGAAATTAAAAAAACACGTTTTTGGCTGTATAGGGGTGTGGGTGGCAGGACGGAGGCTAAGAAACCTTTCAAAAATATTATTTTTATGTTAGAATTATAGTGTAACCACTCATATGTAATTTGGTTGAGGGGAACTTTTTACTATCTTATCGGGGGGGACCCTTTCGTGATTTTCCCCGGTTTTCCATGTTTTCCAGAAAGTGACTACCCTAAGGTGACAAAACGTCCCGTATTAGACTGGCCAGTCCCTTTTTTGAGTCCCTGTCCCGTATTTTTTGAAAGGAAAATGGGACGCCAAAATATCCAGTTTTTGTGACAATGACTAATCGGCCTAAAGTGCCGTCAACAACGTTAAATACATCATCATGTATTCCGTCGGGTTTGCAGTAGTAAAAAAAGCATGATTAGATCTTACGCCCATGTACCACGTAATATAAATGTTTCACTGACTAATCAAGAAGTGAGGAATTCTGTGATAATTCTAGAAAGGGAAAATAAGCTGTCATTTGAGCTTGTAGTATATGCTTTATCGCTATCGATTTCTTTACCAACAAATTCAATAATACGAGGGAGTAATAATCGTAGGGAGTTAGTAGAAAATTTTTCCACCTCGAACGTTAAGCACTATCGAACTTCTGCGCATGCCCAGATGTACTAAAGTGATGCGAAACTTGAACTGCGCATGCGCATAGCAAGCAATCTGTGCGACATAGCAAGCAATCTTAATAGAGGACTACGGGCCAAATTTATAGTGAGAAAAAGTGCAAATGAAACAAGTCGAAATCCAAGATTACGTTGCAAATAATGTACCACTTTTACGAAAAGTAATTTCTACACATACATACTTAAAAATTGTGGACTTATTTTCTTTTTATTCATGCTATTAATTTCCATGAATGTTTAAAAAGTGGAATTTACTACAGTGTGCAATGTTGATTTTTGTTATGTGCTCGTGTCCCGTCTTTTAGTCACAATGACCCGTTTTTTGGTTTTTAAAATCGGGTCACCTTGGGCTACCCCATTTCAAAAACATAATTGAAATATATTTAATTTCAAATATATAAACTTCCCTGGTAGGTATTACAAACCAGACAATGAGATATCTTCTGTTGAACTTAAAAATAATGTTTTATGAAAAAACAGTAATTTTGTGTATATATGTTAATTATTTATAACTCAACTTAATCCTTAAATGTATGTCTTAGCCTAAGATGAATTTTATTATGTCATTAGATCTGAAGACGGGGGACGGGCGTAAAAGCTCCCGAAACGTCGTTGAAGACTCGAAAAAATAAGTAAATAAGATTGCAGTAAATTTATACGGAATAAAATGATTCAAGATTGTCTGCTGTCTATTATTTTAAAGGTATCTGATCTTAAGAAAAAATAACTACTAAAGAAGACAGTATAGAATTGAACAAAACACATTTTAAAACCATGGATGTGTTTCTGCCATCGCTGTACTGCGCGACCTTCTCAGCTCCGTCGCCAGGTATCGCATGAATCAAGCTGTGCTTGCGATCATGCGACGTCTAGCGGCACAACGGAGAAAGACGCGAAATGGCCTATGACATTCCATCGTGGCCACAGGGGCTTAGGGGCAGCGTCAGAAGAATCGCACTGCCGCCCGCGCCTGTCAACTCGGGCTTCCCGGGAGCGCGGCGCGGCGCACGCGACGTCGCTTCGCGTCGCTCCGCTTGATCTGGTTACGCGCGTGCGAGAGGGTTGTGTCACCCGCGCGGAATCACGTAACACTCGGCACGACGCTTTCTCTTTGCCGAGCGGACGTTCTCTGTCCTCGACTCCCGTGCGGTACCCGCATCATTGACACGCTTACCAAGTGTGGGAACCGAAATTGTGGATCGGGATTGGGTTCTGAGAGGTAAAAATACACTATGAGAGAAGTTGTTTATTTGATACATGCTCTAATAACCGTTTCTAATCTAAATGAAGACATCGGGGCAATCATATGCTATGCCACTATACGAAGTTTTGAGAAAAAGGAAAGTAAATGTTTAAACATTTCCATAAATAAGTAAGAAAAAGCCATACATATGCAATTTATTTTTTACAATCTATCAACATTCTCAAGATGATATATCCGCGTTATGTCCAATAACATATATTCAGATTACTAAATCGAAACACACTAATATGTCGATTTCATCAGAAATGTGGTATATCATTTTATTACCCCCAAGGTCTTCAAATATACTTGTGTTAATTTAATTAAAAAGTAGAAATATTAGCAAAAAGCAGTGATACAAGTGGACTTGCGATTTAATTTAGGGCTTCTCCATCAAACTGCTTTGTACTTAACTACATAATCAGACGTATTAGATTTTGAAAACGTATTTTCCGGAACAATTTCGGTGGTATCACAAGATAGGTGACTACAGTCGATGGTCGATGTGTTCTTGTCCACATTCATTCGTGTTTTACTTCACAGCTTCTCTTTTAGACTCTTATGTAGATGTTCATTTTTATGGATCTTAAGCGATATTTTGTATACATTCTTTCGAAAATCGAAGCTCATTATATTTATTAGATAGAGCATTTTGATAATTAAAAATGGTTGTTTTCATAAAATTGCGAATATGACGAAATGCGTGTAAACGATTTACATGCATACGACATTAACTGTCAAAGGAAAGTAAATTCTTAATATACTACGAACGTTTTTATTGTTCATGTGCAAAGCACGTACGACTGCTGCACGTTGGGTGCGCGTCTATCGGATAAATTAAACGTGATTTTCTTGGCGCCTGGCTAAACGAGACCTCCGTTGCATCTTAAGCAGCGAGGTACTTTATGAACTTCCGGGATCCTTTTAAACATCCGGTACCACAAGCCTTGTTCTGCATAATAAAAGATATTCGAACGGTACTTTCTGTTCCATCCATTTCACAATATAAACATACAACACTGTTGATTTTACTTGTTGCATAAAAAGACTATCCGCTGCCGACCGAGAAAACACGTTTATTTAATAATCTACGCGGAAATGGTAAAGTACACTGTAGAGAATCATTAACCGGTTAAAAGTAACTTTATGGTTCATCTAAAAACAACTTAAGAAACTTTTTAGAATTCATCAACACTTAGTCAGTACATTCCGCTGTGTAAAATTTATACATTTTATCCATTTCTTGTCAAATAAAAAGTGTGTACATGGTTGAGAGGAGGGGGTTACAATCTTCACGTTTTCTTCGTTTTCGGCACCCGGATCATTCGTAATAAAATCTACTCCTTTGGATAATTTAGAAACGATATATAAGCATCTTTTCCCTCAAAAACAATTCCTTTGGTAAAATGATTTTCCGAATGATCTACATCCTAGAATATTCGTGAGGAGTTTGGAGTACGCACCACTCCGAATCCTTCATCTGGGTCCTCAGCAGGCAGTTCCTGGCAGCGGCAGGGTCCTCCGCACTTCTTGACCTGGCCCTGCGCCACGGGCACCAACAGCAGCACCAGCGGCAGCAGCACCAGCGCCAGCCCCACCAACGGTGCCGAGGGCCGCGCCACCATGGCGCCTACCTGCAACACCGAACCGGATGCACAATCAGCACACACATGTGTCATAACATGTATGGAAAGGAAATGAAGTGTCATTCGTTGAAGGTGGTATCACAGAAACAAAACTAGTGATGCTACAACAGCACATACTTTACCGTTTTATTATCATACGTTATTATAATGTTTACACCAGCGGCCCTCAAACGTTTTAAACGGGGGGCCAGTTCACTGTCCCTCAGGCCGTCGGAGGGCTGGATTATGTAGTGCGATTTTTCTAACTCTGCCTCTCAAGCCCCTTTGGCCGATCACACGGCATTTCGCGTCTTTCTCGGTCCTGCCGCTAGATGTCGCATGGTCACAAGCACTGTTTGATACGGTCGCGATAATGCAATATCTAGCGGCATGACTGAGAAAGCCTCGAGGTACCGTGACATATTCCATCGTGAAGACAGGCCTTGAGAGGCAGAGTTCTGGCAATGACAGGTCTACCGATAACATGGAGTCATAACGTGAGCAGATCCCAGACTTCCTCAGATTGCGCTGGCGAAATGTACAGCGTGGTAAAGAGGATAACGCAGATCATCGAATTTGCTTTATTAAAAACAATTTTTAAAAAAACACCGATGTTTTGGCAACAAAATATCGATGCGAAGAAAATATCGAAAGCAAAATATAGATGTTTCTGGTGGAAAACATCGTTGTTTTAAAACCATCAATTTGTTTTGCCTTCTCTAGATACCCTAACACATAATAAAAAAAATGTGCGGATTTTAAGAAAAAATTCTTTAAACCATTAAAACCCGGCGGGCCGTATGTGGCCCGGCGGGCCGCATGTGGCCCGCGGGCCGTAGTTTGAGGACCCCTGGTTTAAACACTAGTAGAACCTGAAAAAGTGTTTCCAATCTGCAAAAATATTTGCCAGTGTGGGACTGAAACTTAGGGTCCGCAGGTGGCGCCGTAACTCATTGGGCTAACAACTCTCAGTCGAAGTGCAGAAATAAATGGTTCGCTTTTAATAATGCGAAAGAGATTGAACCAACTTCGCCGGCGCGTAATATCCGGACTGCGCGAGGGACCTCTTTACAACCGAGGCACTGAGAGCACAGGCGGACTAACCTACATTCTTTGGGAATTTGAGTTATTAACATTAACTGACAACATAATACGATATTTAATGTCGTATTATGTTATCAGTTTATGTCATAATGTATGTCATAATGCTAGTCATAAGACGATATTAATATCGTATTATGTTATCAGGGACCTCTTTACAATTGTCCCCAGACGAGCGGAAGGTACCGCGGAGCTAATGGGTCTTATGGACAGTTCGAGAGGGCAGGAGAGCGAGAGGTGGGAATGGGGCAAAACCGAAAAACTATCTCCGACTCACAAGAATAGAAAACGAACTAAAACGAGAAAGTCTGAGCCATTTTGTAACACCACTACCTTCATGTCGGTATTTACAACATGAACAAATAGGTAGGGTCTGACAATGAGCTGAAGCTATATCCCGCACGAATTTATAATTACTTTAAAAGGTTTCCATTTTTTCTGAAATTTCACAAAGACGATACATTTTCACCGAAAACACGAAAACGAGATAAATATAATTATTATTATTCTCTTGAAGCGAAGAACAAGGAAGTTCTCTTATCTTTTTACAATCTGGAATTTTCGAGAAACATTAAAAGTGTATGAGGATTTCTTTGATCCAGCGCTCATTTATCAATAATGATACTTCGTCTTCTCGCTGTGATGTGATCGAGGGAGGAAAAATAATGCAATGTTCCAGGCACGGGAAAATTACTCACTTTTATTCCTAATGGATGCAATAATCCTTGAAGAATATACGTAATACTCAAGTTGCACACAGTAATGTATAACACAACTCATCAAGAGTTAAATTGATTTTCGTTAATTCAGTGACAGATAAAATTGAAATTACTAAAAGTTTTTTTAACAACCTGACCAGATACTGGCCCTAGCAACATTTATTTAGCTGACGAAAACAACTATTTTTTTGTTAAATATATTCATTATTCTTTACTGGATTTATTGATTTTTCAGTTACTTTGAGAAAGAAGTGTAATATGTCATGCATCTTCAATCGCTCTGAGTTTGTGTCATCTGCCATACATTGCACAACAAATATTTATTGTATTAGTAGACGACCAGAATATTAAGAACATACCTTCGAAGATCTTAGAAGTAATTTGAATCAAACAGAAAAAAACTTACTTAGAATCCTTAATCTTCCAAAATGTACGGAAACGAAGTAATGCAACTTTACTGATGAATTATATTTCCGAGAAATGTAAACAGGAGTGTCACTTGATATCATTCCTAGTAACTACAGTGTGAATTTGAGCGACGCGTGGTAACACGATAGCTTGTTTTACGAAACATTATGAGTGACGCTTTGAGAATGTTTCAGGAAGTTGTTGTCCAATTGGAGTGACTAGCGCCAAGTTTAAAACGCAATGAGTTGAATTCTCAGAGCAGCCACATCAGCTAAAATTAAACAGCATGTGTCTCTTTTGAAAGTCAGTCAAGGAGAACATATTTACTTTAGTTTGTTCATCCATAACTTCGGCAAATGTCGATTGATTTAAAACATTTTCCACGTGCCTCCTGAAGGCAGTTCGAAGAATTGACAGTTCTGGTAGCTCAGTGGTAAGAGCAAATGGGCATATATCTGGAAATCAGTGTTCAATTCCCGGCTAGAGAACCCCATTCTTAACACAATTTGTAATAATATTAATAATAATAATAATAATATATCGATACGCACACTGTGATTCAAGATCTGGAGTCAGGTAAAACTCACAAATATCTAGGCATTGAAGAATGTGAGACCTTCTCGAAAGACACAATGAATGAGAGAATTCGCAGGGAGTTTTACAGAAGAGTGGGGCTTGTCCTGCAGTCCGCTCTGAACTCCAGGAATAAAATATCAGCAATAGGTGGTTTCGCCGTGCCTGTAGCCGAATACAGTTTCGGTCTGGTGGACTGGACTGAGGAAGAAATTCGAATCCTGAATCGAAAAACTAGAAAACTGTTTGCAATGCATCACGTCGCTCACCCTCGAGCTGATGTGCATAGACTTTGTGTCACGTAAGGAAGGAGGAACAGGTTTCAGACAAATTGAATTCTCCTGGCACAATTCGGGATGGAAAAGTATGTAGTCAGCCATCAAGATGACCCATTAATAAGGTAGGTCATGAAATCTGACCGAAGAATGGGAAACAGAGGCATTGTAAGTCTAGCAAAAAGCATTTGCGAACAAAACTATGCAAGACACGCAAAATAACACAGACACTGAACTTCTGATGCTACTAAACATGAAATGTGAGACACAAAAAAATATTGAATTCGTGGAGAGACAAAGGTGTGCAAATAGGTGCAGATCAATAAAATTCTATCATTTATGTGGCTCAAAAGGGGAAGAATAAAGCCAGAATCGAAAGCACTAGTATTAGTTGCCTAAGATCAGGCCTTGAGAACACGACATTATGAAAGCGGTTCTCAAAATTTCTTAAGATGGTAAATGCTGCATTTGCCAGGGATAAGTAGAAACTATTGATCGTATAGTTTCAGCTTGTCTAATTCTAGCAAAGACCAAATATTTGAAAAGACACGACAGGGTGTGTAGCTACCTCCACTGGCAGATCAGTACCACCCTCAAGTTCCGAACGCATGCCCCAAGTGATAAGAACACTCACCAAAACCGGCGACGTCTGCTGGACTATGTACGATATTGTAAGACGACCCACAAATTGAAACTGATTGGAAATTGGAAATCGAGATCAGCCGAATGTGGGGCGTAAAAACACAGGTCGAGCCGATAGTCATCGGAACTCAAGGATTTGTTCCGCAAAGTCCGACTCATAACTCTCTAGTCGTGAATTAGAGGAATAATAATAATAATAATAACAACAACAACAACATGATAAATGCCGCATTTGTCAGGAACACGTAGAAACCATTGATCATATTGTCTCAGCTTGTCAAATCCTAGCAAAGACTGAATACTTGAAAACACACGATAGGGTATGTAGCTACATCCACTGGCAAATCTGTACCACCCTCGAAGTTCCGAACACTTGCCCCAAGTGGTACGAACATTCACCGAAACCGGTGACGTCTGTTGGATTGTTAACGATATTGTACGACCAACAAATTCAAACTGATCGCACGATAGCGGCAAACAAACCGGATATAGTCATCCGGTATTTGGAGAACAAATCGTGTTTACTTGTGGATGTTGCTGTACCTTGCGATCAAAACGTCGTTACCAAAGAGGCAGAGAAACGTCTTAAATACAAGAGTTGGGAAATCGAGATCAGCCGAATGTGGGGCGTAAAACCACAGGTTGTCCCGATAGTTATCGGAGCTCTGGGATTTGTTCCGCAAAATTTGTGTAAGAACTTGTCTAAACTCCCTGGTAATTCAAAAGACTGTTAAGTGCAAGAAATCGCTTTATTTGGAACAGCCCACATTTTGCGCAAAGTATTGTAGAGGCACCGACAGTCCCTAGATCTACACCTTAGGTAGCTGGTTGCAACCTGGAATAGATTTTATATTCAGCCGACACATAAGATCTTTAGTCATGATTTAGAGGAATAATAATAATAATAATAATAATAATAATAGCTCCACCTAGGGAGTACACGACCTTGCAGTTGGTGGTGGAGCTTGAGTACCCCCATGAGCCTTAAAGCTATGTCAGTGGTAGCCTAGCTACCGGTGGGGCCTCCCTTGCTGAATGGGTTGAAGGTGAGGGGTCAGACGAAGAAGTACTCCATTTTGAGGAGAGTGGGAAGTAAGTAGAGAGGGAAGGGTCATGAACCTTTGGACTTCCTGTTGTCGGCCCATAGAGGGTACAGGAGAGAAACTGGTTTGGCACACCAGGCCACTGATTAGAGTGGAGGCCCGAACCTTGCATTAGCCAGCGAAGGAGGCTGCCTTCAGCAGTCAGTGAAAATCCCGTAGGGTTTAGTAATGCCGACTGGCGATCGGAGGGACCCCTTGCTGGGCCCTGCGGGGGGATGCCCCGAGGCCACTGTGGGTCGCAGTAACGGATGGCAGGAAACAACCCGAGGGTTAAGTGTGATCTGTGAACTCGGAACTTGCGTCCTGCGAACCTTCAATTCAAACCAATGAGCAAAATGGATAGAACAAGCAATGTAATGAATCTTAACGTGCCTTGTTCTACCAATGTCCCATACCTGCTCAGAAACCGAGCTAATGTCACCTTGTCGACGTCTGGCCATCCCACGGATGCTAGTCCCAGGGACCCAGAGCCGGCAGTAGCTCGAAGCCATCGTCAGAGATGGACCAGGGATGAATTAAAGGAGGTGATGTGGTGCTTTTACTACGCAAAAGCGAAAAATGGGGGCTCTGAAATAGAAGTTTTCAAGGTATGGAGAGAGCGGAACCCAGATATGAGACCTACCCTAGACTCAAAGAAGCTTGCCAGTCAACGACGATACATACTCAGCAGTGGAAAATTCACAGCAGATCAACTTGCTGATATTGAGAGAAATGCGGAATATGTACTTCGCTCGAACAATCCACATGACGAACATGTAGAACTTGAAAATGATCCCATGGAAGGTTCATCGCTTTCCAGTGAAACACACGTCAGTGGTGAAAACTCATCTGGCAATGAATTACACGATAAGGACATGATGCGAAATCTCCTTCGGCGCGAGATAGAAAGAGTTAGTCAACTCCCGTTTGAATCTCGCGAACCGTTGAGGAGAATATACGAAAATGCCAAAGCTAAAAGAGTGATAGAAACAGTTAATTCTGTCTTAAATGAGGTGGTGGAGACCCCAGGCAGAGATCTAGATATTACTGAAATCAATCACATCATATATGCAACTGCATATCTAGTATCTCAGATAATTTTGGGGCCAGCCAAGAACACCGACGGCCGACACCAAAACAGAGTAAACAGCTCTGTACCCCCATGGATGAACAGAATTATGAAACGGATAGCCGACACCCGGCGTGAAATATCATTCTTAGCTGAGGCATCTTCTAAATCAACGCACACCTCTAAAGTTCAACGAAAAATATTCAATGTTGAACAAAATACCAAATTGAAAATGACACCAGCAGGCTAATGGTAGTTGAGAAGCTAAAAGAGAAAATTCAAGCATGGGCTCAACGAATAAGGCGGTACAAACGTAGAATAGATTTCCGTGTACAGAACCGGTTGTTTGAAACAGACGCGAAGAGATTCTATCGCAATCTGACTCAAAAACCGAATGGCAAAGCTGTTACTCCTTCAAAAGATGACGTCGAAGCATTTTGGGCAGGAATCTGGGAAGAGAGCAGATCCTACAACAAAGACGCATCTTGGCTTCAATCTGAAGTTGATGCTGCCGATGAACTTGTAGAAACAGTGGAAGATGTTCACCAATTCTCGGAAGAGGACCTCTTCCAAGCAATTAAGAACATGGGAAACTGGAAGTCCCCCGGGATTGATAAGATCCAGATTTATTGGATTAAGAAATTAACAGCACTACATGCTCATCTAGCAAAGGCTGTTAATAAAATTTTTGAAAACCCAAAGGAAATCCCGGAATGGCTCACACGCGGCATCACGTATTTGCTACCCAAAGCGGGAGACAGCTCTTTGGCGAAGAATTACAGGCCAATTACTTGTCTGCCAGTACTGTACAAAGTTATAACTTCAGCCATAGCTGACAAAATGTACAGACATCTAGATAAGAATCATCTAATGCCAGCTGAACAAAAAGGATGTCGTAAAGGCTCTTATGGCTGTAAGGAAATCTGTCTACTGAATAAAGTCATCTTGAATGATGTAAAGAAACGCAAACGTAATTTGAGCATGGCTTGGATTGACTACCAAAAGGCCTTTGATAGTGTACCACACGATTGGATTTTGAAGACCCTGGAGATCTATCGATTTCATCCTAGACTTGTTGAGTTTTGCAAGGCTAGTATGAAGTCGTGGAGTACCAGGTTACTAATCCACAGCGGAAAGGAAGCAGTAGAAACCAGAAGTATTCAGATTAACAGGGGTATTTTTCAAGGAGATTCACTATCCCCTCTGCTGTTTTGCATTAGTTTGATCCCACTATCGAGACAGTTGTCGCAAGCTGACTTTGGTTTTAAGCTCCATGGTGATGAAAGGCCAGTATCACATTTGTTTTACATGGATGATCTGAAAGTGTTTGCCAAGAATGAAGCGATTCTCTCCCAAATGCTGTCTGTCGTGAATGACTTTAGCAATGACATCTGCATGAAGTTTGGTCTTGACAAGTGTGCAAAAATCAATTTAAAAAGAGGGAAACTCACAACGTCTGAGAACATTGAAATTGATACGCACACTGTGATTCAAGATCTTGAGCCAGGTAAAACTTACAAATATCTGGGCATTGAAGAATGTGAAACCATCTCGAATGACAGAATGAAAGAGAGAATTCGTAGGGAGTATTACAGAAGAGTGAGACTGGTCCTGCAGTCCGCTCTGAATTCCAGGAATAAAATATCTGCAATAGGTAGTTTGGCGGTACCTGTAGCCGAATACAGTTTTGGACTAGTGGACTGGACTGAGCAAGAAATTCGCACCATGGATCGAAAAACCAGAAAACTGCTGACAGTGCATCATGTTTCCCACCCTCGAGCTGATGTACATAGACTTTATGTGTCACGTAAGGAAGGAGGAAGAGGCCTCAGACAAATTGAGGCCTCCTGGCACAACGCAATAGTCGGGTTGGGTAAGTATGTAGTCAGCCATCAAGACGACCCTCTAATGAGGCAGGTCATGAAATCTGACCGAAGAATGGGAAGCAGAGGCATTGTTAGTGTAGCAAGAAACATTGCGAAGAAAACTAGGCAAGACACGTCGAATAACACAGACACTGAACTTCTGATGCTGCTAAACATGAAGTGTGAGACACAAAAAATGTTAAAGAAATCGTGGAGAGACAAACCACTCCACGGTCAATACCTAAAAAGAATGGACAAGGTGCAGATCAATAAAGATCAATCATTTATGTGGCTTAAAAGGGGAAGGATGAAGCCAGAATCGGAAGCACTTGTAATAGCTGCCCAAGATCAGGCCTTGAGAACACGACATTATGATAAAGCGGTTCTCAAAATTTCCCAAGATGACAAATGCCGCATTTGCCTTGAGCAAGTAGAAACCATTGATCATATTGTCTCAGCTTGTCCAATCCTAGCAAAGACCGAATACCTTAAAAGACATAACAGGGTGTGTAGCTACCTCCACTGGCAGATCTGTACCGCCCTCGAAGTTCCAAACACATGCCCCAAGTGGTACGAACACTCACCGAAACCGGTGACGTCTGTTGGATTGTGTACGATATTGTACGACCAACAAATTCAAACTGATCGCACGATAGCGGCAAACAAACCGGATATAGTTATCCGGGATTTGGCCAAAAAATCGTGTTTACTTATCGATGTTGCTGTACCTTGCGATCAAAACGTCGTTACCAAGGAGGCAGAGAAACGTCTTAAATACAAGAGTTTGGAAATCGAGATCAGCCGAATGTGGGGCGTAAAACCACAGGTCGTCCCGATAGTTATCGGAGCTCTGGGATTTGTTCCGCAAAATTTGAGTAAGAACTTGTCTAAACTCCCAGGTAATTCAAAAGACTGGGAAGTGCAAGAAATTGCTTTATTTGGAACAGCCCACATTTTGCGTAAAGTATTGTAGAGGCACTGATAGTCACCGAATCTGCTCCTTAGGTAGCTGGTTGCAACCTGGAGTAGATTTTATATTCAGCCGACTCATAAGATATTTAGTCGTGATGTAATATAATAATAATAATAGTAGTAATAGACCACCCTGCTAAGAACGGTGCGAGTAATTTCCCTTTTCTTCGGCATGAAAACAACATCACTCAGAAGGAGAACAATCCATTTCAAGACAGGCAAGAAAACAAACCAACAATAATAACAGTTCTGTTTAAAGACAGTTGTAATTTTCACATAATTACTTTTATTCAAAAATAATTTACATGTGTCTTTGTGCTAATCATACAACTTTTCGACATCTTGGAGTGTTACTTTTTCGCGACTGCTCATTGTCATTTTCAAATACCAGGGTTTGTATTTAGAAGATGTCGTTAAATAGTAAAAGTTTCATAGTTATGTTGCAGAAAACTAAGTTCATTGCTAAAATATTTATTTGTAATAACATTTGGAATCGTAATGGAAGAACTGTAATCATCTAGCATATGTATATGTATTTTCTCACATTGTTATAGTTAATTACGTTGAAAAGCAAAAAAGTTTCGATATCGCTTCCATGACAAAGGCGTTAATAAGCATTTGGCAACGGGACCTAAATCCAGTGGTTCTTGGAGTAAAAGACGCGTAGCCAATCATGAAGAGCGTCGTCACGAGTTGTCAACTTCTTAACGCTACAGAGTGGTGGACTCGTCGCCGCCGCCAGGCAGATGCCAGCCAGCCGCTGCGAGCCCTTGAGCGCCAGTCCTTCCGGGCAATCTGCATGCGCGGCGCGGCGCGCTCGCTCCGCTCTCGTTGGCCCGCGCCTGCGCTCTCTGCTCCGCTGCGCTGCGAGTCGCCGCGGCCCCCGTTCCGTCCGCCCGCTCCGTCTCGCTCAGCCACTTCCCTCGCTTCCGCCTCCGCTGCTCTGCGCCTCCGGTCGCTCTGCGCGCGGACGCTCCGGGAGCCAAAACAAACGAGCGAGTGAATAAGCGAATGAGCGAGTGACTGAATGAGCGAGCGAGTGACTGAATGACCGAGCGAGCGGGTGACTGATGAGCGAATGAACGAGCGAGACAGCGAGCGAGTGATTGAGTGAGTGAATGAGCGAGTGAGTAATTGACCGAGTGAGTAATTGAGGGAATGAGTAATTGAGGGAGTGAGCGATTGAGGGAGTGAGCGATTGAGGGAGTGAGCGATTGAGGGAGTGAGCGATTGAGGGAGTGAGCGATTGAGGGAGTGAGCGATTGAGGGAGTGAGCGATTGAGGGAGTGAGCGATTGAGTGAGTGAGCGATTGAGGGAGTGAGCGATTGAGGGAGTGAGCGATTGAGGGAGTGAGCGATTGAGGGAGTGAGCGATTGAGGGAGTGAGCGATTGAGGGAGTGAGCGATTGAGTGAATGTTCGTGCCTCGCTAGAATGTGAGATCCAATGTCAACCTACACATCGACTGGTGAGAATTTCCCTACTCAATGTAATCCCCCAACGGGGCATCGCCCCACCGTGATCAGTTTTGAATTGCTAGAGGGACAAAAATCTTTGTGTCATTATATTTTATATTTATAGGTATTGATAAGATGTCCATGAGAGGAAAATGTCAAAATGTTCATTTAGTGATGATTAAATTTTAATTAGAATTAGTTTATCAACTTATAATAGTAATGATAATTTTTTCCACAGAGTACGAGCTCAAATCGCCCTTTGAGAAATCTATCTACATACCAACCTATATGCCAATCTACCTACCTCTCTATCTGTGCACCCACCTTCTTCCTACAAACCAATACACCTACATACTTGTCTACCTACCTACCTACCTACCTGCCTGCCTACATTCCTTTGTATCAATCTATTTATCTATCTATCTATACACCTACCTATCTACTTACCTTCCTTCTTACCTATCTACATAGAGTCTTTTGAACTTAAGGGTACTTCACTACCAACACATATCGGCAAGAGTGAAGGATATCATCTTGTGGTTGGGTTTGCCGTTATCGGGAGGTGGAGAATTTGATTCCGGTCTGAAGTCGGAAATTAGTTTCATGTGTTAAGAATCAGTATTAATGGCGCCAGCTGCAATCGAACTGGCGAACTGACAGCTCTGATCTGTGGTTCCTTGATCACTTCCTCTCGCTCACACCCACACTCTGGGTTAGGGTAAAAGTGCCGCGACGTTCGAAGTGGGAGGGTACCTCCGCGAAGATGGCTCATTTCTTTGTTCGACCAATTAAATCATAACTGGAGCGGGAGCATGGTGGAGGTCCGCTAGCCGTTCCGGTCACGCCCAGATTCCTCACACCGCTTCCACTCGCGGCCAGCGGAGCCAACAGCTGCACATCAAAAGAACTCGGCGTGTTGTTGTGGGAAGGAAGGTAGTGAAGAAATATGAAGTTGAGGGAATCGGAGGAATATGAAGGAAGGTGCAAGAAGGCGAGCGAATGTGAAAGAATATCTGAAAAGGTGCGGGAAGGTGAAGGAAGGCATAGGAAGGTGAGGGAATGGGAAGGAAGCTGAAGGAATGTGAAGAAATGCGAAGAAATGTGAAGAAAAGTGCAAGAATGAAAGAGAATGTGAAGAAATATGTGCGGGAAGGTGAAGGAAGGTGAGGGAATGTGAAAGGAATTTGAAGAAAGGTGTGGGAAGGCGAGAGAATGGAAAGGAATATCTGAAAAGGAGCGGGAAGGTGAAGGAAGGCATAGGAAGGTAAGCGAATGTGAAGGTGAGGGAAAAGGAAGGTAGCTGAGGGAATGTGAAGGAACACAAATGAAGGTGAGGGAATTGGAAGAAGGTGAGGAAATGTGAGGGAATGTGAAGGAACAAGAGAAGGTGAGGGAATGGGAAGGAGGGTGAGGAAATGTTAAGAAATGCGAAGTTGAGGGAATGTGAAGAAAAGTGCGAGAATGCGAGAGAATGTGGAGGAACATCTGAAAAGGCGTGGGAAGGCGTGGGAAGGTACGCAGAGGTGCGGGGCGGGGCGGGGTGGGAGGGGCGTTCTCCAGCGCTATCTGCTCAGCAAGTGCGATAGCGCCGTTGCGAAACGCGCGCAGGCGTAATTGCGGAGGCGCTCCCGCTTGCGTCTGGCTGATTGGAAAAGCGCGTCAGGATTGTCCAAGATACACATTGCCACGTGAGTACAGTGCACTCGTAGTCTTTCTCCGGTACCTCATCCCACAGTTAACTCTCTTAGGTCGATTCAGACATATCGAGAGGTGTTCTGATTAACATAGAAATAAATAAATTCAAAATGACCTCAGGCCACCAGCGTGAATCTTAATACGTGATGGTACCTTCGATCTTAAAACAAATTATTAACTTTGTATAATCAATTTAAATTGCCTCCAATTAATTTTGTAACTTTGTTTATTTTACAATTTCTTTACGTAGGAACTACGTAGGTCGGGCAGAGAGTAAAGAACGTTTGCGAACCACGCCTAGTCCAGACCCTCAGTCATCGCGGTTTTGCTTTCATCACTCATTGTGAGTCGAGTTTCGTTGCATAGCAGTCACGTAGTGCAATTTGGTTTCTGAATGCACAAAATGTTCGGCCTATGAAATGTTTAGGCAAATAAAGCGTTTAGACAAATGAAGTTTGTAGTGAAAGAGCAATTAAATCTTCAGTCAGAGTATATTCAATGAAGGAAGAACCAATGCGCACAAAGAAATCTGAGTAGTAGCTCCTCTCTCGTTACACAGGACTTGGCAGAAAGTGTTGAAAATATCTAAGTGTTTCCAGACTACAATTTAAACGTGCCATCAAAAACAAGAGACGTGAAATGTCTGCAGTGGTGATTCTGATTCATGACAACGCTCGGCCTCGTACATCAGCACGAAGGAACTGCTTCATTTGAAGTTGAAAGTGCTTGGAAGTCCCTCTTTCAGCCCTCATTAGGCACCAAGTGATTATCATCAGTTCCCCAAATTACGAAGTTTTCGGTGGAAAGCGATTTGAAAATGATAATCCCAAAGAAGCAGTCATCTTCTGGCTCACAACAGAGGCATTCAGAATTTTGTTCTTCAACATTACAATAGGAGCATCAACTGCAATGGTGACTACATTGAAAAATAGAGTGAAATCCAGCAACATCCTAGAAGAAGTATTGAAACTATATATCTTTCGCTGTTTATTAGTTATCTCCAGTCGTTATGGACGACTGTCGTCTTATGGAACTTGAATCGAAAGACCATTAAAAAATATATATCTAGATCATTGTTGGCAAACTGCTTCATAAAACACATGGTGATTCGAAGTTTGTGCACTTACTACATTAAATTAAATAGAACCTAGAACTGGAAGTTGTAAATTAGCTTTAAAAACAATTCAGATATAAAACGTTTTGTTAGCTGTAAAAATCCCAATAGCAACAAAATTATTTTGCAAAATGATTATTAAAATTATTTTTTGGATTAACGAAGTATGTGTCGAGTACGCCCGTAAATTAAAAGTGACATTCTGGCACTTTTTCTAAGATAGAACTGCATTTTCTGGAATCATTGTGGACATTACAAACGGGTAAATATTTGTTGAGATTACGCGGAACATATGTGAATTAATTTGTTAAAGTATATACATCTTCGCCAATATGTGAATCTACTTTTTACGAACTGTGGAGTAAAGATGCTCGCATATCAAAACATGTGTATAAGCCATTCTTTTCCAGTGAAAAATGTGAAATTGAATGCTGAGTCTTCCTTTCCGATTACACAGATAAAATACCGATAAGGTACCTCATGTTTGGATATGATTAATGTAACTGCGTCACAGTCGTTTTATACGTCAATATTGCCGAAAACACGAATTCAGGGACATGTAATATACTTGCAACGGAATGTACGAGTTTGAACGACTGCAATAATAGAAATTCTGTATAATCAAAAAATTAATTGAGAGAGTAGAAAGTCTAGTTTGCAATGAAAGGTATATTGTTCTTCGTGAAACATAACCTCAAGTTTTTAATTTACTTCATGAATATTATTGGTGAAAATCGAGAAAAAGTATTAAAAAATATTATTGGTGAAAATTGAAACAAAATTATTGAAAACAGGCGATTTAAATCTTTTTTCTTTTCACTTAATATTTGTAATAGTTATTATGAAAAAGCGTATAATCGATAAATAACCTGCTCAGCAATGAATCTTCAACATTGGGGTACAAACTTGCGTGTTCTTGTACACACGTTGTCGAATTATGCCACATCGATTAATTGAATATTGCCTCTAATGCTTATAACTGGAATATACTATGCCAATGTACTATGCTGTACTCTGCCACGACGATACGGTACCTACGTTGTTAACGGAAAATAACATATTTATTGATGAACATTACCTGTAAAATCGTTGTAAAACCATTATCTAATATAAAATGCGATAGTCTCGGGAGATTTATAATTTAATCTTCTAAACTTATAGAGCAGACATTTAGCGAGACTAAGATATTCTGGACAACCTTCAGGAACTCTGCAAACTTTTCCGCGAACAAAACAATATTATTAACCGATTAGACGAATTCGACCGTTTTACTGGGATGGAAACAGATGATGTTGCAGAAATGAACAATATGAACTACCGGTGGCTCTTTCCCTGAAACCTGGGGTACATACATTTTCGGTGGAAAAGAACCTCTTAAATATAATTCAAAATTAAGCTTTCTATATTTTAAAAAAACTTTAGCTAAGAACATCACAAAATTTGACATTTTTAAGTCCAATTTTATATTGCAAATTTACGAGATTATTGCGTTGCCCTCCCCGATAAGAGACACTGATAAGGCAGCATTTTTTGCGTACCTCGGCTAGTCACACGGCTTAGCGCAATCATATATCGTCGCTTTTGAGAAATATTGTTGTAATCTGAAAAGAACCGAAAATTGAGATTTTACAGTACCTCAGTAGAAAAAAAATTACAAGGCCTATATGTATCTCTGACAATTTACGAATCGTCGCTTGCTAGCAGATGCATCGCTAATTCATGAACGGAGAGCGAACACAATTATTTTCATAGAATAATATTGTCCAAACATTGAGGATTTTCAAACATACATTTTCAAAAATTAAAAAGCCATGGGACAAACATTTTTTTACAAAACTTGAACATCGTCGATTAATGGAAATCAAATGAAGCTGCGGGAAAATTAAATCGTGCTCTTGTACAAAACAGGTTTTTTGTGTTACAACAATTATCCGGAAAAGCGACTATATGTCGAGAGACCTGTGAGGAGCTTCGATCTTGTCCCGGCTGGAGATATGCCCCGATGGGAGATATATGTAGAGGGAAAGCCCGCAAGCTGACGCCATGTGTAGGTTGGCGTCGGATTTCACTTAACAGCGGGGATTCGGATTTCACTTAACAGCGGGGAAGGAACACCACCACCTTCCGCAATAAAATATGCATTATTTCATTAATATTCGCTCGTTATTTCCAGATACATCCGTCGTGCACTACTCGAAAGCGTACGTCGGTTTTTTAAATACATCTATACAGATGATTACCTAACTCAGTTTATTTTAACTTTATATAAGTTAGAAGGCTTAATAGCTAACTTAAATTAAAACTTAAGAACTAGTACTATGGTTGATGTGACCCACCAGGCTCGACTGGTCGGGATCTAATTCGGAAAATTTCATGAAGATGTGAAAGGGAAACTTAGCATGTATTCTGGTTTTGTGTGATGGGTTTTCGCCGAAACTGTGAACTAATGGTGAAGGAATTTGGGATATCTTTGAGAAGTAAGTAGCTAGATTAGTGATAATGATTGCCTAGAGTCTCTTAACTCCAATTCTTTGTGTAATTGGTATTATATTTTTTGCAGTTTCCTTAGGCCCCACACGCACGTTTCGATATCCCGGTGAGGTTTACCTGTTCTGGTCACCCACAAAGGTAAATTTCACAGATATACCGTAACGTGCGTACCTGGCCTTCGGTTGGTTACTTACGTCGTAACCCCTTACACGATTTATTCTTTACTGGTGCACTCGGCAATGCCTTGCTATTGCAGTATATTGCACATCACACATCACTAGTCACGAGATTATTGATCAAGTTTTACTCTACGCTGTGTACAATGACTAATAGATGAAAAACTTTCTCGCAAGTATGGGTTTGTTCTACGTCCTGGCTTGGGCATGGTTGTCAAGAATCCTTTTACAGCGTTCCTTTTAAAGCGTTCTTCCCCAAATTTGGGCGTGCATTCGCTGTGACACTACCTTGGAGAAATTTGAGTTACTTGTCCGAGATTCAAAGAATAATCCTGGCCGATATTTCTCAATCGCAGGGGCAGAATACTTGTATGAAGTGAAGATGCGCGTAATTGTGGATTATGCGGCGGGTTGCGTAGAGTTCAGGAGCGCTGAGTTATAAACGCATAAATCATCAACAACGCCCCAACATGTCCGATTTAATTGAAACCATTCTTTAAACACACCAATTACTAACAATAACAAAATGTGAAAATATCAGCGAAATCAGACGAGTCGTTTTTGTGTCTATGCGTGACACACATACGCACATTCCCTTTCATTTATACACAGATATAGATTCATACTAGGAACCCCCGGCGGACGTTGTTCTGCCCTTCATCTCCCTGTTTCCCCTCCCATCTCGGTGTCTCTCTCCCTCCCTCACCTTGTACCTGCCTATCTGTCTCTGCCGCTCTCTCGGCCTTTAGCCTCAAAATTGTAGTTTTAAGTCCCTGAATCGCATCGTTTAGGGGTCATTTAACGATAATTTCCAAATGCTGCCGAGTGCGTTGTGGGTTGCATTTGATGTAAATATATTGTTTTGTTCTATACCATGACCAGTGTCAACTTCCATGGAGATCGGTCTTATGGTGATATTATATATGCACAAATACCAACACCCAATTTCATATATATGTATTCGTAGCGCCCCGTACGCCCGCCAACCGCCGGCGAGCGCCGCTAGTGGCGCCGGCGGGAGCGTGGCGGCGGCGCGCGGAGGCCGCCGTGGCGGGGAATGTTCCATTTTTGCGCGGATGCCGCGCGGCCGCTCGACTTATAAGGGCAACGCGCCAGCGCAGCGCCGCCAGGTAGGCGATTCCGCGAAGCGCGGCCCGAGCCACGCGGCGGCGCCGCCGCCGGCGGGCGTTCGCCCTGCCACGACGCCACTCGGCAGCGATCTGGTCCGTTTAGTTGAAACATTTGATTAGACGCGTTCGATTAGAGGCGCAGAGTAATTTACATTTTGTCATGTATGAAAATATGGCAATGCTCGCTTGTCTTTTACCATTGTTATGAACGATCTTCTGAAATGCTCTAATGCAGAGCTTCCCAATGCAGTCGGTACCGACCACAAGGCGTCGATGTTTTAAAGGGGGCCAATGGTGATCAAGTGCTCGATTGGCGATCGGCAGCCGAATGGGATTCATCAATAACTGATCGGTGGAATCCAGAGAAATATCCCATGAATTGCAAAAAAATATTAAGTAGATAATACTTTTTTCTGATACTTATTTTTTTCTATTATATGTTTTCATAATATAACAATAAATTACTTATTTTAAAATTTGACATCATTCACGTGAATGAAAATCGAACTTTTGTGCAATTGAAATCTGTATTACGATTCTGAAACTTGTTTAAATTTGTAAATTTAAAAATAAATGTACGGAAAAGAAAAAAATCTAATTATTTTCCAACCTTTTTATTTATATTCTTTGTATATTGTGATTTATATATCCTAGTTGGTATTGAGGATATGCTGTGTACCGTTTATTAAAGAGAAATCATAAGGGAATAGATACAGCAAATTATTCTCTAATATAAGGATAATAGCGTACACTGCCTTACATTACTTATACCGGTAACATATCTACATGAACCTGCAAAAACGTTTCCAACCAGCAAAATTGTTACCACCGCCCCGGAATTCGAACTGTTTTCTGAATGTTTCCATGCCATTCACATTACTCTTACTTCTCCAGCCTCGCAGCTATAGGTCCTACTCAACCATCCTGACATTAAAACAAGTTGAACATTTCCATTTGCAATTTTAAAAATTCAGAGATTTTCATTTACATTATTTCCAGAAACAGTTATAAAGAACAGATTTCATTAAGGAAAAAACCTATAGTCAATTTTGTAATTTTGCATATTTTTTGTTGTTGTTTGTTTTCAATTTTCGAAAATAAAGAGACGAAAAATGAACCAGCATCATTTATCACGCGTCATTTTCTCTATACGAGAAAAAAATGTAAACAAAATTGTTGGAGTAGTTTTTGAGATTTTTTTATAAAATACTTCCAGAAAAAAAATCGCGAAAACTTAGTCGTTTTTCCCAAAAAATTGTTCACGATTTATTTCAAGATCTATTTTTAAAATATATTTTATTTCACAAAAATTTCTTGCCATCAATATTGTTTTTTTTGGAATTTTGTTGCAGTTTTTGAAAATGCAGAAAATTCAACGAAAATGGAACCAGAACTACCTTTTTACAAACGAGGGAAAAAAATCAAAGAAGACTGTTGGAGAGAAAATAATTCTTTAAACATTACCTCTATTTCACGCAAACTTATGCGAAAACTAATCATATTTTCGAAAAATTGGACAAGATCTTATTTGAACAGATTTTATTTGGGAAAAAATCGCGAACATCAGTATTGCAACCGTCCTCACCTCGGCACATTGCATTGACATCAATTGTCAGCGTTCTCCGCTAACAAGTTTTCATTACTTTATAGGAATCGTGAATTCCTAGACGGAGGGCTAGAGTACGATTTGCCAAGAACATTTTTTTCGGTATCAAGGACTAACACGTAAATACTGACTTCGTAACGTGTTATAGGAGGTCATTTAGTACATATAGGAATAAGATTATGGAATTTTTTGACATCAAGACCCCAAAATACAAGTTTTTCGACAGAAAAACGATACCAAGGATTTGTAACTCCTTGCTTAATTACTCAGTTATTATTACGTAACTTTCATTGAATAATTTCAGTAGTAAAACATTGATACATTGATAAAACAGACCTATAAATTGTAAAATTTGACAAGCACTCCTCAGCTTAAAAACTCTGTTACTGACGCCTCTTAAATTTCATGTTTTGAGGAACATTACATCACAAGGACAACCAAATTAATTTTTTCCTTTGTATTCTCCCTCTGTAATGCTAGTCTCGAGCTTAGGCTACACATGTCCGTAGATTACGCGTGTCATCACCGTTCCAACGAGCCTTCCTCACTCCTTCCGAGCGTTCTCCACGTGCAACCCGCGAGGCCGTCCGAAAACGCCCCTCTCAGCTTATCTGTCGTGTCCAATTGTGGCTCGCGTGAGGAACAATGGCTTCGGGAAGGAAGCGCTGACCTCGCGCTTTTTCCAGCACTCGTCTGCGCGGCGGCGCGGCGCTGAGCGCAGAGCGCGGAGGCAGCAGGCGAACGCGACGCCCGCCCGCCCGCCCGCGCATCCGGGCGGGGCGCTCGAGGAGAAGGAGAAGAAGAAGAAGAAGAAGCGAAAAGAAGAGAAGAGAAGAGGAGAAGAGAAGAAGAGAAGAAAAAGAAAAGAGCTAGTGGTACTACAACAGGACATACTTTCTCGTATTTCTAAATTTACAATTTTTAGAACATTCGGGAGTTGAACGAAAATGAGACGCTGTGCCATTCTTTTAAACATACCTTCTTCCCCTGAAAAATATGAAAGAAAAAATTTAGAGCGTTTTTTGAGAAAAAAAAAATTTAAATTGAATATATTTCGCGCCAAATTAGCCGAAACTACTCATATTTTCGAAAAATTAAAGTTATTTAAAAGATCCGCCTTTAAAGAACAGATTTCATTACGGGAAAATCTATCGTCAATATTATACTTGTAGGAAAAAATTGAACTTTTGAAATTTTCAAAAAATCTGTGATTTCAACAAATAAGAGAAATGCACCCTTCTCTTAAGGGTCCTGTACGTTATGCAAAGACAAAATTTGTTCAAAAAATTGGTGTCAGTTTTGAGAAAATTTTGAAAATGATATTGAGGTTTTATGTAAAGTACCCTCAAAAATCAAAATATCCGTTTGAAACTTCCAAAGCCTCCAGTTCGTTAAAACCTATTACGGAATATCAATTTTGAAGACAATCGGCTGAACGGTTTAGGTGCTAGCGTTTACCACAGACGGACGTTTTGCTATCAATCGATTTTTTCGGTGACAAGGACCCTCGAAACATGGATTCTAACTACCGCACGTGTGAGAGAAATTTTTTTCTATATTAAGCAACAGGATTTATCCACTCTTTTGTTACCAGGGCTCGGAAGTAATAGTTTTTCTGCCGATAATTCGCCGTTTTCCGGCGCACAATTACGTAACGTTCTCTTCTTAGGAAGTACCTTTGCAAGGGCGAGAAAGTAACAAGTGGTTACAGGAAAATGACCAATCTGAATGGTGGAGTATTTAGACCCCTTTCAAGGTTTAGGTTCGAAAGGGGGCGTTTTCGAATTGGACACGCATGCGGACGTGTCTAATAACGTCAAACAAGTGAATGAAGTTAAATAAAAAATAGCGCCTGCTGGTAGACAACCCGCAATAATCTTCCCTAAATTATAATTATTTTCGCAAATACAAGTGATAACACCTGGTATAAGTTATTATCGGGGCACATTGAGTAATTAATAATTTACCCGATCATAAACTGCTAAGTATTTTTAGTGCTAGGAAGAAACTTACAAGATCTATAGACGCTCCGGCGTAGTTGAAGAAAGAAGGCCGCAAAGTGCAACTCCGTCTATCCTACTAAGGGAGTAAGTAAATTAGCGGGTCCTCTAAAGAAGACAATCTACAATCCGTCGGATCGTTGTCATTAACTCCGGTGTGTATACGTAATATATTAGTTTTCGAAAACGGAATTTATTGTAATAAACGAAGCAAAAATGTACACACGAGGTCTGTTAGGAAAATATCCGACCATATTTTTCGAAAACCTGATGGATTTGCGTCAAGCATGTTTGCATGAGCCCACCTTGAACTTTCGCGGGCATAAATGAATTTTTCCCGGCTGTCGATTGCGTCTGTTGCTGGCAAGTAGTATTTGAGTGTCGTAATGTGTAATGCTCTTGTCGGTTTTTCACGGCAGAGCAAAAGTAACTTCGTGTTGAAGTATCACAGGACATCTGGACTTTAGAAACGTTGACCCCCGCTTTCATGAAAGGCCAGGCCAGGACAAGAAATTTAAGTTAATGACGGAAACGTGAATATCAGAATACGTCAGGTGTATCACTTAGCTCGCAAAGGAAACATGATTTTTGATGTCGCAAGATTATTTCTGCCTACAGTGTATTTTGAATGCGTTGTCAATGTAGTGTCAGCTACTGATTTACAAGTCAATAGCCTTTTAAATACGAAGCTTAAACATTATTCACTATCACTTAGAAGCATTCTTTTGAATTATGCGTTCGACATAAAATAGATAAAAAATAATTTGAATAAAAACCCACGTAGAATAAGAACGTTTCATTATGAAATTAATATATATATGTATTAATTTGTACCTTATAAATAATTATTCATGTTCATTAACATTCGAAGACAACGAAGACCAAACGACGATATTTTAAGTTTGGTAAAACAATTTATTTTAAAAACAAAAATATGCTTCTGTCATAATTAGCTCTTCTCTACTATTACTTTCATTAGATGCGTAGATGGTACGAATAAGTATATATTTTGACCATAAAGAATCAATCAATATTGACTTCAGGAATTAAAACTTCAAATACATTTATTTTTGGTTCAACGTTTCGCACGTTTAGTACGTGCCTTGTCAAGAGCAATACAATGGCAACGGTTGACAAAGGTATACAAATTAACATGAAACAATGGAATATAAAATTATTGAGATAAATATTTACATTGGTTTTACATCAAAGCATAACATATAACAAAAAACGTTGAAGGCTTGTCAAATCAAGTAGTTACATTTGGCAATTATGAACTGAAGATCATTTAGATACATTAAGGAATTATATAAATTATAAATATTTCAAATAATAGAATGAACAGTGGGATTGCCAAAAAAATATACAATTATGAAAGTTGGTGCAGTATTAACGTCTTATAAATTTGGTTAAGTTTTTGTATTATTATAATTTTTTATTTTGTATTTAAATTATATATCAGAATCAACAGGAAGAATCTACATCAATTTCAATATCACTTTCATTGTTTTAAGTCAACGACATCAGTTAGATTGATCTATGCATGAATTTAGAGTACGTTAACATGATGAATCCCTGTTAAACAAAGCGGGCCATCGGAATGAAACTAACATACACTTTATCTTGTGTTTGCCTTGAACTTCACAAGTATTGAAGCGCACAAGGCAGATTGAGATGAGCCACTGGGTCGCGCGCTCGTGGAGAGCAACGGTGAGCCGGCGGATCGCGGGCGGTAATCCAATAGTCGTCGTCGTCGTCGTGCCCCGCGCAGTCGCTGTCTCGCGGAAGACTCTTCTCTGGCTTCTGCACCCGCCGCGCCGCGCTGCTTGGAGGCGAAGGGCATCCGACACTGGCCAAGGGCATCGGACGGACGGACGGACACTTCGATTGATTGATTCGTGTTTCCGGGCGTGTCAGCTACTTTGGTTATTAGTCCCGGCAGTGTAGTGCGTGTTTTTCCTCGGGAGGTGGCGATGAACTTTTCCCCGCTGGATGGCGAGATCTGGCGTCGACCTACCGTCGACTAGCGGGGTTTCCCCTCAACCAAGTATCTCCCACCAGCGGGGCACCGCCACAGCCGGGACAAGTTGTAAGGTCTCGACCGGTCTCCCGGCATGTGTGGTAGTGTAGTGCATGTTAGTGTAAGTGTGTGTAAGAGGAGAGGAGAGGACAAGGAAGAGGAAGGAAAGATCGCGCGCGGTCCGTGGCCAGTTTTTAGGGTACTGCTCCGGCATTCACCTGGTGTTGATCAGAGAAACCACGGAAAACTACTGATCAGAGCACCCGGCCGCTAGAATTCTCCTCCAGACAGCGACTGAATTCGACCTTGCTGACAAGCTAGTGTCCAAAATCCTGCCGCCGTCGGGACTCGAACCTAGGACCTCCCGGTCAGAGGGACTTCATTTCGAGTATACTACGATTTTCGCAACTCTGCCCCTGACAGGAATCAGCTGTTGACAGTTTCATCCAATCGGGAGCTTGAACGTCACCATAGTGACGTCACTCTAGCGACATATAAGCTCCCGATTGGATGGCAGCGAAACAGCTGATTTATGTCAAGGGCACAGTTGCGAAAATCGCAGTATAATTAGGGTTACCAGCGTTAACACAATTGAGGCGGTTGCGAATGTTCCGGTGCAAACCGTTATCACAGCAGCATCGTCGTCAACTGATGTTACTGCAGTGCCTCTGACAGGGTTCGAGTCCCAAAAGCGGAAGGGTTTTTGACACTGCTGGACAGCTAGGTCGAATTCAGCCACTGTCTGGAGCAGAATTCAAGCGGCTGGCTGTCGCCCGTTTTCCGTGATTTCTGCGATCAACACCAGGCGAATGCTTGAGCAAAACTCTAACAAACGGGCCACGGACCGCGCGCGATCTTTACTTCCTCTTCCTTGTCATTTCCTCACCACTTACTTACTCTTACATGCACTACACTACCACATATGCCAGGGGACCAGTCGTGATCTTATAGCTTGTCACGGTTGGGTGCCCCGCAGGTGAGATAACCTGTTCGGGGAAAACATCGCTGGCCGACGCGTAGATCGACGCCGGATCTCACCATCAATCTTGGGTTGATCACCGCCACCTGACGCGATAAAACATACACTACATTTAAGAAACTAATGATGTAAGCAGTTGACGTGCCCGGAATCACTAATCAATCAACGAATCTGCAGCATCGTTGTCCGTGATTTCCATGATTTCCATGATTTCTCCAATCAAGGGGAACGCGACGGAGGAATTCCAGGCGAACGCAGGAGTAACGTAGCGCGCACACGCGTGTATACGCACGCACACGCACGCACACTTATAGTAACATACTTTACACCACCACACGCGTTAGTTTATAGGTTATTTGTGCTGGGCGAGGCCCTCTGGGGGGAGATAGCTTGAAGAGGGAAAACTCACTATAACGACTTGTTGGTCGGCGCCGCATCTCACATTCCAGCACTGGACGGGATATAGCCATCTTTACGCACATACGATGCACGGCACTTGAGGGACTCCGTTAATGACGCGCTAGGAATCAGTCAGGGCTTTAAACTCTCTCTCGGAAATAATTCCAGTCCCGGTCTGACAGACGACAGGCAGAAGCGCTGAAATTTTATAATCCAGATTATTGATGGCAGTTTTTGAAAACGCTGTTCGATAGTAGGTTTTTTGTTTGTACGGGAGAATGTGACGTTTTCTTCCCTTTAGGAGGGCCGCCTTGTTGCAAGATCGAAGAGAACTCTGAGAACAAGATTCGAGTTAACGTTCGATAATTTAAAGTTAGTTAAAAGATAAATTACTAAATTATATTATTTCCTTAATAAATAAATTTAATAGATTTTGATAAACTTATTTTGTAAGTTATTTTATTTAAATACAGCTCCTCGTCCCTGCATTGCTTCTGGGATTGTCCTGGTGTGACGGTATTTAGGCACTCACCAGCAAGTGGTCAAGGACGCGTTGAAGGAAAAAAAATACCAATTTTTTTTCTGTCGAAATTCGTTCTTGAATGAAATTGTCTAACGAAAACCTATCCAGAACATTTGCCATAATTACTTACGTTAAAGTGAATTTACGCTTTTCTACCAAGCAAATGTGTAACGAAGAATCTATTTTTGTTGGACAGATTGCATGGAACTAGATTGAATTATTTTAAAAACTAAACATTTAAAGCCACAGTTCAGAATTTTTGACTTATGAGAAAGAGCCTTTGCCACACTGCAAAATGAAGGACTTCCCGATATCTTTGCGTATACATGATAACATGATGCATTGACACACACTGGAGATATAGCTTTAAGTCCCAGTTCCTTTAACGTCGTATTGTCAATATCGACTACACGAAAACGAAGCTGTTTGACGAATTACCGTTTCGAAGAAATGAATCATTAATAATGGAAACGCTTTTAACCAGGAACGCCAGTTTGTAAGAACTGTCATCGAGATTGTCCTATTGAGAGCTACTGATTTATCCATCGACTGCAAGAATTTACTCATCGCTAAGATTTTCGGAAGAGAGTTTGTATCACAAATAAGCATTAAAATTCGAAACAGTTAACCATCGTCTTTGAATACGGTGGCTAACTGATCCTTTTTTTTCTTCGTTTATCGTTGACAGGCACGACTCATCTACTGGATCTATGTGCAACCTTGTCCTTGCTAATGCAAGAACTGTTAACGACAATACCGTACACGCTTAAATACATAACACAGTAAATGTTTACATTTTTATTGAAAAATGTCAGTAAGGTACTGGCATCTCAAAAGAACAAGAGAATGGACAGGAACGTATTTTGCATAATCGAAAATGAGAGAATGCGAATTTGCAAGAAGTGGCTGGAGACTTCTAACTCCATAGAACCTTTTGTTACATTCAGAGACAATAGAAGTTTTAGCGCCACCCATAAGGTAGCAGTATTATGCACTAACAGTCACGTGACGGACCTTATATCTTCATAAATAGTGCACGTCCATGGGAGTATACGGTCACCGTACGAACGGCAAATTGGCCGCTTAAAAACAAGAAAGGTTGCATTTTTCCAACTCTGACAAACCGATTTTCATATGCGAGGCTGTTACAATTATTCCGTACCAACTCCACAACACTGGTAAGTTTTAACGGAAACGGTTGGAAGAGTGACAGGAAATTCACGAACAAGAAGCTGAAATCATATCTTCGGGTTAGGTCTTGTACTCATCATGAACTCTGTTTTAAGTTATCCTCTACATTCTCAAGAAAAGCCTATTCAAAATTCCAAGCTGCATACTCTTCGCGGAGAGCCACGAAATCTAAAACTCCGAGCACAATGCAAATTTGTTAGACTCTCGATTGGTTTAAATGTCTCACCCCTAACCTACACTCTTTGACACTTACTAAGCAACTTCTTTGTTCAACGCTTGAAATGCTTCTTTTATAACAATACATAACGCAATGTCGCCTCCTAAAACTCTTCTGAACGTTGTTCATTACGACCGTATAAATTCGTTAATCAGGTGTTCGATAGAGTATGAGGATGACTCCTTACAGCTGGCGCTAAAGCTCCCTAGTATAAAGAACGTTTTACGTATACTTCGGTTTTTCTTTCTTGGCGTAAGGGGGGTGTCAATAAAATGGAGTATCTCACGGTATTTCGCGTCGTTCTCCGTTGTGCCGCCAGGAGTAGCATGATCGCCAGCACTGCTCGATTCAGTCGCGATTATGCGTCTCCTAGCGGCACAATCTAGAACGACGCGAAATACCTTGAGATATTCAATTTTATTGACACCACCCCGTGCGCCAAGAAAGAAAAACCGAAGTATAGACATCAGTCCGCTAAGAACATCGACGTGCCGCCACCTGGGAGCGGTCAAGGGCGCTGGATGCGGCGTCGCACAAAGGGTGCCGAGGGGCTGGGTGCCGGGGGGGGAAAGGGGCGGGGGGGGCGGTGAAGTACCACGCGGGGCACGCGGCTCAATGGGCCTCCTGCAAGGGGACAGAGCCCCCTTTTGTACGCTCGCTTTTCACTACAGGCCCCGCGCGAGTTTGACACACGGTCAGGTCTCAGCTCTCAATGGGCTATTTTTAAGCAGTTCAGTCCTCGAAGAAACAGACTCCGAGAGTCCACAGTGTACAGAATGCATGTCTTTGAAGACGCTACAAACATTATTATGTATGACAGTTTATTTTGTTTATTTCAGTTTCGGCCTCTGAAGGTCAGAAAGTAATTATGTAAGCGCAAAATATTGTAAGAGAAACATCACGAATTCCATTGTGACAATTCAGTAAACATTTTTTTATTCTTGACAAACCCAACGAAGGATAAATGAATTTAGAAATTAATAAAGCACGCGCCAATCCTATCACAGAAACTTTTAGCCAATACAAAACTCATCGCAATCAATAAAACTAGTGCTGTTAAAACAGTAAGTACTTTCCCACCCATATTTTCATGCAAAATTACGCGAAAACTACTATGTATAAGAAAAATTGAATATGACCTTATTACAAAATCTATCTTTAAGGAATAGATTTCTTTCAGGGAAAGTATATTTTTCTTTAATATTTTAGTTATAGGAAGAGTTCGAAGCACCATTTTATTAAACGTCCTTCACACTATTCAACAATAAATTTTAATAAAAACGATGGAGCCTTTTTTTGATAATTTTGAAAATCCAAGGAGGTACATTAAATGCAATGCTTCATTTACAGTACCCCCAAAATAAAAATATTGGTTTCAAATTAAAAGTGCGGTGACATCAGATATATCGATTGGAGAATAACAATTTTCGAGAAAATCGGCAGGACGGTTCAGTCGCTAGCGTTGTTCACAGACGGACGCACCAGCGGGTGGACAGACGGACGTTTTGTCGTCATTAGACTTTTCGGTATAAAGAACCGACAAAACAGATTCTCGCCACACCGTGTGTTAGGATAATCTTTTATCTTCTAAATTTAGCAACTGAATTTATCCACTTTTTCGTTATCAAGGCCCCATAATAAGAGTGTTTCTGCCGAAAATTCACCGTTTTTCGCACATCATTACATAATTTTCTCTACTACGTAAGCGGTAGCGGGAAAGTAAATATGCAGAGTCAACACTTGGAGGTACCAGTACTGGGAAAGCACTTCGCTACGAAAATAATCAAAAAGCAATGTCGCAGAAAATCGTTAATCGTTCATCTCAGCGTTAGAATATTTCCGATCGCACTTTCCGATTAAAACACCTTGGAGCCCGTAGATGCAGCCCGTAAATTGGTTGCTCCCGATGCGCGCTATCTTATCAGGCAGATAAGCAATCGGTGTCGCGCCCTCTGCTCGCGCCGCCCCGCGACACCCCGCACTTCCCCGCGACACCCCGCACTTCCCCGCGACACCCCGCACTTCCCCGCGACACCCCGCACTTCCCCGCGACACCCCGCGCCGCCCCGCACGCACGGGGCAAAGCAGGCCGACGAGCGCGTCGCGAGCCGCCGTGTCCGGCTTGAATTACACGCTCCGCTCCGCTCCGCCCCCGCGCCCCGCCCGCCGCGTGCGAACCGGCCCCCGCGGCCTCGCGAGCCGAGGAGGACGCGACGCCGCCGCCGCCGCTGCACCGACTGCATCTCGGCTGCGGCGGAGCCCCTACGTGTCAACGCGCGGTTACGCAATGGACGCTGGTTGCGGGAGCGCGTTTCAAAACTCCCTTCGCAATATGTCGTTGATATTCGATGCACCCTCGTCTTTTTGCCCTGGCTCTGCGTGTTGCTCGGAGGATGGAGGGCGAGGCCAGGGCGAGAGAGAAGGAAGGAGGGAGCGAGGGAGGAGCTGAGGCGAGGGTGGGCTGCAGGTGCTGTGTGGGGTCTCTGCAGGTATCGGATGGCAGTCGCGTGCGCCACCGGTCGTGGAAACACCTCCACGACAGGGAGCGAAGAATTCAAGACACTGGGCTATCATCTGCTACCTGGCACGTGACCAAGGGAAGGCTTGGGAAGCCACTCCTGAAATAAAAATTTAAAAAATTGTCTAATGTTGTTCGACGAGTTCCAGGCTCTTGTTTTGAGGGCTGGTCATTGTCGAGGCACGTATTGTTTCCACAGTCACAATTTTGCTTGGATAATCAATGAGAATTCCACATCTCGTCAAAATTAAATGATGTCCTATTTTGTAAATGAATTTCACAAAAGTCTCGAAAAAACGTTTCGTTTAACAATGTTGAACTTTTCTCTTTCGAGTGTTCAATTGCCGAACTCCTCCCGCATTAAAAAGTTGATTACAGTTGTAAATACTGATTACAGTTGTAATTATGTTTAGAAATGAGTCAATTGGAAAATGCGTAAACATCTTTTCCGAAGAAGGTAAGAGGAATAAACAGCAAGTTACATACTTTAGTAAGATCCAAAGCTGCTTATTAAAATGTTGGTGCACTTTGAGAAGCAATGACATGTTGGAGATAAAGGGGAAGAGGAAAATTAAAGATATAAAGCATATTTTCTGCTCTGTATGAAACATTCTTCTTGTATTCTTGTTTAGCAACTTTGTTTCATTCTATACGATTTCCTCATTCACCATTCCTCTTACAGATATACCATTGCAATACTGGCATTGATCTCAGTGATTCATACTTATGCACAGCTGCAGGGCTATGAAATACTGAATGCAATACTATAACAACAAGCAGTCCACTGGATACGACTGCTTACTAAAATGAGCATGGTGGAGTAGCCAAACATAAAATATTCACTAGATACACCAGTAAGAACAATGAAGTAAATAAATCTAAATTCTAGTTCCTTTATTTTCTAGATAATGGTTTAATTCGATTTTGATTTAATTTTGAACTATAAAACATACAATAAAGGAAGTAATTTAATGCAATCTTATTAATATACTGCGTGAAAGAATATCGAATGGATTTAATTACTATGATAAAATATGCCCAGTTCTATATATTGTAAAAATATTTTTAACACAAACTTCTGAAGTTAGAAACACGAAGAAAACCATCACATTCATAGCTTAGGTCAGGAAATTTCTGGACGCAGATGGAAAAAACATCTAATAACAATGTAATATTTAAATACATTACTAAGCGAAACAAAGTAGTATCAGTAAAGCAAGAAAATGAAATATCTGCTGCACCTCCAGTGAAATATTAGCACTCCCACTCTTCTCTTTGGGAGATGTTTCTGACGACATTAGGGGGGTTGTTTCATAATGAAGTAAACTGGAAAACAACTAAGTTAGACGAGCATGCAAAAATATTGTGTGCACTTGGCAGCGAAGTTTTGTTGAGTTCAGAATACTAACGTCGGCTCCACTACATTCCGCCTCCCTTGCTAAACAACTGCCTCGAAATTTCTAGTTCTCGAACTTATTTCAGTTTAATCTACTATTTGCGACACCTAAAATGATGTAAAAGATTCAAGAGCTATTTGCAAACTACTAGTACATTGCATGTCAAGAGAAACGAAAACGAGAATGAAGCAATAGAATGTGTTTGCGGTTTACGAGTTCTTTCCCCAAACTGTGAAAGATTGTTGTTTCTTGGGATTGCTGCGGTTTCTGATCGTGTTTAGAAGAGTTCCTCAGATAACCGAGGAGATTGCGTTGGTAAATGATTCCTCATGAAGCGACGGCGTGTTATCAACTTCAAATGTCCACACACCTAGAAATCCAGGGTCAGTGTATCAAGTCTAAATCGTATGATATAGAACCTTGAAACATTTTGAATATTTCCTTCGGATTTGGTAAGCTGGTGGACTTCATAGGCGTGCATGCAAAGGGGGAGGGGGCTGTAAAATTTGGAAGGGGGCACGTATGGAAATTACCCATTTCATTTACATAAATGTGTTTTAGGCCTGATTTCTTCCAGTACATGGTTCAACGTAAAACAAAATGTCTTTATAAATTGTATCAATAAAGTTATCATTTCATTGTCTTTATAGTATGTTTCATTTGTTTACTAGGAAAAAACGTCGTATGTAAATAAAAAACGTTTAATGGAAACGGCGGTACAAAATAATAAATTAATATCATTTTATGGAAAATGCGGTATAAAACATAAATTGCCTCCTCGCTTTTCTTTTAGGCTGCGTACGAGTATGGTGAACGAGTCATGCTCCGTGGATTGCTGTGATCAGACGAATTGTGGAGTGGAGCTTTTAGCCCAATTCCTTGGCAAGAAACAGCAGCCTCCTCGGCTGCGGGCGCGGGGTCGCAGGTGCGGGCGAGTGGGCGGGGCGGGGGCAAGGGGGGCAAGGGGGCGGCGTGGGAGGCGCGGGGTCAGGGGGCGAGGCCGCGCGGAGCACGCGGGCGCCCGGAACTCGCGCGGCCGCCCGCCCAGGAATGCGGCGGAGCAGCCGCGCCGGCCGCCCGGTCGGCCCGGGCCCGGGGCAAATTCGGGCGGCGGAGCACGGTGGGCCAAAACGCGGTCCTTGGCGGGGAAAAGAACAAGCACAAAAGAGGGGGAAAGAAAAAGAAAAGAAGAAAGAAAGTAAAGAAAGAAAAAGAAGGGAGGACAAGGAAGAAAGAAAGAAAGAAAGAAATAAAGAAGGGAGGAAAAAGGAAGAAAGAAAGAAAGAAAGAAATAAGCGAGGAAAAAGGAAGAAAGAAAGGAGGAAAAAAGAAGAAAGAAAGGAGGAAAAAGGAAGAAAGAAAGGAGGAAAAAGGAAGAAAGAAAGAAGGGAGGAAAAAGGAAGAAAGGAAGAAGGGAGGAAAAAGGAAGAAAGAAAGAAGGGAGGAAAAAGGAAGAAAGGAAGAAGGGAGGAAAAAGGAAGAAAGAAAGAAGGGAGGAAAAAGGAAGAAAGAAAGAAGGGAGGAAAAAGGAAGAAAGAAGGGAGGAAAAAGGAAGAAAGAAAGAAGGGAGGAAAAAGGAAGGAAGAAAGAAGGGAGGAAAAAGGAAGGAAGAAAGAAGGGAGGAAAAAGGAAGAAAGAAAGAAGGGAGGAAAAAGGAAGAAAGAAAGAAGGGAGGAAAAAGGAAGAAAGAAAGAAGGGAGGAAAAAGGAAGAAAGAAAGAAGGGAGGAAAAAGGAAGAAAGAAAGAAGGGAGGAAAAAGGAAGAAAGAAAGAAGGGAGGAAAAAGGAAGAAAGAAAGAAGGGAGGAAAAAGGAAGAAAGAAAGAAGGGAGGAAAAAGGAAGAAAGAAGGAAGGCACAGGAGAGGAAAAAAGAATGAAGGGAAATAAGAAAAATTAAAGGAAAAATAGAAATGTGAGACCACTGCTGCAATTAGCATCCATTCTCGTCAGCAGTAATTTTCTTATGACAGAGACACTTTTGAAATTCCGTGAATTAATATCGGAAGGCTTTTAAGTTCATAGAAAAGAGTTCTCATGGCATTTACTCATACCTCGTTGTAGGAACTGTGTGTTTCACTTTTCGCTAAGATCTCGGGATGCCTCGCACACATCGCAAATCTGTTTATTTTTTAAGTCATCAGCTCTACCCGCATGAAATTTAGAAAATAATTATGTAGTAGTGATGAAACTCAATTGGAATACTATGTTCTAGACACGCACGACTTCCTTTCGCTGAGTCGGATTTGAATAAATAATATCATTAGTAGGAGAAACAATCTAGAATGACTCATGTAGCAAATGACTGGAATGATGACGGAGATTCTTCGGCACGTTTCCTTTTCTCTGCAAGGCTCGCAGAAACACATGTATCAAATGGATACTCGATCTTGAAGTTTCCACTACTAGGAAGAGAAATAATCTCATCTTGCTTGGTTTCTTTACGAAATTGAGATTCAAAAATTAAATCCAAGATTCAAAATCATGTATAAATAATTTAAATTATTTTACTAAATAATGTTAAATACATTTTCTCATTCTTCATCTCTGACTTCCGATTTAACGAAAATGTTTTCACCATAACGCCGTAAAATCTTATTTCCACTCATGTTAGTCACCTTATCAATTTAGAATTAACCGTTTAGGGAACTGTGAATCTACTGAAAAACTGAAACTTTCTAGGCCTGTGATGAAATTACATTGATATCTGTTAGATTTCAATGTAATTTCATTACCATCAGTTTCTATTCGTAAATGAAAACAAATTCAAATCCCTGAAGTTAAAATTAAAAACAACTTCAAAAATGAAAAAGAAACATGCATACAAGGAAGAAAGGAACGAAAGAAAAGGAATGAAAAAATGTAAGAAAGTAAGAAAGGAAGGAAATACGTGTGAAGAAGGAAGAAAGGAAAGGAAAGAAAAGAAAAAAGAAAAGAAAAGGAAGGAAGGAAAATGCTTGTAAGGAAGGAAGGAAGGACGGACGGAACAAAGTAGGCAAAAGGTGTGAGGGAAATAAACAAAGGAGATTTCAATGATGAGGTTGCTGATCTGGCAACAACATAAATCCTGACGTGAACATTTTTTTGTAGAATATTGGGAAGTAATTGAATGAACCGAGGGTAGATTTTTGGGAAACCTTTCGGCGTTTCGTTGTCCTTCGCGATCCCTTCTCTTCCTCGTAAGGACGAAGAAAAGCCCCAAAGACCGACTGGTAGGCGAGCACAAGTGATTCACAAGGGCGTCCGATCACAGTGTCAGAGCTCCTTCTGGGAATAAGGCTTCGAACGACACGTTCCTCCTCTGGTTAGTCATTCGTCACGTATTGACGGAGAGTTCAACGCACCCATCCTGGATGCCGAGCCACATCCGGGGAACAAACACAATAGAACAAGTATCTCTAGACCCAGTGTGAAGGCCGCGCCCACGACGTTGGATAAGGAGAACAGGAGGGACTGAATTGAATCACATAATATGCTCTGTTTACAAAATTCATCACAGAATGCACAATGCAAATAAGTTATTTATATAAGTCGTTCCAGAAAACATAATTGTAACTTTCGATATCCCGAAAATAAGAATGTACCGTCAAGAGCAGTTACACAGTACACTTTTAATTTCTACATTTAATTTGACTTAAATGTTAAGGCATACGAAATGCATTTATTTATGTTTTTCAACATTCCTTATTTCATAGACTTTGCAACGATGTCTATTCACACGAATATTACACGAAGCCGTAGAGTTAAAGCGATTAACTTATTGGTGGATGTTCTATTGTTGAAACTTCTTTATTTGTGTTTAAACGAAGGTAATTTTATACTTCGATGAGTAAAACTAGGTGAACGACATTCACGGTGCGAATTCTAAGAATTGTAGATTTTCGAAAAAAAGGGCGGAAAATTAAAGAATTTTTTCGTGCAAAAGATATAGAAAAACTCGTAGAAAAAGGCAATAAAAGAGTCTTCCAAACAAAATAACAAAACTAGTGATCGAACAAAATAACAAAAGAAATGCACTTTAAATATCTTACAGAAGAATTAAATATTAGACAAAATATACAGATATTTTTCTTTTATTTGTACAAAACAACAGAGAAAGAGCCGAAAAATAACTAAAGAATTCCATACGAATCGCTGATCGTGTGCATCGCACTGAAAGTTCGCCAATGCTCTCTGTGACCCAACCGCCCGCTTCATTTCGTATTCTTTTGCACGGCAAAAATAAACAGCGGGCACTGTCCTTTCTCTATGGCACGTACATCGCTTCGTTGGGACATGTCGACTAGCCTATTCTCGGCCGTGCCTGGCGAAACCATAACACGACTACATATGCCGTGTGTGTTATTTGTTTTTGCACGCGTCCTGATTGTTGAATGCTTTTATTCCGTGTTTTCTAATGTTTTTAGGTTTTATTAATTGTCATGCTTTGCAGAAAAACGAAGATAATGTAATTTAGTTGTAACAAACAACTATTTCGTTCACTTACATTTAAAGAGAAATTGATTTCCTAAAAATCTGCTTACTATCTAGCAAAGAGGTATTTCGAATGTTTTTGAATCACATTGGTTTTAAAATAAACGGATTGTATTTAATAGAATTGTAACACGTCAAGAAGTAAATCGGTAAGTTTTTTGAAAGAAGAAAATTTGTCTACGCATTTAAAGAAATTTTCCGTTTAGCTAAATTATGATGCATTATGCCAACGTCAGTAGCATCATAAAATCCAGTATTTGCCTTTAAAGATAAATAATCAAAAGGAAGTGGGATTTGCAGCTAGTTCCCATCATCATTTGAGAAATAATTATTAAAATTCTTACGAAACTCTATGTCTATGAAACAGAACCCAAACGATACCTTGGGCACATAGCAAGCGACACGGGTTTCTACTCCTTAAGGCAAGACGGAAGAATGTAGGTTTGTTCATATTATAAATATATGCTCATCAGTACAACGGTGATAAGCTCATCAGTACAAAATATATTTTTTTAGAACAAAAATATATTAAATTAACTTTTCATTAATTTTAAAAATTTAGAATCTAAATTTAGGTTCATTCAACACAAGCGGACAAGTAAGTAGCATTGTTTGCTTACCCTTATGGTTTATAAAATTTTATTTTTCCTTGTCTACTTTACGCTACGTACACTTTTGAAGCTACAATACCTATAAACAGTTTGTTTAAGACTGTCAGAGCTGTCGAGACTGATTCATATGCGCCGGAGGGTTTCCGGCACTGATTAACAGTTACGTTATCAAAAGACATGAGTGAAGCGGAAGCACATTTCATTGTGAATCCAGTGAACAATTGCCAATCGTGTCACCCACAGATGTATTTTTATACACAAATGTTAATGAGTGCCAAGCGTCCCTATTCGTGGGCGGCGAAATTTCGATTCAAGTCATTATTTGAATCACTTCTCACGAATGAACTTCTTTTCGATGTGGGGTGTCCTGTCATTGTAGCGACGGATACATCAGTAGATTATAATTAGTTGACCTAGAAAATTTTCCATGGGGAAGAGGCACGAGTTCTTCCACAACATGCTATAATCATATTCAAGATAATCTTATCAGACGAAGTTTTAAATAATTATTTCCTTTTATATTTATCAGACTGAATGTATTGTAGTTTTGACTCCGCTTCAACTTTTCGTGGCCATGAAAATGACAAAACACGTACCAAAACTATTTTTAAATTTTAAAACATTGCTGTAAGAAACCCAGACGATTTATTGAAAAAATACGACAAATGGTGTCAGAGAAATGGGTGTTCGTTTGATTGTTTCAATGAGAGAGCGTCCTACAATATTGCAACCTCTCCCTACAGAAAGATAAATCTGGTCACTGGGTTAATCTTGCGATGACTACGCAAAAACATCAGGCCTCGCAATGGCAGAAGACAAAAGCGAGTAATTGTTTTACGAATGTTCTATACAAGACATTTCTAATTTGATTAAATTCCCGCCACAACAACAGTTCCAAAATGTGAACACGTTTCCTTATCAAGGCTGTTCCCCCCACCAACCTCAACCTCCAACCACTTTGAGGGCGGGATCATAACCAGCCTTCCCTGTCGCGTTTCTCTCGATGTCATTTCACACATGGACGGTCGAGTAGCGAATCTCGGAATGGGCCGCGCCGCCGTTGCGCAGTGTTCAAGGGCTTCACGAGCCGCCCCTGGAGGAGGATGCGGGCGGCGGGCGCGGCGCGACGCGGCGGCTTCCTGCCTGCTAGAGCGGGCGTCCGGCGCCGCGGCGGCGGCGGCGGAAGCTGGGCGCCGAGACGTGGGCAACAGAAGTGGAGGGGAAGAAGGCGGCGGCGGCGGCGGCGGCGGCTGCGGCTGCGGAGACTGCGGCGGCGGCTGGGCGCCGAGACGCGGGCAACAGAAGCGGAGGCGGAGAAGGACGAGGAAGGAGGCGGAGGAGGGAGTAGGTGGAGAAAGAGAAGGAGGAGGAGGGAGTAGGTGGAGAAAGAGAAGGAGGAGGAGGGAGTAGGTGGGGAAAGAGAAGGAGGAGGAGGGAGTAGGTGGGGAAAGAGAAGGCGGAGGGGGTGGAGGCGGGGGGTGGAGGCGGGGATGGAGGCGCGGGTGGAGGCAGCGGAGGCGGCAGCGGAGGCGGAAGCGGAGGCGGCAGCGGAGGCGGCAGCGGAGGCGGCAGCGGAGGCGGCAGCGGAGGCGGCAGCGGAGGCGGCAGCGGAGGCGGCAGCGGAGGCGGCAGCGGGGGCGGCAGCGGGGGCGGCAGCGGAGGCGGCAGCGGAGGCGGCAGCGGGGGCGGCAGCGGAGGCGGCAGCGGGGGCGGCAGCGGGGGCGGCAGCGGGGGCGGCAGCGGTGGCGGCAGCGGGGGCGGCAGCGGGGGCGGCAGCGGGGGCGGCAGCGGGGGCGGCAGCGGGGGCGGCAGCGGGGGCGGCAGCGGGGGCGGCAGCGGGGGCGGCAGCGGGGGCGGCAGCGGGGGCGGCAGCGGGGGCGGCAGCGGGGGCGGCAGCGGGGGCGGCAGCGGGGGCGGCAGCGGGGGCGGCAGCGGGGGCGGCAGCGGGGGCGGCAGCGGGGGCGGCAGCGGGGGCGGCAGCGGGGGCGGCAGCGGGGGCGGCAGCGGGGGCGGCAGCGGGGGCGGCAGCGGGGGCGGCAGCGGGGGCGGCAGCGGAGGCGGAGGGGGCAGCGGAGGCGGCGGCGGTAGAGGAGGCAGTGGCGGCGGCGGAGACGGAGGCGGGGGAAGGGCGGCGCCCGCCGTGCAACGCCACGTGCCCGCGCTTTTAATGGAAGCTCATCACTCTCCATGACGACATCGCTTATCGGCATTCTACGTGCAGAACACGTAAAGCGTTAGGGGGGGGTTCGAGACGTAAATGCTAGCTCTCATGTCTTCAACTCTAGTGGCCTGGGTTCGATTTCTCACCAATTCATGGAGGATTTTTGGTGGACAAAGTGAGTTCCTGTTGGGTTTTCTCGGGGTTTTCGACTTTCATTTTACTACTCCATTATTTATCTGAACACTTATCGCTATCAAGTATCATTAGGTCAAGACACGTAACCCTCAATAACCTTAGCAATTAAAGGACCAATGGGCTTCAACGATGAATGAATGAATGATTTAACTGATTAAGAAATAAAACAATACTTCATACTTTAAGGGTTATTTAATGACGGGTTTCTCCTTTCGGGCGAACTCATTGCCTTCTGTCGCTATCTATACAATCATAAACGATTTTTTATTGCAGTTCTAGCTAGCGTTATGTCGCGCTTACCCCACCAAGATTTTCGGCAACATCAATCTCTCTTTCAAAATTGCTCTCTTCTCTTTGTATGGACTGCCGCAACATTTTATCGCTTGCATGCATGATTATTCTCATTGTCTCTTCCCTTACTGTCGTCATTAAACCAAATCACTCGCGCCGTATGTTTATTACATTGTCTCTGTTCCTTGCGCGAACTCCACCTTTTCCTTCCAGATGGTTCTGTTGTTATCTATAGATCCTTGATCATAACCCTGCTATAAAGACAAAGATGAATGCACCTATCTTTCTGAAGTAATATCAATTTCTAAAGAAGTCGCTGCAATCGAAGCATCGAATAAATCCCCTTTAATTGAATCTTATATCAGTTGTACGTGTAATAATATTATTTTCAAAATTCATTTTCATTAATGCTAATATTTCCAGAGAATCTGGAATCCTATTTCCCTGCCAACTATCGCGTTGTTCATGCTGTCACCCCCGGCGACTGTGACGCACATAAGCTACGGTCACATTGCAACCAAAATATGGTTTCTATTGGACGACGTGCGAGCGAAATCTCCGACATATTTCATCCGAAAAAAATCACCCAACCAAAAATCACTCCAAATTGTCCGAACATTCCCATAACTCCGCAATTCATTGCTTGAAACATCTGCGAGAAGCACACTCAAGGCCATATGCATGTATTGGAGGTAGCCTTGGTATTACAAATGGCCGTGACCCTCCACCTGATTTCGGACTAATGGAACCGACGGGATCAAACAAAACCGATCTTCGTCCGACTGCTGCTGTTTGTGAACGCCGTCGGAAGAGGTCGTTTGGGTTCAACACCATCATTTCCGTTTACCATCACGTGTTTCTACGAATCGGGCATATCGGCTGAAAACGTCGGACGTCGGCCGGCCGAAATTTCGGCGAAAATCGTCTCCCTTGTGACCGGCGCCGCCCCCCTGCCGCCTGCACCGCTTCCGCGGTCGCCTCCACGTGGGTGCGCAGGCGCAGGCGCTGTGGCTGGCTTCTGCCGCCGCAACCGGAAGCGAAGGGAGAGGGCGGCGCGCGGAGGCGGAACGCTAGCGGAAGCCTCGCCGCCGCCGCCGCCGCCGCCGCCTCGCACGAGAGCTGAGGGGAGCGCGGCGCGGCGTCGCGGAACAAAGCTGAAGCGAAGCGACCTTCCCGCGGCCAAAAGCCTTGCGTGGAGTGACGTACTGTAGGGAAGTGGAGGAGAGCGGCTTGGCCCTCGAAGAGGATCGGAGGGGAAACGTTTCTAGAATTAGCAGAAATTAGAAAAAAAATGGCCAAATTTGTACACAAGCAGCATTGATGTCTCTCTGTAGGAACAGCACTTGAGCTCTATAGCTCAGTGACGAGAGATGGAGGCAGTGGTATTCAGTTTCACTTAACAAATGGTTGAAAAACCATTTGGTTGTGGCGTGTTTATGGCGTTATTGGGTTCTCCATTCCACCTACCATCTGAATCATAATCCCAGAGGCAACCAGAGAGAACCAGGGGTCTGGGGCACTTGATCTAGGTCCCTTATTTCAAACAAAAAATTCCTTCATCCTCAATTCATGAACAGAATTCATTTTTCTATGCATCAGAAATAACTTATATCGATAAATTTGGATTAGAGATAAATATATTCTTCATGTCTTTTGAATGAATAACATTCGGGGTCCCAATTATGTCGGAATACTGAATATTACAACTGAAGGGTTACCCATTTCCTATTCAGATACAGGAAGTCCGGGGAGGAAACGTCGAAATTTCAAAAATAAGCTCTTAAAACAATTCTAAGCATATTTTATCTCATAAACTACGTGGATATTCCGAATGGTTGTGCCGCAATAAGCACTCAAAAGTTGGTTTCAAAAAATGATTTCTAGGCAAAATTTTGCGTTATAGAAGCATAGAATCACGCACCGAATTTACACAATTCGACTCCCTTTTTATTTTTCGCTTAATTTTTCTTTTTGAACAAATATTAATTTATTTTGTAATTAATAAACACTTGACATGTTTCTGGAGTGATTCTAAGCTTCCATAAAGCAAATTTTTGCCTAGAAATCATTTTTTCAAACCAACTTTTGAGTGCTTATTGCGGCTCAACCATTTGGAATATCCACGTAGTTTATTAGACAAAATATGCTTAGAATTGTCTTAAGAGCTTATTTTCGAAGTTTCGACGTTTCCTTCCCGGAAACGTCTTTTCACCTATTCACAATACAATTTTATATTTGTAATTAATAATATTGTTCAATAATACATAAAGAATATAATAATATAAAATACTATGAAATAATCAATGTATTTTTAATAATTTTACTGCACTATTTCATAACGCCTATATACAACACCTATTTCTTTCTCAGAAAGGACAACCGATTTGGAAGTCTTTCCAAGCGACACAAGCTCTACCTCCTCCACCTTTCCTCTTACACGAGCGGGAGGTACTTGCTCCCAGTCGCTCAGACTCCCTCCCCCCCCCCCCTCGTTCTGGTTGACGGAGCGCACGACGCGCAGACGCTCGTAAGGTTATGATTTACGAGCGCCCTGTGATGCGATGCAGATAATGGACGGGCGTAATACACTTAGAAATATTACGGGCTTTGAGCGTCTCCGCGCCCCGCCGACAGCGCCCGTCCGCCTAGATCCAGAGCAAGGTCGCAGCGGCAGACGCGCACACGAGGGCGGCCGCGCGACACTACGCTCTGATTCGCGGCGTCTGGAGACAGGCACGCGTGCGCTCACACACGCACGCGTTATTAGGTCCGCGAGCATTCCTGGACAAGCACGTTGTTACTCTTATCTCCAGCCAGGCTACGAGTGGACTATTTTGTCCAGAGGGGGGGTGGCATTCAAGTGATTCATTGATGTTTTCGACCGCTCAATGGCTAAGGTCATTAGTCCTGCAAGTGTAGTGTAGGTCTTTTGTCGTGGAGGTGGTGATCTTCCCTCGCTGGATGTCGAGATTCGACGCCGACCTAAACGACGACTTGCGGGGTTTTCCCCAGTCGGATATCTCCCGCCAGCCAGCACCGCAACAGCTGGGACAAGCTCTACGCTCCCGACTGGTCTCCCGACATGTGTAGTAGTGTAGTGCACGTGAGTGTGTGTATAAGTAAAGGTTGGGGGTAGGAAAAGGAAGAGAAAGGTCGGTCCATAGCCCGTCTGTTAGGCTACTGCTCCGGCATTCGCCTGGTGTTGAACGGAGACGCCCCGGAAAAACTACACATTAGAGCTTCGGGGCGCTAGAATTCTCGTCCAGACAGCGGCTGAATTCGACGTTACTCTCTTGCTAGTAGAAAATCCTGTCATTGTGAATACTCTAACCCTAAGGCCTCCCGGCCAGGAACTGTGCAGTGGCATCAACTTATTCCCTGAGACACCTCAAACTATGCGGGGGGGGGAAGGGGGCAATCAAAATTCCATTCGAAGATCCACCAATGCACGAACTGTGGTGTGAAACAAAGACTGCAGACCGCCTATCGCAGCTGTCTGAATGAACCCTAAGAATGATCTAGGAATATTTTCTTTGATTTGTACCTTGAGACTGAAATTCATAAATGAGACACACTCACATAGATTACTTGTGTTTATCAGGCAGGGACAAATCAATGGTTTTTTCATCAGCGCCATTCAACTATCTAGTGAGTAACTTTCCTCGACAGCCTCTCCTCATGTCAATTTGCGCCCTTTTTTTCAGCTTTTTTCTATCTTAATGAAACTCCATCATTCTAATCTCACAAATTTCGGATTTGTCAATTTTTAATACTCTCACCGACATATCTTCATCCAGCTGTACACCCAGACGAGTTCACTCATGGTTACGCATTCACCACCATTTGTTCTCTCTCTCTCTCTCTCTCTCTCTCTCTGTCTCTCTCTCTTTCATCCTCTTTTCCGTTTCTCTATCCCTCCTTCCCTCTCCATCACTCGGACACGCACGTAAACAAAGTGTTCTGCAGGGTGGCACAGATTTCACACTTGGAGACTAATGAACGTTCACGACCAAGTCTTCGAACTCTTATGGTCACACTACACATTCGTCGTAATGAATGGTGCACACGTGAAACTACCTACGGACCAACACAACATACCTACACGCCCCCACGCCCACTTACTATCCCATTCATAGATGGGCGCGACCCACCGCTGCAGCGAGGCGCATTTTCTTCACCCACACGCGCTAAGTTCCGTAAACGAACCGACAAACAGGATACTCCGAGGGCCCACGGCCACAAAAACTTTGAATGGAAGTGGGCGTCCGAAGGGCAAAACTAGTCTACTCCAGTGTCCAGCGTCTCAGGAACTTCGGGGAATTATGCGCGAGCGCTAGGCGAACACCTGATTACCGCACGCGATGACGTAAACCCGGCGTGATCGCGTCCGAAAGCCGGCAGGGGCCTTGGCGGCGGCCGAGAATGCCGCGCGGCCGGACAAAAACATTCAAGGCCGTCCCACACAGCACCTCCGCGGAGGGGCGGGCCCGGCCGCGCCCGCGGGCCCGGCGCCGCCCCCTCCCGCGCACCACAACACACAGGGCCGAAGTGACGAAGACGACGCGCAAAAAAGCTTTTTCCCCATTCCTACACAATAATTTCGTTTGACCCAACTCAAAACATTATATGTGTTATGTTCAATGATTCTTGACCCTTTGGAATTATACTATGTCGTGAGTTAGGTCAACTGAAAGCAAACCAACCCTCCGAGTGCCGACGTTTCGGCCACTTATTCGACATTAATGTTCATGTTTTACATATTGGTACCAATGTCTAATAACCATATTAAAACACGAATGAAAAACGCCTAAATGCCAACATTTTTTTAATCTATGAATGTAAATGGTCATCGTACATACTTCTGTATAATTTTTTGTAGCTCTGATCAAGGCTGAATAAAAGGCGAAACGTCGCCAATGTAAAATGTTGCTTTTCTTTCATTTACCTAAACTCAAGACCCAGTAGACGTATGATTTGTGTTGTGAGGGAGGATTGATTCCGAATTTGTCATCTACTTAAGTCGTTAGTCCCTCAAATGTTGTGACTCAGGACGTGGAGTAGTTCTTTCCCGCTGGAACATCAGATCGCGAGAGACCTGCACGTAGGATTACGGGGCTTTCCCTCCTCCATGTATCGCCAGCGGGCCACAGCTCCAGTTAGGACAAGCTCCAAACTCCCTACTGGCATACTAATTGTGTATGAAAATGAACAAAAAATGACTTATAATGAAGAACCAACCACAATGCCAAAACGGAAGGAATTAATGGGTTACTAAACCACCAAGGGTCGAACATGGGAATCTCACACAGATCGACGGTAATTAATAATAATGACAGTAATTAATAATAATGATAATAATAATATGATAATAATGAAAACCTTGCCATTAATTTAATTTCAATTGCTACTTCTAATGTTTAAAAAAAATCCCCATGCCTAGAAGTTTCTGGTATTTCCCGTTACCCCCGGAAGGAAACGCAATGTTTCATTCCTGTTAAAGAGATTACAAGTTTTCCTTCACTACCGTAATTATTTTATATTCTTTTTTATTATGTTTGTTCTGTCCAGCTGTGTATCATCATTCCATGCATTTCTATTAACTACACCTGATAATCAGCTCCAGGAAACAAAGATGTAGTTATCACTTATTATTTATTACATCTTGATAACGTAGACCGCCTTACGTGGCTCAGGGTATCATTTGATGAAATTGGAGTGCTTCTGTTCGGGGCGTCCTGGTTTGGAGCCCCGTGGCAGGATTTTCGACATAGCGGTCGTCATAGCTACGTAGGTCTATCATAATCGACATTCGACTAGGTCGAATTCAACAGCTGTTTGGAGATTTCTAGCCAGCAGTTCTGATCGGTAGCTTTCCAAGATTTCCCTGATCAACACTAGGCGAATGTCGAAGCAGCCTGTCCACGGACCTCGCGCGAATTTTCCTTCCTCTTCCTTGTCCTTGTCCTATCCTCACCTCTTACACTTACACGTACATGCACTACACCTACGGACATGTCGGAAGGCCAGTCGGAAGGCCCGGCTGGGGCGATGCCCCGGTGCTGGGAGATACCTGGTTGGGGAAAACTCAGCAAGCCTAGAGGCAGTTCCACACCGAATCTCGACATCCAGCAAGGGAAGATCACCACCATTACCACCTCCTCCTGCTGCTGCTGCTGCGTGAAACACGCTCTACACTTACTGGACACTTGCAGTTGACACGACCGGAGCCACTCACTAATCAATGAATTAATCGAAAACCTGGCCCGCAAGCCGTGTAGGTCAGCACCGGTTCTTATTTTCTAGTGAACGTGGAAAACTGCCACCATCCGGGATATAACGCTTAGTACACTTATGGGTCTCATGACCGTAACAGTTGAAGCGGCTGGAAACACTAAATAATCGATTATTGGAAAAATTAGGATCTGCATGTACAGTTGGTAACAGTCTTGTTTGTACAGTCCATAATTTGCTCGAAAAACATCAATTTTAAGTGGAAAATTAATATTGAAATTCTTTTATAAAGGCTGTCACATAGACTTAATCTAACAGTTCAAAGAGATCCAACAAAAGATTTTGGACACTTTACATTAGCCACAAGTCGCCACAAGTGGAAAATTAATAATAATGAACAATATATTACATGATAATTGAATAATTCCAGTTAAATAAAGGGAAACTTTGTACACATAGAAGAAATGGCCGTGAAAATGAAATTCACCAGCACATTTGGTCACCCGCGAACTAGCCGCTAGGAAGGTTCCAAGCAATTTATGGACTGTACAAACAAGACTGTTACCAACTGCAGGTCGTTTGGGCCCAGTGTGAGTGAGAGGCGGCAGCGGCGGAGAGCAGAGCGAATGCGTCCCTCGCTCCCACGGCCCTGGGCCCACGGGCGATAAGGCACGCGCAAGTCATCCCGAGCAGCACGCGCTGGGCGCGGCGACGCGACAGCGATAGGAAGCGACAGCTGGCCTCTCTCCCTCGCCCCAACTGCCCGCACTTCCCGTCGACATCGGTTCCTTCCTCCCACCGTTCACAGGTCCGCGCTGCATCACGCCCGTCGCATGTAAGAATTGGATTGTGAAGTCGTAGGTCGAATTCGATTGGCATAGTTGAGGGGTCACCCGAATGGCACGCACTCGCAAGAAAGTCAAGCACCGTTCACTAAGGTCTATTGAACCAATTTAGCAAATTAATCAATGAACAATCTGAAACACGATGTTCTTTCATTGACTAAAATTAACTCAGCCAATTGCTCTTCTAATAATCATATTCTGAACTTTTCTTATCTTCGTTGTTTTCATATAGTCATGGAAAACTAGACACAATGTGGTAGAATATGAGATGGTCAAAATACAGTAATGTGCAGGTCTTAAGCCGCATCTTGGTATTTCGTTCTTCGAAGAAGGAAAACGTCTTTGTGGCTTTCCCACGAAGCAAAGGTTGTGCATAATCAACCTTGTGTAATAATTCGGCCGTGACAGTTGATGTTGCGGAATGGTACAACGTTGCGCGACATTTTGCTACAACAGGGAAATTTCACAATTCAATGAAAAAGGGGGATATAGTTTATGATAGTAAGGACATTTGCAATAAACGCGGAAGATCTGTAATTAAAGAAGGACACAAGGAAAGTGTTACGAAATTGCCCGGAAAGTGCCCGGGCTCAAACATCTACACATCTAAACATCAACACAAACATCTACCTTCATTCCAGTTTCTAAATCTTCAAATCCACATCCAGCATCATTCGCGTACGTGGAGAGATAAACAACACACGAACACGTCCACACCAGAAACACCGTTCACAAAATCGCCTGCTCACTAACGACCAGAAGCGAGGAAAACACCTCGACGGCGTTGTCAGGCGGAAAGGCCCGGCCAGGCCGGCCGCGTCGCCGTGCAGTGGCACTCACCGCTTGGCGCGAGACGCGTCCGCTGGCGAAGGTCTCCTGCGCGGATGCACCTGCCTGGCGGCGGCGGCGGCGGCAGCGGCGGCGGCGGAGGCGGCGGCGGCGGCGGCGGAGGCAGCTGCCCGCGAAGACGCGGCGCGCGGAGTCACTGGGTTAGCGCGCGCGCTCTCGTCCCTGCGGCAGAGGCAACGCGCTCGCTACTGCCCGCCCGCTCCGCTCCGCTCCACGCCGCCCCCGCCCCCGCCCCGCCGGCGCACCGCTGACGCGCTCTCGACGTCATCGGGAGCTCCGCAGGCAGCCTCGCCAGGGAAGAGGCGGCGGAGGCGGGAAGGCCCACGTGGAAGGGGGCCGGAACCGTAAACCCGAATTAATGAAAGGAAGTGTTAGACAGTTAATTGTTTATATTTGTACTGCTGAGGTAGCGGCAATAACCGGTACTTTTATTTGATATCACTCACGCAGCGATCATAATTTCTAATGACAATAGGCAATACTCTTCGGAAGTGAGACCATAGATTTATTTATGGATCACGATTGCTTTTTTTTTTATTTCGAGCGTAGGAATGTTTATCATAATAATACTAATGACCAGGGCTGGAAATCTGATGATCTAAAAGTTCTTTGGAAATCACCTATAAAATGACTTTAAAAAAATACAATTTTTTAAAATAAATACCCAAAACTTTTTATGAAAATGTTTACTTTTTCATTGAATTTTTCAATTTTAAACAAAATTTAATTATATAAAATTATGTTGTATAAAGTCTTTTTTTGGAGGAATATCATCCTTAGGAGGAAATGTAATCCGATCTTCCAACAGTCAGTTTTGACACGTCAAGGAAGTTACCGAAGATCACTGTAATTTTGAGAGTTCGAAACATTGAGTCCACTACATTAGTGAATTTCGTCATGAGCTCATGATACAATAAAAAGTTTATTTTGGTATATCGTTGTAAATTCATGAAACATTCAGTTACAAAAAACCCAAAAATGAAACAAAATATGTAAAAAATGAGGCAAAAGTCCAAAAAATGACCTGAAAATTGAAAAATGGCAAAAATGACCCAAAAAACACCCAATAACTATACATTTCTATTAACTACATATGTAAGACTAACAACTCAGCTAGTCTACAATGCAACAATTAAAAGACGAAATGTCATCAGAATACCTGCCCTGTTAATGACGTTGGCAATGACTACAACGATGAAGTGTGGAGGCGAGCAGGCACGGAGGCGGTATCGACGAACGAACAGAAGAAACAGGCAAGCAAGAAAGCAACGCGCCCACCCCGAGGGAGAAGGGCGCTGGCGTGGGCGGCAGCGCGCTGAGTGACAGTGGGCCGGCCTTCGCCTCGGAGGGGGGCGGGGCGTCCGTCGCTTACCTGCGTCCGGTCGCTGCACGCACCTCGGAGGCCGTCTGCTGCCACTGCGGCGGCTTGCGGCTGCTTATCGGCGGCGGCGGCGGCGGAGCGAGGCGCGTCTCTTCCTTATCGCGCCCGTCAAGGGCTGCTCCCGCTCCGCTCAGCGCCTCGCCTCGCCTCGCGCTGCCATGTGTGCTCGCCGCGCCATCTACCGGCCAGGCCTCCAACTCACCGGTGACGCGCTCTTGCGGAGGGAAGGCAGTTCCGAATGAATGGCGGGCGTGGCTGCTGGAGAGGCCGGCCACCGAACGGTGCTCAGCGTCTGACAAAAGCGCGAGACAAAGGCCCGCCTGCGAACCGGGGGCGGATCCAGCCGGTCACTGCGTGGACGGGGGGATCGTCGGTTTTTGTTAAATAAAAAATTGATTTGGTATTACATTGTATCTTATTTTTTTGTAGTGTCTGGGGTGTCCAACTTGCCAGGCTTCAAGGCCCACAACTAAAACCTTTGATATGGTTGCGTGCCATACATTCATCACTCGGGCGATCCATGCCTGACTTCCCCATATTGTTGATCTCGGCAGTTTATCCCATTTTATAGTCCTCTCTCTCCATTCTCTTAAACGTTCTTCGCGCTGTACAATAACAAAGTTTAATAAAAAACATTGGAGCTATTTTTTTGAAAACTTTGAAAATGTCCGAGAGGATCAATGTAAAGTATCCCCCAAAATTAAAATATCAATTTCAAATTCAAGAAGCCGCGACATCAGCCAGATCGAATGAGGAATATCAATTTTGGACGTAATAGGATGAACTGTTTACAGAGACAGACAAACTAGCGTTATTCACAGACAGACGGGCAGACATTTTGTCGTCAATCGATTTTTTGGTATCGAGGGCCCACGAAACATGGATTCTGGCTACACCGCGGGTTATAGGACTTTTTCCGACATCTAGTATGTCGATCTATCCTCTTTTTGTGCGAGGGCCCTGTAATACGAGTTTTGCTGCCGAAAATTCGCGTTTTTTCGCGCAGCATTACATAACCTTCTTTCTACCGCAATAGCGATAGCGAGAAAGTAACAAATAATGGATAATCCACGTTATATTATATTGCTTTATACTCGTTGGAATTTTGAAAGACTATAATATGGGATGCATTGCTGGTGAAATGCTGAAATATACATAAGTATTGCCCGACTGCTCTGAAATGGAGGAGGGGGAGTGAAACACTGCATATCGTAGTGAAATACATTGAGATGATTTTAATTTATGGAATCACTAGAAAAAAAATAATAAATATAAACTTCACCTATTTTTACATTAAAGGGGGTGTTCGCCTCGACAGGGTGCATGCGCTGGGCGCACAATGTATTCTTTTTAATTTCTTGGGAGGTCCATTATTTTTTAGGCAAACATTCATATTCATAAAACAAAATTTATGTAACGATTTTACATTTTTTATGTGAAAATTTAAAAAATGTAAAATATTATAAAAATTGCCAAGTAAATTTTTTATATGAATATGAATGTCTGTCTAAAAAATCAATGCACCTTCCAAGAAATTAAAAAGCATTTCAAGAAGGGCAGTCCTTCAATAATTAGATTTAAAATGAACCTGTGTAAAGCACAATGTATTCGCCCTATGAAAGAGACTAATCGACAAGAAGCATTCGCCCGCCAGCCGCCATTTCTGGTTCTAAATGCACACTTTTTATGAAAAAATGTGAAACTATTTTTAAGAAAATGTTGTTTAAGCTTTTCTAAAAATGCGCATTTTCACACAACATTTTCGAGTTTTCGAGAAACTTTATAAGATAGAATTTCAAGCACTTGTGCTCACAAATACAATACTGTACAACGAATGTCAGAATACGCATATTAATAACGTGTGTGATACTTCAGATAAATTATATTTGTGTAATCTCTGGGAAAAAGAACATATACATCAAGGTGGCTTTAACATCATGCTACTCAGTGCATTTAACACTGTCCATTCGAAAGATTTAAGGAAGAAATTTAAAGCCTTTTCCAGAAAATGAGAGGTATTGAGAAAATGTCGTTTGATTGTTTCTGAAAATGAGCGCTTCTGAGATAATTACCACATAAAAGTTATAAGTTTTCGAGAAAATTCATTTCTTGTCTTATTTGATACAGTGCTATCCTTTTGTATTAGAGAAAACAAACAATTCATTTTTAATAAATTATATTTTATTTGCACCTTAGATAAAACACAACATTTCGCGACCCAGTTGGTCGCAACTTCAGTTGATCTCTAATACAGCTTTAAAACAATTACAAATGTTTATTTCATAGTAAAGTACAAAATTTAGTAAAGACATTATAAACAAAACAAGAATTAAAATAGATTTACAATTGAAATTTTAATTTTGTAACTTACGATGACTTTTGTAATGTAATATTATCCTGTATTCTAAGTTGTTTACTATGCTTGCATCACAACGAATGGAAGTCCTCCGTTCGTTATAGTTGCACTATAAGTTCTAAAGCACTAGGTTCTGTTCTCAGAAGAAATAAATTATATGTAAATACACTATTGAATGATTGAATTTGTCATGCATTATTCTTTTAACATATAAATGCGCACCGAAAGTAGACATAAGATGACAACAAGTTAACTTTGCAATTCAGAGGTGAAAGTGAAGTAGCTGGACTTATACAATATTCATCTGGCATTGTTACTTACCGGTATACGTACGTATATACGTAGTAATATACGTAATATATGGTAAGTTATGTAACGCTGCGCATAAAACGGCGGATTTTCGGCAGAAAATATATTAATTGTCGGGCCCTGATAACGAAAAAGTGTATAAATCTAGTTGGACATTAGGAAAAAATCCTCTAACACGTGGTGTAGGTAGAATCCCTGATTTGTGGGTCCTTGATACCGAAAAAAATAATTGACAACAAAACTTCCGTGCGTCTGTCCGTCCGGAGTGTCAACAGCACTAGCGCCTAAACCATGCGTAGGCGTTTTTTCAAATTGAAGAAACCCCTGTTCATCTGGCCTGAGTCAAAGCTCTGCGATTTTGAATAACATTCATTAATTTTTGGGGTACAATTCATAAAGCCCCTGGACATTTTCAAAATTCTCTAAAAAACGTCTCCAAATTTTTTCTTTAAATTTCTTGTAAGAATAGAGTAAAATACATTTATAAAGGGGGCATAGGTCTAATATTCACGGTTAACGCTTAATTTTCGAAAATTGCAAAAGTTTCAATTTTTTCGGCGTCTTCCTTCAACTACAAAATTGAAGATAGAGATTTTTCCTTCACATAAAATTTGTTCTCCATAGTGAGTTCTTTCCTTAAGGTCATGTTAATGTTTTTGATAATTTTAGAAGTTTGCAAGATTTTCTCAAAAACGACTCCAAATTTCTCTTTAAACTTTAGGTAGGGAGACTGCTAAATGTACTCTATGAGATGACATTGGCGCCATATTGCTCCATTCTTTCGTTTTTGTAAACAATACAAAAATTACAAAAAATGTAATATTTACATTAGCGGCAATTTGTTCACATTTTTATATTTGTGACTATATGTGATTTAAATAATGTCAAATAAATTTTCTCGACTACTCAATAGTTTTCTGTGAAAACTAGTTCAAAATTCCGCATATTCATAATCGCTCAAACGCCATTTTCTCATAAATGGCTCCAAAGGGTTTCTTCAAACTTTTCGTACGTATAGCGCTCATTACACTGTTTAAGATGACGAAGAATTAATTTTGCTGTATTGTCTTGTTTTTTCAAAAATTACAAAAATTTAATTTTTGGAATAGTCTCTCACATCGGTAATACCTGTATTTACATTAACGACGATTCGTTCACATTATTACATTTATGAGCATATGTGTTTGTTTTAAATAATTTCAAATCAAGTTTCTCAAAAACTTAATGGTTTTTTTGTGAAAGTTAGGTCAAAATTCCGCATTTTCAGAAAACTTCTAACGCCATCACAAATTCTCACAAAAGGCTCCAATTTTTTCTTCAAACTTTTCGTACGTGTGAAGCTTATTACTCTCTCTAAGATGACGTAAAATTAATTTTGCAGTATTTCGTTATTTTTACACAAATATAATTTTTTGAAAGATCTATAACACCGTTAATAAGCACATTTCCACCAATTTGTAAACACTATTGTATTTGTGAGCGTATGTGCTTCAAATGACTTCTAATGAAGTTTTTTGAAAACTCAAGTATTTTCTGAGAAAAAGGACTTCAAATTTCGAATTTACAGTAGTGTTCAAATGCCATTTTTTTGAAAACAACTCCAAATTTATCAAAGAAAATCGCCAATTAGGGTGAGGTTTTACTCTCCTTTAATATTTTTAAAATAATATTTTCGTTCTAGGAAACCGAAAAATTAAGAAAATGTCCAAAAAATGTAATTTGGGTGGAGAGAGTTGACAGCTGGCAAAAGTGTGTGTAAAGCCCGAATGGGTAGCCGAGACCCAAGGTAATAGAAAACTAAAATGGTAAAGTCTGTGCCATTCTAAAGCACCACCACTAGTTAAGTATGTGCAGGTAACCTGTGTTTCTGTTTGCCTAGTAATTCGCTGGAAAAGAGAAAAAAATGAACGAAATACAAGTGTAGGTTGTTAGCTGTCACAAAACAAACAATATTATCACAGAACATTTTTAAGATTCTCTTGATTTTTGCTTCTTTCTCAGGTTAATAGTGCAGCGAATGAGAAGTTCAGGTAGGCAATTCTTAAATATCCAATTCTTTACAATCACAGGTACTCAAGTTTGGCCAACCCAATTATATTTTTTTTTATCTTATTCTCACATCCAGGTCATCCGCGAGTTTGTTCTAATTCAAATCTGCGAGTCTATTACTCTGATCAAGAGCAATTTATGTTGAGGCGCTTCTTTATAATTGAGTATTTTAATTCAATACCTGCGTATTTATGAATGCTGCCGCTCATGTTTTGAAAGATTGTTGAGTTACTTGTTTTTTACCAAAACTTTTCTTATAAATTTATTTTCTTTCGTTTTTATGAAACTAAGGGTGATTAAACATTTAGATCACAAAGTGATATTGTATATTATTTTATTAATACACTCCATTATATTCAAATTGTTAAAATTGTACAAAATATATTTTGTATTGATAGAAGATTAGTTCATGATGCTTTACAACTCGCGACATTCTGGGCTATTGAAGATTTTCTGATAATTCTTGTTGGAACGTTTTAAGAGTTTACTCTGAACATTTATATCGCTCTTTTTTTATTTTTATTTTTTACATTTTCCCCGCTATTCTTGTAAACGTATTCATCGCTAAAAACATTTGTTATTTAAGACTGAAAATATTTGTTCTTTTATTGATTCACTTTGTGTGAGTTTAAGTTTTGGTATTATCCCCTGCGATGATGAGTTCCACAATGCTAGCAAGTAAGGAGGGCTGCCTATCAGCCAGGAACCTACCGCTCAACATGTTATAGTACCAGCAAGTTGACGATTTCCTCGATAGGTAGCGCCACCAGAAGCTAGTAAGTTTACTGAACATTCCGCACTCAAAGAGCAAAACCAAACCCATATATGATTTTGCAACAGAAATGATTCACATTAAGTATCCAATTCTTAAATGAGTACAACAGATTTCAATAATGGGTTAAGTTAAAAATGAGAGCGAACGATTGAAACGACTTCGGAAACTGTGGAAGAAATAACTTTTTCTCTCGCGGCCGCACACAATTTACCACAGAAGCAGTGAGGTAGAATAAGAGACTGTAGTCATTTTACAGAAACCTAGTCGTGACATAATACTTCGCCTCACGATACTGACAGTTGTAACTAAATAGAAACATGAAATCACGTTAAATGTTGAAATGTACTTCCTCCTTTCTTACGTCACCCCAGTTTCTTACCAAGTTTCTCGATGCTACTCTCGTGTGGCCGAAAGGTAATTCTTCGTACGACGATTTCGGCGGTGCAGGAAAGCGAATGTTTCAAAATTGACTTGAAACTATTTTGAATGTAACAAATAAAATTGCATTAGGGAATAACTACGCAATGTTCGTAATTTGTACTAACCTTGTACAGGCACACTTGAGAATGGTAATGACACAAATAAATTAATGATGTTTACAAAAATGTTTTCTTAAAAATTGCCTTTGTTTCATTAAAAATTATGCGCAAATACTCTGATTTAAAAAAATGAACATGAAATTTAAATATGTAATTTGGAGAAATATATTCCTGTAAGTAAAAATTATTTCTTGAAAAATGTGGTTGGAAGGGGAGGTCAAAGAAATTTCGTACTAAACAATTTTAGAAATATAATGAATTACCTAGGGGGAATGTTTGCCCTAGTATCATATTATGTTTCTAAGTATTATTTATCATGATTGCTGTGATATAAAAGAGATACATTAATGAGCTCGAGGGCATATATTTCTATATTTGTGTACATATATGTGACTCACTTAGGTACATATTTTGAAGGACTTTCAATATTTGTACATACGTATTCTGCTAGACAATTGATCGAATGTAAAGAAGGGAGATTACATTGATAAAACAAGGAAGATACGTTTTAGCATTTAGAGAACATTTTAGCAGATAAGCATTTAGAGAATAGATGCTGCGCAGATCTCATTTATTCCTTATAATTTGAAGTGCAATAATCTCCTTTGACGAATTCAGAGAATTGAAGATCACAATATTCAATCAATCTATCAGACTGAGTTAATAATAGGCAAACGAATGTGACTACTAATCCATGAAAGAGCACATTACTCATCTTTAATCGTCTGATAAGTAGCGTCAAGTCACTACTCAAGATTTTGGAGAAGAGAACGATGTTCGTTATTTGCAAGTCGGCTGCTGATGATATGAACTCGTCTTGAACATCTCAGGTATTACAATGTTAAATTGGTATTTCTATGCACATTTTAAAACAATTAAAACTTGCTTTTTTAGTCTGGAGAAAATGTTATAACTTTTTAATATTTTTAAAAGGCAATTTAATTAACATTTTTTCAGTGAGTATGAACTTTGATAGATTAACGCCAGAATTAAGATATAACTGATATCCTACCTTTTCAAAGAACCCACTGCTTCAATTTGATTTTGTTGATGTTACTGACTAGATTGAAAAATTAATGAATTTATATAACCAACAATACACAGATGCTTTCATTCCCACAAAACATTGTTAAATTTATGGCTCTACGAAAGAAAAAATCATTTAACTTCTCACATTAATATTTTTATTTAATAACGAATCCTATTAGTTTTATAAAATATATGTATCTTTTGATGTGTCTGTATGCATAACATAGTAATGTATTAGTAGCTATTATGAGATTAGTGTTGAAAATGTCATTTAAATTTGTGAGTAGGCAAGGTTGCGACACGAATCCGACAGGTCGAGTGTCTCAATGCTAAGAGTAAAATAAATAACTTTTACCACGTGTGACACGCTATTTTTTAGACAGTCTAACTGACTAATTTTATTTTAATTCATGAATACAGTTATCTAAAGTGTGTACTACGTTTAATTAAGGTCAATAGTAGCTGATACGGTCTGACGAAAATATGTTCTTGCCTTCGTTGTACTCACACTGCTTTATCCGAACATTTGAGCATTGTCTCACTTGTAACACTAGTGACACTCTAAATTGAATTTTCAGCACACTCTGCGTGCTCTAAAAGTAACCGTTTCTACTTGTGGCTGATTAAACTTAAAATAGTATAAATATTTTAAAAAGATTGTCTGAATGTTTAACTTTCGAATAAACCGTAATTCATTTTATTCACAATCAAAGTCACAGTAGTAAGTCAAATTATGAGAAACACTTGTGATAAATTTCACCATATTTTGAACAACAATCACATAAGAAACAATACCAACACCAGCTTTCTGAAAATATGAATCATATAAAAAACAAAGAATCATCGATGGCAATACTCTGTGCGAGCTCTGATGCATCCGTGGCAAGAATGGTGGTAAAAAAATTAACACAACAGTCACATGTTGTCTAGAGTTCAGTGGGAAATTTAGGTATTCAAATTAACGTTCTCTGTGTCTTCGTGGCAGAAGTGTGATTTTTCGCGAAGGACAGCATGAGGGATAAGAACCCAAATCTATACCTGATGTGCCTTTCAAAATAGATTTTATTACATTGGAGCGAATATTTTATTAACAATTATTGCCAAAACTGCTCATTTCTTTCTGTATCCAGAATTGAACTTGTATATGGTTTAGAATAGGAATTCCAGAATAATGAAAACGAGCACAGAAAACACTACTCCCCGTAGCACATCACTCACAGTTTTTAGCTATTTTTTAAGTAAAATCAAGAAAGAAAGAAATGCACACCAAAGTAAGTTTGTTTTGATTTATTTTCTGTCAAAAAACAGTACAAACTGAATGGATAGGAGTTCAATCTGCGTATTTTTTATATCTCAAGAATCCCGATCCACACCCTTTTACTCTACATAGATATGAATAAGCCACAAATAAAGCGTCGTTAGCAAAATTTGGAAATAAGTTATTTTCACTCCGAATAATAGAAAATTTATTTACATAAAGAAAATCTTAAAATTTGCTTTTTTAGGATTTCTGACAAAATAACAACCCACGCCTCCCGGAGCTATTTCTAGCATAACTAGCAATTAGTGATTGCACATACATTCTTGAATTATTTGTAACTTTTGCTAATTTGGAAAATTCAGAGAGTTCAGCAGAAATTTTTGTCAAATAATGTAGCTTGAGAATGATTAACAGCAGTACATATAATTGTTAGATATTTAGTAACTCGCGTACAATATACCTAACTTAACTTAAAACTTTCAACTTGTACTTGTTAATTTATGTTTTATTAACATGGAGAAGTAACCTTCAAAAGGTGAGTTAAATAATTTATTATGTCTTTTACAGTCATTATGCAGCTTTTAACACCGTTGTTGCTACTCTTCGGGGTAGCAATGGCGCAGGAGAAACCGCAATGTGAAGTATGTGTTTGCTTTGGGATGAAGGTGGAGTGTGTGGGAAAGGCTCTTGAGAATGTGCCAGCCAGCGCAGAAGCTTGGCCTCCTCATGTAGAGGTATGGATAATCATCATCTAATGGAATATTTTTCGTGATCTTTTCTTGCAGGATAATAGTGAAGAAAGGCTTAAGGGAAGGGGTATGCCAGTGAGAATTTCTAAAACTAGTGGTGCAAAAACAACACTTAAATTCTCGTTGTATTTGTAACAAATAAGTAATAATAAAACAAAATTTTTGTCGAACTCGCAAATACTTCACTTTAATCAGCAAAATATTTGCCACAGCTGAGGTTTGAATAAGCCCATATGCCCCACAATCAATACTCATACCGTTCACCAGTAGTGTTGGGTAAGTATGCCAACGTTCAAATAGTACAAAAACAGCTTAAGGTTTGTAATTTTCAAAATTTCAGAGGTTTAATGTGACTCGCTCTGATGCAGTATTATTAATAAAGATTGCTCTATTCGAGCAAACAAATTAAAGAAACTAGTCGGAAAATGTGTCAACCGAAAGTTTTACTCTCCAGCTGAAGAGTTTGGAAATCGAAATCAGCTTGGCGTTGGGCGTAAAAGCACAATTCGAACTAATAGTTATCGGAGCTATGGAATTTGTGCCTCAAAATCTATGTGAAAGGTTTTCCATATTCCCAGGTCACTCGAAAGAGTGGGGAGTGCAATATACCATGTTATTTGGAACAGTCCATATTTTGTGCGAAGTATAATAGTAAAACACATAAAATATGTGCCTTGTCCATTTCTGTAAAGGCTATTGAAAAAATTGGGAATGCTTGCCTCAACTATTATACTATTTTTTTTTAGTATTTCCTCTGTAATGCGCTGTTTTCGTAAAGCCTGTACTGAGAGAAATGTTGTAGTAGAATGTACTAAATAAGTTTAGTACGTGATCGTATAGTAAATACAATTATTCGGGTAGTAAAATTCACAAAACATGATTTAGTTTCGTTTAGTAAATCAGACAATTCATAATCGTAAGTGAATTAACAAAGAGAATTGTCAGTGGTACTATATTTGTTTCGTAGATAAAATCATTTGGTGAGATCTATAGAACGTATACGTTTCATGTCGTGACACTTACTAAACACTTCTGTACGCACTGTTTACTAAATACCGTTTGGTAAGCGCGCGTTCTAGGCAACCTGACCAATTCAAATGGTTATAGAGCCCGTCTGAAGTGTGAGAATTCAACGCTGTATATCGTGTATTATACACTATATAAATGGCATGTTTAGTATTTTATTGTTTTTAAATAAGTATGTTCTATTCTCTAAACTAATGGTATAAATACCGTTGATAGCCTAAAGCTGGCAGCGTACGTCCGTAACTGTTCTGTTTGGCTAGAGTCAGGGCTTTTCTGTTTGGTTAGAGTTTGGCGAGAGTCAGTTTAGCAGAAGTCAAATTCACGCAGAACGCGCTGCTGCACGCAGCACTGGGCCTCCGCCGACGAATTTCTCCTGCGAGCAGAAGGCGGACGACGTTCAGAACGCATTGACGTACGCAACCCTCAAGTTTCCGCATATTCCTCCATACCAACGAATTTCTCTCGTGAACAAGAGGGGCTTGTCACGTAGAACGCGCTGTCACAGGATAGTTGGCCTTGAACCCATACCCTATAGCAGTGTTGTCAAGGTCGATGCCACGAGTGGGAGTCCGTGGCACGAGTGCTACGACGAAATCGGCCCTCCACGCAGTTCATTACCCCGCCTACAGAGACAACTCAATCCATATTGTAAAATTGCGGGGTTATTAATAGTTTCCTTTCCCGACGCTAGTTACGCAGAGAAGCTCGTGGCATGCTACGCTGCCACGACGCGTGCCATAGCCACCAGTAGACGACCTTGACAGTACTGCCCTAAACGCTACACAGATACGTCAATGAATCTCTTTTTTGTGGGGGGGGGGTGAGCTCAAACAAAACAAATTGCCACAAGCCATTCATGGGCTTACAAATGAAGGGAGTATAAATCATTGAAGGCTTTCACGGCCAGAGTCAATATTCTTGATGTCTTCCGGGCTGATGGGCCGTGGTCCAATTGGCTTGGAACTGCCAAACGTTTCGTCCACGACTGCGGTGGGCATCCTCAGTGGCGAGGTCTCGGGCGAAGTGTCCGGGATAGCGGTTTACTAGCGACTGACAGTAAGTAAGACTGACTGGGCGAAACGTTTGGCAGTTCCAAGTCAATTGGACCACGGCCCATCAGCCCGGAAGACTTCAGGAAAATGAAGGGAGTGTCAATGAGCACGCGTTGCCGCGAGCCGTTCGGGGTTTGCACCCGTTTCTTACTTGCTGATGCATTTCTCGTGTGGGCAGGAGGCGAGCTTCGACCAGAACGCGTTGTCGCACGTCCCCGTTCTCCCTCCCCTTCCGCATCTTCGGAAGCTGTCGTTCCGGCACAACCGCATCTCCCGCGTGGCCATCGGCGCCTTCGCGCAGCTGCCGCAGCTGCAGCTGCTGGACCTGAGCTTCAACCTGCTCAGCTCCCTCCAGCTGTCGCCTCGCAACCTGTCTGCGGAGAGTGCAGGCGGGGCGGCGCTGGCGGATCTGCGGGTCCTGCGCCTCGCCTCCAACGCCCTCGAGTCGCTGCCCGGCAACTTCTTCGCGTGGGTGCCCGAGCTGCGGGAGCTGTCGCTGGGCGGGAACCCCATGCGCTCCCTCGACGCCGCCACGGTGGCGGCCCTGGGCTCGCTGGCCGCCCTGGAGGAGCTCGACCTCTCGCGCATGGGGCTGCGCGCGCTGCCCGACAACTTGCTCGGCAGGCTGGCCAACCTGCGCCGGCTGGACCTCAGCGGCAACGAGCTCACCATGGTGCCTTCAGCGCTAGCCGAACTGCACCAGCTGCGGGCGCTCACGCTGTCTTCCAACCCCATTCGGGCCATAGAACTGGGGTAGGTGAATGTACATGCATCTAACGAAATGTGGGCATGTATTTGTACAAGGACGATCGAAGTACAGGGGAAGTACAATCTGTTCATACTTTTTAGAGCTTAGGAATTCCTCTCCAGCTATTGCACATTCACTGGTCGGATGAAGTAAGTGAAGTAATAGCGTACCTTCAAATGACCCTGAGAATGTGTCAATTCATATTCTATAAAAATTTCCAGCGTCCCCGACGTTCAATCGAAAAATTTGAACAGCTGAAGCAAGTTAAAACTTGCATTGCACTTTTTTGCATATTATTACTTACGGTTAAAGGACAAGCTATGAAAACAATTTTTTTGGGGACTGTGTTCATAAGCAATTAAATTCAAACTAGTGGTGCTACAGAATGGCACAGACTTTCTCGTATTACTTATCTATTTCCTTGGGTCTTCGCTAGCTATTCGGAATTGCCACAAACTCTTTCCTGCCAGCTGTTATCTATCACCGCCAAAAATACATTTTTCTGACATTTTCTTAATTTTTCGGTTTCTTATTGGTAGTACGGAAACATTACTTTTAGAATATTAAAGAACACGAAAACCTAGTCATAAATGGCAATTTTCTTTTAAAAATATGTGCCGTTTAAGAGAAAATGGCGTTTTAGCGCTACTAAAAATGCTAAATTTGAAACTCATTTTCACATAAAATGTTTGAGTTTTTAAAATACTTTATTTGAAGTTATTTGAAGCACATACACTCGCAAATATAATGATGTTTACAAATTGCTGGTAATGTGCATATTGAAGATGTGAGAGATCTTTCAAAACATTACAATTATGTAATTTTTGAAAAAAAAATAACTCAAAATAAACTTTACGCTATACTAAAGAGTGTAATTAGCACTATCCGTTACAAAAGTTTGAAGAAAAATTTGCAGCCATATATGATAAAATGGCGATTGAGCGTTTCTGAAAATGAGAAATTTGAGCTACTTTTCACAAAAAACGGTTATGTTTTCGAGAAACTTTACTTGACATTATTTAAACAACATGTACTCATAAATATAATAATGTGAACAATTCGCCGCTAGTGTAAATATTATCGTCGTGAGAAACATGTGAAAAAATTTACATTTTTGTAATTTTTGAAAAAACCAACCTATAGAGCAATGTGGATTTTATGACATGTGATAGAGTACATTTACCACTATCCATACCAAAAGTTTAAAGAAAAACATTTGGAGCGGTTTTTGAGAATATCTTGTTTTTGTAATTGTTTAAAATTGCACATATTGCACGCAATATTGCGCGAAAACTACTAAAACTTTCAGAACAATGTACATGACCTTAAACAAAGAACTTACTTTGGAGAGCACATTTTATTTGAAGGAAAAATCTCTATCTTCAATTTTGTAGTTCCAGAAAGACGCCGAAAAAAAATCAAACTTTCACAATTTTCGAAAATTCAGAGTGATCCGTGGAAATCGGACCTATGCCACCTTAATTAGTGTATTTTACTTTATTCATACATGAAATTTAAAGAAAAAATTTGGAGCCATTTTTGAGAAATTTTTGAAAATCCCCGAGGGGCTTCATATAAAGCACCTCCAAATTTTGAAGAATCTTTTTCAAAATCTTAAAGCTTCGACTAGAACCAGATCGACCAGGGAATATCCATTTTGGAAGAAATCGTACATATGGTTTAGGCGCTAGCACTGTTCACAGACGGACAGACGGAGGGACGGACAGACGGAGGGACGGACAGACGAAGGGACAGACAGACGGACGTTTTCCTTTCAATTGGTTTTTCGGTATCAAGGACCTAGGAAACTGGGTTTCTGGCTACACCACGTGTTAGGGGATTTTTTTCTCAATGTAGCAACTGTTTTTATCCACTTTTACGTTTTCACGGCCCGGCAATTAATTTTTTTTCGCCGAAAATTGGCCATTTTTTCGCGCAGCATTACATAGCTTTCCCATATCACTCCGTGTATACGTACGTATACGGGAAAGTAAAATTGATCTTGTCGCTCTCCAAAATGTGGTGTTATTGAAACGACGTCTGGATGTACAATTCGGTACTTTTTGCGGAGCGCACTTTGGTTGTGCAGTTTGAGTGACGAGGGGCGGCAATCGCCCTTGCTCGTTCGTCTAGGAATTTGACAGCGCCCGCACGCCCGTGTAAACGCAAACTCGAAATCTTCAGGTTCGGAAAAATTGGTGAAATGTTTTTCCTTGATTGAAATACAGAATGCGGTACTTCTACAGTAATAATACAATAGTATGGCTTAGTAAATGGGTGAATAGATTGTGGTCTTTATAAAGAGGTGGTATTACATAAACTAACCGGAACGTAACTGCATATTTTTAATAAATCAACTTATTTAAGTGCATATACTCCAAGATTTTCTGTGAGAATGGTTCAAAGATACTTTCGTGTTTCATCTCCCAAAAGAAAAGTTTACACATGACAGAGAAAATTAAAGAGCTTCTTCTATTCAACGTTATTGTTTCCGATTGCCTTCTATGCTGTGAATAGATTGACTTCACTTGAACGAATTTATTCCCTGTAATTTCGTTCCTAGTCGGTTGACTTGTGCACTCTCTGTTGCAAAAACATTTCTCACATGACTTTTTAGATCAGTCTGAATTAGTTGAGAGTGCAGGGCATGCAACGTTTTGAGTTGATTCTTAAACTTGTCGAAATCTTTACAAAATAGGAAAGAAATGTTAGAAATATCGACATCATATGAAATATCCATTATGACTGAAAGTTCATAATTTGAAAATTTTAAATACATGTATTACGCTAGAGATGCGATTCCCAATCTAGATCTGCAGGTTTATTTTCTGATTAATCCGTGAGAAATTATTGATGCAAATGTGGTGCATGCTAGTTCGAAGAAATTCTCTGATTTCTTTTTCTCTATGGATCCCTCATTTCATCATTGATCCATTCCCACAATTCTTTATCTTCACCGCTCACCACAGGTCTTTTCCTGAATCGCTGGCATCGCTGCACTCCCTGGTGATGGACGACATGCGGAATCTGACGCGAGTGGCGAAGCACAGTCTGGCGGCCCTGGCGGATTTGCGCGCTCTCGCCCTGACCGGCAGCCCCGCGCTGGAGGAGATCGACCCGGACGCCTTCCAAGGACTGTCCTCGCCCCCGGAATACCCACCCCTGAAGGAGGTAGGCTTGTGGTCCACAAAACAAGCTGTTAAAGCGGGGAGCAATTTCGAATATTGGGTATTTTGCAGCTTCAGATCTCGAGGATTCCGTCACGTTTGGTATACACAGTTATCTAGTTTTTATTACGGAATGATCCTTTTTTGTCAAATTGCAACCTTTGGTAAAATCAGTGAGGATTGATAGGAAATTTCTTGTCTGATAAAGCCAGGATAACTAATTCATTATCACTCATTCATTTTCCTTACAAAAGATTCACGAAAATTAGTGCAAAAGTAGAAGATTTTATCCATATACACTATTGTCGCAAGTTTTCGGTTAATATGTATTTTAGATACAGTGAGGTTTCTGTAGGATTTTCCTGGAGGGGCGAATCCTTGCTGCCATTGGCGTCATGGCAGACTTGAGATTAAAAACTAGTGGTGCTAAAACAGCATGTACTTTCTCGCCCTTACTTTCCAGCATAATTAAGCGAAAAGTACTAAAATTTTCAAGAAATTGTTCATGATCTATTTTAAAAATGTATCTTCAAGGAATAGATTTCGTTAATAAATATCTTCGTAATTGTAGTTTTATACTGCGAACAATACTTCTGCCGACTTGTCAGCCGACAGTGGGGAGAGCGATTTTGTCTCTTGGGCGACAGACGTGTGGTCGTTCTGGTGTCACATCAGCTACTGAGGAATACACGTCCAACTTATTGTATTTTGGGTTGAATTGTAATAATGGCACTAGTTTATTTGATGAAACATTGTTACGCACATTTATCGCAGTCCCTTACACTAATTCCGCCAATGCAAGAAATAACGAAACATTTTTGCATTACACGCGCGAAGCATATGAAAAGTAAATACAGCGAGACGCGTTTTAAAAAGGCCTAGTATTTATTATGAAAGTTTTAAAAGAGAAAAGTACCTAAACACAAGACATTCTTGGTGTGAGTACATACTTTTCACAGTTAAAAAAATATTGAAGGACTTTTGGCTCTTCAATTTTCAGTTGCTTCACGCTATTAGATTTCATTTGTTTCTTAGTAAACGTCGGCAACTCTGTAGTGACATCATCACAATTTGAAGCCTCTGATTGGATAACGGAACCCCTCTTCCCAGTCAGCCGGGAGTTGTCAAGTCCGCAGAAATATTATTCGCAGTAGGAAGGCGCCGAAAAAGGTCCATTCAAGAATATCAATTTTGGAGAAAATAGGCTGTACAATTTAGCCGCTAGCGTTGTTCACAGACGGACAAGAGCCATCAAGAATATCAAGGACCCACAAAAAAGTAGATGGATACACCACGTGTTTTCTAAATTTAGCAACCGGATTTAGCCACTTTTTCGTTACCAGGGCCCCGTAATGACTTTTTCTGCCGAAAATTCGCCGTTTTTCCGCGCAGCATTATATATCTTTCTCTCTACTCCGTAGCGAGAAACAATTCATACTTTCCATCGAAACAAGAATTTCAAAGTTTTACATGCTGAAAACAATGAGGAAAATTATGTCTATTCGAAAATTTTGAAATTAAAAGAATGGAAGAAAGTTCTTCTGTGTCCTTGTTTCCAAACCAATGTAAAACATAGTCAAACACTATTAACACGCATTATTAAAATAATATCCTCACTCCCCACGTTCTTACCTCACGCACCCTTTCCTACTTAATTTCCAAGCCACCCAAATCACAAAATGACGTCTCAAGGCGGCATTTTTAACACTCATGTTTTGTACTACGCTACTTTGTGTACAATTGTGTTTTATTTTATTTTGCTGTATTAGTTAATTTTATCCTTGCCAGTATTTACATTTGTTTATTACAATTCTACATTTCAGTATATATCTTATTGTTTTCCTTTATAAATATCGGATGGGGACTGAAGATAAGATTGATTGAGTTGATATCAATATCTTGATAAGCAAGTAACAACATCATTGTCAGTGATATTATCGAAAGAAGAGGTGTCTGAACTCTCGAGTGTAAAGAATTAGCTAATGGAAAAAACGGGTATTTACGAATGCGAATAATTTTATGACAACAAATTATCTGAATAATTCCAATCATTAAACTCCATTGAAACTACTTCAAAACTATATTATTCGCATTCTTTTGAATCTTGATTACGTACTTACTTGTGCAGTTGGTGCTTCGTGGAAACGGACTGCATACTCTACACCAAAACCTTCTGAAAACCTGGGATTCATTGGATGTGCTCGATCTTCGGGAAAATAAATGGCTATGTGATTGTCGACTGAAGTGGGTAGTCGCATTTATGGTAAACAATAAGAACTATACTTGGCTTGACCACATGACGTAAGTCTTACAACTGAAATTTCTTGGAACATGCAATATTTATCACAATTACGATAATATTTTTCACACTAGTCTTTTTAAAATTAATTTTGTTTTGAGTCACATCAACAAGCAAGGTTTTTAGCAATTACATAACTTTTACTTTTTACATTTATTTTGTCTTTGTTTAAATAAATTAGTATTTATTCAATACATTGTCACTCATCATACTGCACATTGTATGTCTCTCACATTATTTACTTGATGTATCACGTAAAATGTGTTCTGCGGTAGGCATGTACGACTTACACTTTTGGGTTCAACTCTTTAATGTGATAGTATTTTTGTTAGTAGGTGCGTGACAAACATATATACTTCATACGCTTTTAACGACTTTGCCCTACTTTTATTCTGCCTTTTTTATTTTCAGGATTAAGTTTTTTATTTCATATTACATATTTCTTGCATTTTAGCGTCGTTTCTTGCCGATTAATAACATCTTGCATATTTACTACAGATTTTATGGTAGTTCGTCAGCCATCTTGAGTGCATTTACATGCAATAAAGTATGTCAGCAGACCAAACGGCACCTCACATCTTGTCCCGGCTGGGGAAGGTCCCAACGTGCTAGGAAAAAGGAGTAACCTGCCAACCGACGTGCTGGTCGTTGTCGGATCGCAAGTTCCTGCAGACATCGCTCGGGATATTACATACACTACACTTACGGAATTAATGATCTCAGTGATTGACTCGCCCGGAATTAATACTCGGCCATATTGTGGGGGGATAGTCCGTTAAATTTTCTCAATTGTGACGAAAGGATTCTTTTTTATTTCACCCAAACCCTAAAAAGTTGATCGTTTGAATACATCATCACATACGGTACACTTACAGCAATCATACATATAACCAATTGCAAGGAAAATGTTTCAAATTTATTGGAAAACAGTTTTTGGCGTACGGAATTCAAATTTCTATTTTTTAAATTTTAAACTTGTTTTTTACAGCTGTGATCAGCCCCAAGAGTTTCAAGGACATGTTATTGTCTCCGAGCCTGTACTTCGTCAGCTGTTTCACTGCGCTGACGCTCGATGGTTTGACCCAGAACCCAATACCAAGGAAGAAATAAACACACTAAGAATTTTTTTTCAAGGCGTAGCTCTTGGTGCTGTTTTATCCTTTGCGTTAGTATTGTTATTCCATATAGCCATGTGTATTAAGGAAAAAGGTTGTGGTTTTGATGGGACGTTAACGATTGGAGGAGTGTTATGCATCTATCCCAAGACGAAAACAGGGACTCAAACGCCTGTTTTGAATAAAGAAACAACTGAAGAGCCTGTTTTGACCGAAACTACTAGCCAAGTAGTTCATGAGACAAGACTTTCTGTGAAAAATGGACGTTCTACAGATGTTTAAAAGAAATTGATCATTAATAAATAATAATATATTACATGTACATTTTGGTATTAGTTAAATGGGTAGTTCATTTCAATTTAGAAATCAAGACATTGGAGAAAAAAATAAAATTAAAAATCACAATATTTTGGCATGAGATTATTTTGACACTCACAAGTGGAATTCCACATATTAATAGCAAATTCCTATTCTGCAATGAAACAAACTTTTGTCGAACACTCGAACAAAGAATTCCAAACGAGTTCTGGTTCGAATAACATTATTGCAATTGTAATACTAGTAAATTTATTTTTACTCATAAGTTATTGATTATTATTGCCTTCGATATGAAGTTCGATATACACTGCCTAACTTACCTGGATACGACTGTTGAACGATGCTACATGTTCTCCTATAAAATAAATTATGAATGGGAATTATGAAAAGACAAACCGAATCCAGTTAACATCTATTTAATGAGTAAATACTTAAATCTGAATCACAAAATATATATATATATATATATATATATATATATATATATTGTATATGTTGTTCCTATTCACGTTCAATCTGCCCCACGTTGGGCTGCCACTGTAACGTTTCTTTTCTTATTTCTCTTTATTTTCTTTCGTTTAATCTGGCAACACGTTGTGGTGCCATTGTAACCTTATTAGAACTGTAACTGTATTCTTATTTAGTTTTTTTAGTGCTGATTCCTTCCCATACGTATACTTTTGCCCCAAAATATTATGTTACAGAAAATTTATATCAAGCGGGTCGTGGCCGGTTGCATACGGAAAACCCATAAACTATAATTCAACTTTGCAGGACAGCCAGGTTCCTAACTACAAAACAATAAAACACATTTGTGTGAGAGAGCACAAACTCGGGTGGCAGTCTTGCCTTTCGACGTTTAATTTATTAAAATATATATAAATCCGTTGAACTACGTATGGTGGTACACTCAACAACTCCTCATCAACGTGCATTACACAAAGAAATCATCACACACAGAAGTGGCAATAACCTGGAAACACAACAAAAATACTAACTCTCAAAGCACATAAATAATAATGACCATTTTATTTGTTTTTTCTATTAGGAATTCCTTTCTCTAGTAACTAGGGACATACTTTTTCAAGTTCACCTTAATATCTCTATATTCTCTCCTAACCAACGATATTTGCCTATTATTTAAACATTATGTATGACGTTTGAAAGTTTTTTGATTTTTCTACGTAACACCATGCCTCCGTCCGAATCTTCACACGTTCCCCGTACACGCTGATCTCGCGAGCAACTATTCAGTGTCTTCGCGCTCTATTCATTTCAACATTCATTGCTATGTCTTTCACAATCCAAATTTATAAACACGAATGTTTTACACGCAAAAGATTAATATTGTTTCTATCGCACTTTCACTTTGCGAATAATTACTAACATGTCCTCCCGAGACTTAAAATTTTTTTAGTAAAAAAAAATGTTTCACGCAACACATGTATCTCCCACCAAAGCTGACTCACGAATCATAATTCAAATTTGTAAAACAAATGTTTTTCACGCAAAAAATCAATATTGCTTTATCGGACTTTCACTTTGCGAATAATTACTAACATGTCCTACCAAGATTTAAAGTTTTTCTATTCAAAATGTTCTCACGCAACACATGTATCTCCCACCAAAGCTGACTCACGAAACCATATACATTTCCTTTTCATTGTCGTTGCCTCCTATCTTCATTCCTTCAAAACAAACACCGGCCGCCGCCATTATTGTTCAAGTATTGTTACCAATAAATTTTTCCGTTTTCCACTATTTTTAGTAGATAACCCTGCCACAATGTTCAAGATTCCCCATTTGGTCCCAATGTCTCTGGTTTTCTTCAAATTTTGCATTTTCGACCCCCATCACGCCGAAAAATGCCGATTTCCATATCATGTATTAGCACTTCACGTCAACTCTTCTGCATTGTCATCTTCCATAATGAAAATTGTTATAATAGCGCAACCCGTGGTTCACTTTAAATGAAACCAACACTGAAATTCTTCTCAAATTGATATCTATTTAACCATTATGTCTTTTTGTGCGCATTTTAATAAACTAAGATATTACTTCCGCGCAACGCGGCTTTCTCCTGTTTTTTTCTATATCCTATTCATGCATATCGTTGCCGCTTTACTATAGTCCGTTCAAGCTATTTTTCTTTGAACATATGCTAAAAACTCATCGGGATTCTTACCATCATTCCCTTAATGATCCTGAATCATTACAATATCTTTTATATATAATATATACAGAGTGAGTCACGTAACTTTAGCACCTCCTGTAACTTTTGGACGGTTGAAGATATTGCAATGCAGTTTTCACGGAAGTGAATGAAGGAATGGGGCTAATTGAAATGTGTATTGATTTCTGTTCTATCACTTATATTTTACGAGATATTTGAGGTAGCTTTGTTTTTTCAAATGGGACTATACATATTTTTTCTGTCTATCATGACAAGCGTAAAAAGACAAATCCAAAGATATAAATATTGTTATATGTTAGATAAGCATTTTTTAGAGTAATTTTGATTTTTTTGCGACTACTGTTTAACGGATATTTTCATTGTAACTGTCAGGCCCACAAGGTCACACAGCGCTCCCCCAGCAAACGCGGGCTCGGGGAAGGGAAGGGATTTTAGTACTTGAGGATACGAAACATATTGCAAATATTCCCAACACTGTCGCATTTTTTCCTGAAATCTGCTTTCCATCCTGCCCCATTTTCAAATATTTTGTGTTTCCTAGGAATTGAAAATATGGATTTGTCGTAAGTACTGTGTATTGAAATAAGATTGATTGTATCCCTAAGTTATTATTATAAGCTTATTAACATTGAAACTGTTTGCTCAAAATATGCAATATTTTTGTACAGTCTTATTCTTATTGTGCTTTTTTTCAAGATACCATTAATACGTATCTTATGAAATCCCATTAAATGAAGTTGAAGTTATAAACAATTTTATTATAATACATATGCCAAATCCTTATTTTCCATCCTTCAATCAAAGAAAGACAAAAATCTGAAAATACGGAAGGATGGAAAGCATAGTTCAGGAAAAAACTGTAATGGTTTTGTGAATATTTGGAATATGTTAAGTATCTTCGAATCTCCCTTCCCTTGCCCGGGCGCACGTTGCTGGTGGAGCGCTGCGTGACCTTGTGTGGTGGACTATTCAAAACGTCCGTTAAACCCCACTCTCAAAAATCAAAATTAAAAGCAAAAATGCTTATATAACATATGACAATATGTATATTATTGGATTCGTCTTTTTACGCTCGTCATGGTGGACTGAAAAAATATGTATAGTTCCATTTAAAAAAGAAAGTTACCTAAAAAATCTCGTAAAATGCAAGTGATAAAATAGAAATTAATGCACGTATTAATTAGCCCCTTTCCCTCATGCAATTTCGTGAAAACTGCATTGCAATAACTTCAACCGTTTAAAAGTTACAGAAGGTGCTAAAGTTACGTGACTCACCCTGTATAATATATATAATATATATTGTAATAATCCCCTCCCTATCATATATGGAGGAAGATTATTAATTAATTTTGCCCTGTTCTTCTAGCTTCGCGGAATGCGGGAAGGAGCAGGTTTTGCAAATATGCATTGCAATGAAACAGATCATTCATTCTGCTCTAATAACGTTATATTTTCATATAAATTTAGGTTACACGACCAGCGCGCAATAAAGAAATAGCAATAGAGAAAACAACTACAACTACAAATAAATTATGAATGGGAATTATGAAAGGGAATTATGGAAAGTAAGCGTATCGCTGACGCAATAGTTCATTACACCCCGTTTAGATGTCCTTGAAGCCGGCTGGTAATTGGGTGACCTTTTCGCCCCGGCCCGCTATGGTTTTAGCCGCACAAAGGGTGCAGCGGTGGCGGCTGACGGGATTATCAGATGAATCTACTATGGCAAATGCTGGCGATTGGCGTCCGCGCAACCATCCGTCACCACACGACTCCAGTCGACTTACGCTGTGGAGAGTGGGACATTAATGCCTGCTTAAATCAAGTAAAAGTCTCGCTCTTCGCGAAATGCGGCGGGTGCCACGCTCCCCCTCAAGAGCCGGAGAGGCCGTTTGACGATTACTCGTCGGTAAAATTTGTTAGAATCTGAATTTGAAACGAAGCTACATTCACCACCAAACTTCTGTCTGCCACCCATCCATCTGTGAGGTTAGTGTAGAGTTAGTAGCCTTTGAAAGTGGTGAAAGGTCTCAGAAGGCGGGCGCCGGGGCGCGGGCGCCGGGGCGCGAACGCCGAAGGGCGGCTGTTGACCGATTTATTTATTTCAATTTTGTCTCACCCATTAACTTAATCAACCGTTCACAAATACGAAATTCAACAATAAATATTTACTTAAAATTAACAAACATGTACGCATCATAAAAAGCAAACAAAAAATTATACGACTACATTCGTTAAGAATTCGTATAATACGTTAATCCGCATACGTATAATAATACGTATAATAATTATTATCCGTGCATACGTGAAGTAACTTTTATATTGCAATCTATCAACAAATCACAGGCACCCGCACTCATTTAAGGTGATTAATGAGCTCAGCATTTTAATAATCATTCATGAGGAAACTCTCAGAACACATGTACAAATTTTTCTGTTTATATTATAAAAGATTCCTAGATGGCAAACTCATCATAATACATGAAGATCAAATAGAAAATATTTTGTCTCCCTTTAAAGCATAAGTCTGCCTTTAATTTACTCTTAACGGAGAGAACAACAATTCGCATGACTATCTAGATATAACTTTGAAATCATTGAACGGAAAAATTCAAACGTGGTTCAGTAAAAAGTTGGGTTGTATATCCTACCCTTAAATGTTTATCCTCCCATCCCATACAACATAATCACGGAGTGATATACAGATTAAATTATAGCAAACAATAAGTATCATCTTTTTACAAGGAAAATTTGAATAAAATAATTAACTTGTGGCCTGCAGCGGCAAAAATGCTGCTAAACAAAGCCACAAAACACTTTCATATAACAGCAATAAATTAAATATTTTAAAATATAAAGTCGTAACGACTACCGAAATAACACAATATTGTATATAACGATGCATATTACAATAGTTCTATGCAAACCAATATAAATGAGATTGCTGTTCCAGTTCGCATCTCGTAAATAGCAAATATTTAATTGTGCGTATCCGTTTCCTTAGAATCTTGATATCGCATGACGTCTACTGTATCGTAAGCACAGTATGATAACTCAGTCGGTATGCTTTCATTGAGAATAGAAGGAATAACTCAATCAAATATTTGCATTTTTCAGTTGAAATCGAAACCGAATCATTGTTTTTATAATTTTACAAAGTTCCCGAAATCATTACGAAACAAAATAAAGCACATTTCCCAAACGGCTGGAGTTTGCTTGGATTTTTATCAAATTCTGCACGTAGTGGGAATTAGAAGTATAAGTATTTCGTTCAAAATCAACTATTCTTTTTATTTGACCCACATACACATTTCTGGGCTATTAGTCGTTCTAAAGTATGTCAATAAAGGGCAGTATTGTGTTAATTTGTATTCACAAAACAATGACAAATAACAAGTTAAAATTATAATTCTACCACATGTTCCTAAAATCATTAATAAGTTTAAGAATCAGTATAAACAAATTAATTTTAACATCAATATAATAAGTATAAGAACCTAGAAAGGGAATTTAGTTAGAAATATCGGAGATAAAATTACCTGTCTACAGCCAGACATTTACAGATAAAGTTAAATGGTGCTGTTTCATGTTATATATTGGTCTGACCAAGAAAATATTAGTGTTTTTTAAAATTTATTTTCTTGTTGAATATTACATAGTTCAGTGAAACTTACACTACACGTAAGTATTCAGAGTGTTAAATAACACTCCTTGATGTTTTATCAAGGAAACTGATTTCAGAGTGAATTTAATCTCACACAATCAAATTAAAACATCATAAATAGTAACTTAAATCAACCCCATATACTGGGCAGAGAAACTAGAAAATATCCCCGACTCATTTTAGAAACACTTCAAATCAAGATCCATAATACAATCAATACTAAACTAATTTCCTTTAAAGGCAATTTACGTACATGAGGGTACAACAATGTTTTAATGAAATTAAAGAAAGTTATTAATCTAAATTCATCTGACAAAAATTGAATGTACATTTCAAAATTTTAGAACATGTATGAACCATTGATCAATTCATATTTCTTCTTTTTTCTTCCATTAACCCTTCCGTATCTCCAATTTCCCTACATTCCTTTTTCCTTTCTTCTTTAACGAACATATTCCGCTGAAAATGGTCTAATTCAGACTTCCTTTACTTATGGATTAGTTGACGTGGCCGATGTCAATTTGAGACATATGGCTCATGCCATACAATTTTGTAGTGTAACTTATTACTTTCTCTCTCATTTCAGGCCAACAGATTATGACTGTCATTCTATTCTATAAGAAGGTCGATTTTTACTGTGGATAGAGCCAGTCAAAAAGGCATTCAGTTCCCACGTTCCCGGCGAGACCAGCGTCCGGAGACCGCTCTGTCCGAGAATGCTGGTTCCGGCACAGCCATTATCCACAACGAACAATAACCTCCCTAAGACTGGAAAACGGGGCAGCCCTCCGAGTCGGCGGGCAAATAGGCAACGATGGAATGTAGGAGTAGTCACCGCATCTTTCATCACCATTCATAGCGTAGGCTTCTCTATTAACCCGAGAGAGGTGGCGCGGGGTCTCTTGTGACCCCACGTATCTTTGCTTAGCTGCAGTTGCCGAATTTTGCAAGTCAGAAGCTTTACATTTCACTTACCTTTCACCACATTCTTTAGCTTTAGCCTGAAAGATTTTCCAAATTTTATATGTAATAATTCATTTATAAATATCTGTGAAACCAATACAAACATCTTAAATTTCGTACCTCTTCTAAGTTATGTTGATTGGCTTTGAAGCATTTTCAATAAATTGTTTGTTTTTATGTAAGACAATGTTAAAAAATGAAACTAACTGAACTTTCTGACACCTTTGTCGTTGAAATATTAAGGAAAATGAAAATGGAGTCACTACATAAAATGAACGATAAATGATAATTTTGCCCTTTATTTGTTTAATTCCTGATCTGCATTTTTGTTTATGATAGTGAATTAAATTAATATGACTTTATAAATGATTCATTATTATTAAAATAACTAATTTCGCACTTATTTCTTGCTAAATATAATTTTATAAAGACATAACTTGAATGGGATCAGAAAGGACCCCGCGCCACCTCTAACGTGACTCCGGCAACCGCCACCTCTCCAGGGTTAAATACCATAATGTATTATGTATTCCACTTTCAAAGGAGGGTGTGAGTCTGGAATGGGACCAGGATTTGCGTTTGCTGATCTCCGCGGCGCGTGCTCGGGCAGCGCGCGGGGCAGGCCGGCGGGTGCGGTGACATTGGCAATGATGCGCGCACCGAAACAAAAGGGGAACAATAGCTCAAGGGCTTCCAAATGCTATATAGTATTCTTTAAAGTCTAGCAATTTCCAAGCCCGTTTAAATACTCTACAACAGTGTTGTAAAGGTCGACGACACGGGCGGGAATCCGTGCCACGAGTACCACGACGATATATATCGTGATGCAGCCGATGAGACAGAGCGGGCAGCAGCGTCAGGCCTCGGGGGCAGCCCTACCACTTCCTTCACCGGGCTGCGATCCAAGAACATCTACAAATGCAGCCTTCATCAGCCCCCCCCCCACACCTATTTGACAGCGTGCAATTGTCGAAGATGTGAACCAATTGGTCAAGGTAACGAAACGAACCTTCTATCACTCAGCGCTGTCGATCATAGACTAGTGTAAACTTTCAAAACAATGATTTAAAAAAGCTTCAATTATCTAACTGATCATTAGAAATAAGTGTTTCTTGGATGTGTTTACTGAATTTCAAGTTAAAATAATGCAGGGCGCGTCGCTTTGAGATGTGTATTTCCAAACATAATCATGTGTGTGTGTGTGTATGTCTAAAAAGTAGTACCACAATTAGAACCTTGTACCACAGCCCGACCCACAACTGACTATCCCTCAGGTTTTTCCCCGGTAACCTGTTGATCAGGTCAGCTTCGCACTCCGCGCCCAAGCCCGTGCGAGCACGTCCTAATCTACGTTCTGTGTGAGTAGACCCATTACGTTTGATGACGAACGTTCTCGCTTCGTAACACAGTGAATAAAAAACGTGCGAATAATTTTTTTGCATAAAAAATTGTTACGTATCCCTAAAAATGTCTGGAAAACGGGGGTATGTTTTAAATATTGTTACCGATGAAATTAGTTGTTCGTTCTTGGACAATACGTATGTAAAGTGAGTGAATTCTGGATTTCAATGTAAAATGAATCCAGATTGAATTCATTTTGGTTTTACTTATTCCACCTTCTCACTGTATCCACCGGAGCTAAAGAAAACGGCTCAGATTGTTTTCTTCGTCCCTGATTCTTCTAATATTATAATATTTACCAACGCATAATGCTCGACATAAAATGCTGCAACGCGCAGTTCGAAGAAGTGTTCCATTATGAAGCTATTATCACTTTCAAAGTAATAGTTTGCAAAGAGCGGAATGTTTGCACTGACTAATATTTTATTATGTTCGTAAGTGTTATTTCCTCACGAGATCTGAAATATATGAGGTACAATAAAGAACAAGAAATTGGACTGTAAATATTTGTGAGTCACTTTAATATAAGGATTTTGAAGGATATTTGTATGTAGTTGGTCTGCTAGTTAATTGATCGAATGCACGGGGAGAGGGAGAATCAAAGGGAGATTACTTTGATGTTTAGACAAGGAAGACGCGACAATAGATGCTGCACAGATCTTGCGGTTATCTTCTTTGATACGAATTCAGAGGAATGAAGATCACAATACTCAATCAATCAGTGTCACCTGATCGTTATTTTATTAAATTCCAATTTCCAAGAATATCTTTAAACTCAGATTCACTTAATAATAGGCAATATCTTTCCTACTAATCCACGAGAGAGCTCATTACTCATTTTTAATCGTCTGATAAGTAGCTTCAAGACATTGTTCAAGATTTTTCAGGAGAGAATGACGTTCATTATTTGCGTTAGCAACATAGTAAAAGTTCTGCTGTGGGTCTTGTAAACGCATCGTGAGCACCTCAGGTAACTTTTTCTAGTATTCTAATGATCAATCAGTATCTTCTGTGCACATTTTAAAACAATTTAAACTGTCTTTTTAAGGCTCCAAAAATGTTATAATTTTTTCATCTGTCCTGAATAATAAAAAGCGACGATTTAAGACAAAGTGTTGTTAGTCTAATGCAAAATACACTAATGGTAAAGCGAATAAATTGTACAGCTCGCCTAAGAATATCAAGTTTCTAAGAAGTTTGAAAAAATTCCTCAGCGAGTCTCAGCAAGGCCGAAAACATACATGGGTGGAAAGGAAAATTGGGGAATCAATTTGTAACATTAAAGAGCATATTTCTAAAAATAACGTTTCCCTTATAACATTTTTTCCGGAAGGAAAAGTGTTAACATTAAATCTTATATTTCAAGATATGTTTTTAATGGTTTGTAACTTAATTTTTCGGCTAGTGGTTACGTGAACGCATTACTTAATCAAAACTAGCTAAAATAATGTTATTAACAGTGATTTGAAATTACCTACTACATTTTGTTAAATAATTTCACTTCAGAAAGATGTACAGCAATAAATATAATTATCGAGTGCTGATCTACGCGTTTTGGTTAACTATGCACACATTTTTTAGCCGTTAAAAATTGGCAACTTTTACTTCTTAATCATAATTTTTTTGAAATACAAAAGACATTATTTCAGTTAAATTATTTATCATATTATTTACAGAAATTATGCAGATTACAGCAACATTGTTGCTGCTCATGGGGGCAGCAATAGCTCAGGAAAAACCGCTATGTGAAATATGTTTATGCTTTGGAGTGAATGTTGAGTGCACGGGGAAGGCTCTTGAGCAAGTGCCAGTCACCCCAGAAGCTTGGCCTTCTTATGTAGAGGTATGGATAATCAGCATCTAATGGAATATTTTCCATCATGTTTCTTGCAGGATATAGAAGAAGAAAGGATTAGGGGGAGGGAAGTACAAGTGACCATTTCTAAAATGACTCCATCTCGATCAGGTCTTGGTCCAGTTTCCCTGATCCATTGAGAAAATGCTGAGATGGCCCCTTGTTTTGTTTCTGGACAAATGTAGCTTCACTATGCTCACGTTTTGTTGAACACTTCTTTTGGTTACACTGGTATAAGTAGAGCTGACGGTGAGTTACTATTTTGTTAGCAATGCTGAAAAATCAAATCTGCAGTTCGTGTACCGTTGAAAATGTTTTCTGTAACTCGATAAACGAAAATGTCTACTTTTTCAAATGTTGCAAATCTTGCGTTTTTAAAATTTTATTATTATTATTATTATTATTATTATTATTATTATTATTATTATTATTATTATTATTATTATTAGTTTTTAGCTTTCATTCATCTTTCAACTATCGCCTTTTTTGTAAAAAAGTTGGGAAGTGATACTCGAACTCAAGAAAACATTCGCAGATAATCTTCTCCCTCATACGTCACATACAGTTTTTTTGTCAAAATAAATGAAATAAATTAGTCACTTTTCAACACCATCATTTGTATTCCCGTAGTATATGTAACAGGCACATAATATTATAATAAATACTATTTGAACCACACCAAGGTGTTTCCAACCGCAAAATATTTATTACAGCTGGGATTTGAACTCAAGTGCTTGGAGTCCGCAGTCAATGCTCGTACACCTTTAACCACTATCGCTGGTACACCAACACTCAAAAACAGTTGAACTTTTTCAATTTTCCAAATTTCAGAGGTTTTAGTGAAAATAGGGCTTGCAGTATTATTAAAATGCGGCATTATCAAAATTGTTCCACCACTTAATGTTAAGAAATGCACAATTTTAATATTGTAATGAATACTAAGCGTGCTGGTGGCGATAACTCTTCACTTTATCGGAAAATTGATTTAATGAGTAACCTTCTTGCATTCTCCGCGTAATCAGATAAGGATGCCAGGTGCCAATAGACCAGGCGTGTCAAAATGAGCCCACACGATCTACTTGTCCGTCTGAGAAGCCCAGCACTCCTGCGAACACAGGAAATTTTCCCTAACTACAATCTTATTCTCCCTTCCAAATCTATGAAAGGATGAACACTTTCTAGTGGAAGAGGGAAGTGTAAGCACAAAGCCTGTTCAAAATATTATAAATGATTGCTTCATTCGTAAATATTTTTGCCGTATGTTTTCTAGTAAACAACCACGATTTGAATTAATTTTTGCCAAGGGACTGGAAAATGAATGGCAATTTCTATGTCTGCGTCCTTTTCTATAACACAAAAAGGAACATAACAGATTTATTAAACGATTCTGTTGTTTGTGTTATGTAGCAAAAACATGGAATAAATTATTGTAACACGTCTCTATTTAGTCTAGCCCCCATAGAAAACCCGCTTCGACCAAGTTTATCCTTACAGGATAGAACTCATTCAGAAAGAGCTGCCTTAAGCAGCTCTGAGGCTTCCACCCTTTGCTCCATACCAACGAATTTCTCCTTGAGCAGAAGGCGAGTGTATTTCAGAACACGTTGTAGTGTGTAGTGTGTAGTGTGTGTGTGTGTGTGTGTGTGTGTGTGTGTGTATGTGTGTGAGCAAGAGAGAGAGAGAGAGAGAGAGAGAGAGAGCGGAAGGGGATTAACACACAGAACGCACTTGGCCGCAAACGGCCTTGGGCCCATCTCCTCCAGGCTACTTAATTTCTTTTGTGGATGGGAGGTGAGCTCAAACAAAACGTGTTGCCACAAGACATTCATGGGCTTACAAATGAAACGGGAGGGGAGTGTCAATGAGCACGCGTTGCCGCGAGCCGTTCGGGGGTTTGCACCCGTTTCTTACTTGCTGATGCATTTCTCGTGCGGGCAGGAGGCGAGCTTCGACCAGAACGCGTTGTCGCACGTCCCCGTTCTCCCTCCCCTTCCGCATCTTCGGAAGCTGTCGTTCCGGCACAACCGCATCTCCCGCGTGGCCATCGGCGCCTTCGCGCAGCTGCCGCAGCTGCAGCTGCTGGACCTGAGCTTCAACCTGCTCAGCTCCCTCCAGCTGTCGCCTCGCAACCTGTCTGCGGAGAGTGCAGGCGGGGCGGCGCTGGCGGATCTGCGGGTCCTGCGCCTCGCCTCCAACGCCCTCGAGTCGCTGCCCGGCAACTTCTTCGCGTGGGTGCCCGAGCTGCGGGAGCTGTCGCTGGGCGGGAACCCCATGCGCTCCCTCGACGCCGCCACGGTGGCGGCCCTGGGCTCGCTGGCCGCCCTGGAGGAGCTCGACCTCTCGCGCATGGGGCTGCGCGCGCTGCCCGACAACTTGCTCGGCAGGCTGGCCAACCTGCGCCGGCTGGACCTCAGCGGCAACGAGCTCACCATGGTGCCTTCAGCGCTAGCCGAACTGCACCAGCTGCGGGCGCTCACGCTGTCTTCCAACCCCATTCGGGCCATAGAACTGGGGTAGGTGAATTTTTGACGCAATGACGAACATTCAGTTTGACTGATTCCTACACAGTCACTTACGTAATTTGGATATTTCATCGATATTAAAACATCGTCTAAAATTTGAAAAAAGAGTGTTTCCAATCCATATTATATGCAATTAATGTACAAACTGATTGTCAAGAAAACATTTTTTCTGTTTTAACCATTATTTTACAAGACAAACAACTTTCTATTGCGTAATATGTCATTTGCAGATATGTCCTTAATGATAGGGAAATGGACGACTCAAATGAATGTATCTAAACTTGAGTACCTGTGTAATTCCATTTTTTATTTTTGAAAATTCTGAGAAAGAATTTTAGGTTTTTAGAAACGTTTTATAAGTAGAAAATCTTAAAATAATGTTAAGAATAATGTATTTGTGTTTGTATTTGAAAACATTTCTCTAAATTGTCTCCAGTTACAAAAATAATTTTGTTCGATAATAACATTACAGTGCACAAGCCACCTCACTGGCAGCGCGTCGCTATGCGTCATCATTGACAATACTCATTTCACAACAGTCATTTCCGTTTTGTTTTAGTACCGCAGCATTACATAGAAAGCGTCACAGGCTTCCGTCGCAGAGCTCTGGACTTCTGGACGGGGCCGCCTCGCCGCGGCATTGAAGGACGGAGGAGAATACCAGTTTCTGCCTTCTTTTGAATTTCATTGGATAAATCAGATCTAAATGTTATCAATCCGCGCGTTATCGAAAGTACACAAGTTCAGCTCGAGAACGAGGTCACTCGTCCATCATTCACTTCTCTCACAACGTCGCGTGTGTGAAGGCCCCTGCGCAATGACACTACTCACAAGCAAACAACCATTACACCAATTTCGTGTTTTTTGGGCTGTCAAATTTTTTCCCGAAATATTTCGAGGTGGAAAACTCAAGTGTTTTCTTACTAATAACAAGATAAACAGAATTTAAAAAAATCTTCTACTTCACCTTTTGCAAATTGAAATCGGCTGCACTATCTCGCGTGTACAATAGTAAACTCTGATAGTGAGGTACAGCGTATAGATTGGGGGGAGAACCAAACGGGGGACCACACCAGAAGGTCAGAGGGTTTAAAATTAAGACATTTAAACACATGCTCATAATTTTAACGATTCAAATATAAGTAAAAAAAATAATTTTAGCAAACAATTAGTACAGTTTGTGACCGGGAGAGATGGCTCGGTGCATCAACCTGATGTCACCGCAGTCCCTCTGACCGGGAGGTTCTAGGTTCAAGTCCCGACGGCGGCAGGATTTTCGACACTAGCTAGTCAGCTAGGTCGAATTCAGTCGCTGTCTGGAGGAGAATTCTAGTGGCCTGCTGCTCTGATCGGTAGTTTTCCGTGGTTTCTCGTATCACACCAGGCGAATGCCGGAGCAGTACCCTAACAAACGGGACAGGGACCACGCGCGATCTTTCCTTCCTCTTCCTTGTCCTATCCTCTCCTCTTACACACACTTACACTAACATGCACTACACTACCACACATGTCGAGAGACCGGTCGAGAGCTTACAACTTGTCCCGGCTGGGCCAGTGCCCCGCTGGTGGGAGATACCTGGTTGAGGGGAAAATCCCGCTAGTCGACGGTAGGTCGGCGCCGGATCTCGCCATCCAGTGGGGAAAAGATCATCTCCACCTCCCGAGAAAAACACGCACTACACTTACGGGACTTGTGACCTAAGTAGTTGACGCGTCCGGAAACACGAATCAATCAATCAATAATACAGTTTGTGAGTATTGCAATGAATTACTACGCTGAGAGTTTTGAAATTATTTTAGAATTCTGAACCTGGCCAGGAAATGTTTCAATACTTTACTTGGAGAAGCTGGTTCAAGCGGCTGCAGATTCCAGCGACGAGGGCCGTTGCAAGCGAAGTGACTCGCGGACGGGCGTTGCATCCGATGGCGGATTGCTGGCACCTGGAGGTCGCGCTGACGGGAGCAGGGCACTTGAGAATAGGCGAAGTTCTTCTGTTCAAGTAACGGTTCGCGCTAGAGGCGAAAGGAACTCGAGCAAACCGTTAGGTTACTGTTGCACAAGCAATGGTTCGCGCAGGGGCGAACGAAATACCTCAGAACAGGTGAATCTCTGTTGCACAAGCGATGTTTGGCGCAAGAGTGAACGAAGCACCTCAAGGATGGGAGGTTTTCATAAGGTGCTTCCAGAAAACTATCACTATAAATAAATATTTAAAACTGCTATATAGAAAGGTTCAAATGTCTAAATTTTGCCAACTGTACATTATTAATATCAATAAGTGTTTTACCTTCCTCTTGTAATTTTTTTCTTCACACATACGAGGTTGCGTATCATCACCGACGATCTGCATGACTCTTCGCTCTTGGGATCGAGTTCACTTACACTGTGATCGCTCAGATCCAGGAAGGGCCCTTGCACGTTGTATCCGTCTTCAGCCCATGCGCTTCAGACACCACACTGCGACACAATATTATCGAGAATGTTAAATACCAAAATTATCACTTAGTTACAAGATATTGAAACAGATTTATGGAGCACTTCTTTTAAATATTGCATCTTGTATACCTTCATCGTGTTATTTTTGGTTGGTTACCGATGAAAATTGTCACTTTGTACCACATTTAAAAAATGTGTTTCTCAACACATTTCCTATCTCCGTGTAACATGGCGGTCAGCATCTGGTCGTGCTTTTCAAACGAAGTGCCCTTTATGTGGTTACGTGGTTCGTGTCGCAAACTGATGCTGCGCATAACGAGCAGAAATCGCTGCGCCGGAATAGCCCCTATCTTTCCACTTGGTCTGATCGGATACTGTGTGATCGGCGGCAGGTCGTTCCCGCAGTCGCTGGCGACGTTGCAGTCGCTGGTGCTGGAGGACATGGGGAAACTGGTGCGCGTGGGTGGCAGAAGCCTGGAGACGCTCACGGGGCTGCGGTCGCTGGTGCTGGCCGACAGCCCCTCGCTGGCCGAAATCGAACCCGACGCCTTCGTCGGGGACATCTCCTCCCCCTCCAAGTTTCCAGCGCTGGAGAAGGTAGCTACGCGCAATGCTCGTTGACATACCGAGCAGATATTTCGCGGCTTCAGAATGAGAAGGAGGGTTTTGGCGAAAACGGTTTGGAACGTTCGAACTCTATAAGGACAGTTATAAAATATAAACACTTTGCAAATCAGGCTTGTGGAATACCTTCAATGGACAAAATGATATGGAATTTTGGTTAGCATTATTAAGCACCTCCCAGCTTCTTAAGTGCTCTGTTGTAAATTTTTTTCCACGCCAGATAGAACCTTGTTATTCTGAGGCTGCAATTTCACGTTGCTATTCTTCTGCTTCCTCTTGCTTGTTCCTTTTCTATATCTTAACCTTCTTCCTCTTCTTTTAACACTAGCTAAGAAGGTGAGAAAAGTGTATGTGTATATATATGCAGGTACCTATTTCTCCACGTTCTTAAATTACGTTGTAATTGAAAATAAAATAAAATAAGGAAGTAAGATATAATATATTATATGCTGGGGTGAAATGGGTTAATGGTGTTTCTTTTGGGTTATAATATATTCACAGTTCTGTTAAGTTTTCCATTTTTCTTGACGATACGTCAGTCGTGTTATACTCTTTATTTGCTTAGATTTTTTACCCTCTCGATTTATTCTTCTTTGCACTTTATTTTTTTATTTGTAGCTCATTTTACGAGGAAATAGTTTGAGGACTCTGCACCACAGATTTCTGCCTAGCATAGACAATCTTGTGGAGGTAGACCTTCGAGATAACTTGTGGCATTGCGATTGCAATCTGAATTGGATTGTCATCGCTTTGGAACCCATCATCAGCAAGAATAATCCTGAAATGTTGCTGAATGTAATGTGAGTACGAGTGCTTAAAAGGATATTTCAATCCATTTAATTTCCCTTGTTTTATTATAATGTTTAATTTTTAAAACATGAAGTACCCATGATTACAAATGTTTAGAAATCTCTTACTTTTGTTCTTATACAAAAGCATTGTTTGGAAACTCAAGGAATTATTATTACGAGCGGTTGTAACTGAAACAAGAACGCACTAAAATGTCTTTTATACCTGATAAAACAACCATACTGAAGTTCTATTTTAACTAATATTTTCAGTGCGATTGTTGTATGTCACAGTCCACCAAAAATGCGTTGACAACTTTGGATAATATTTTTGATAGGACAATGAATAGGAAAATGTTTTCATTGAATTCACGTGGTTCCTGCTTTTATTTATGTAGGTATTCATTTCCTCGGCGAACGTCATTTTTCTCATATGCTTTAATAACCATAGACCAACCCTTGCTCAAAGTAGATTTCAGAATTGTCAAAATCTCGTGAAAACTTTCAGCTAAGCACTTATTTAGCGTCTCGAGCATTTATTTTGCATCAGTTGCTGTTCAGTTGATAACTACACTACTCTACGTTTACTCATTTTGTCAATAAGTACTCATAATTTTAAAACAACAACCCATTATCTATTCTGTCAGAGAATCTCCTCAAGCTGCCCATTTTTCAAATTTAATATTTTCAAATTTTCGTGGCTCTCATCTCAATCAAAACTCAAATGGAATGTTCATTTAAAAGAATTGAACAGAAAATTATGTACATTAAGGTACGCGTTCAGAGTTCTTTCAAATTCGGTCAGCCTTCATACTGTCACCACCTTGCCTTTTTGTCTCCCTCCCAATGTCGGGCGATGGCACGATGGGTGAGGCAGTAACCAACCACCTAGCGCCTGGTCCAACAATTGGGGTAAAATTACCTCGCGTATGGGAGGAGACGGGTGACTCGAGTAATTCTCCCTTGTTACTCGTTGTTGTGGCTTTAATAAAGTTAAGCCACAACGCACTCATATAAGAAGGTCCTAGCAGACATTCTTTCCAAGGGAAAGGGTTCAAGATTTAGTACACTGGGATAGATTAAGAACACTTTTGTCGTATGTTTTACGAAAATAACAACAAACAATATATTCTGTACTGAAAATTAGTACATCAACATAACATGAATTGACTATTAATGTCCTGTTTGAATCTGATATGCAAAAAACCCAAAAATGGTTACAACATGTAAGAAAAATCTAATTGCAAATAAACCCTTGAAATCTTCCAATTAAATTCAAAAGAATGGATTCAAGAATCGGAATTCCAATAATACATAACTAATACACGATTATCTCTACACACATTTCCTGAAATACACATAGAATAATACACACTTAAAATGTTGTACCTGAAATTACCATTCGTGTATAACATAAATCAATAATATCAATACCATGTTCTATTAAAAAAAATATCAACCTTCTACTTGTTCTAACAAATTCACTTGATTCAATTAGAATGCATAACTGTTATCGTTATTACAATGTCTAATCTTACCAACACTAAGCAAAGTTAAATTAATTTACTCTTATGAGATCTCAGACTTAAAAAAAAAACAAAATGTTAAGTTAAATGCTACACAGTTGAACTTTGCATCCGACACAATACGTCAATCAATTGAATAATTGTCTATCTTTACTTCTGAATTTATTTTCCAGTAACACTTTTTAAATATCTGCGTCCAGTAACGAAACTGTAATTCGATTTGGCACACGGATATGTATTCAAAAACTCATGAATAAAGTCAAGCAATTTTACAGTTAACCATCTAGTGAAATATGATACTAAAATCGTTCTACATCTGGCCCACGTTTCTGCCGTTAACTTGAAAAGGGTTTGCCCAACTCACGATGTTTCCCGCGACGTGCGAAGCCTTGAAGTTTTCCAGGGTCGTCCGGAAAGGAACTCGAACACGAGAAGATCCCGTTGACTGCACCGTTCTCCTCGGGACTCGCGTCGTTGGCGTCGGCGTTGCAGTAACGTCCAATGATCGAATTTTATTCGAGCTGGTTCAAGTATTCTTATACAAAAAAGCTGCAATAAATCACACATTGCTTGTAACATTTCTATTTCAATTAGCTACTCGTTACATTTCTTTTCGTTTCAATTCATAGCATCACTCTTGTTAAGTATTCTTCTTTTTTTTAAAAAAATTATCCACGTTTCATGTATTTTATTTATTCCCTCTCATGAATAAATTATCATAATAATAAGATGAGTTACCTTTTCTAAAAGCTTGTGTACTGTCGAAATTTTGAACTGGCGTGGTCCGTCGATCCAAAAGTTTGTCCAGAGTAGTTCAGAGCACCTTCTCGTTCCGCTGACTTTCGGTAAAATGGCCGAGTTGGTCTCTTCTTGTTCTAAATTCTCCAATATTCGTTTGCTTTATTCTCATTGGTCGATCTCGTCGTTCCGCTGGCCGATTTCGTTATCACGCTTCTAGTACTAGTGATAAGCGCTCCTGTTAGCTTATTTTAAAACTATGTACGTCGCCTGGCGTTCTCTCTCGGTTAGTGTTGTAACTACTAGATCTTAAAATAACAGGACACGTTTACGAAGAAAAAAAATGATATTTTCTTGCTGTAAACGGCTTTAGCGGTTACAATACTGCTCGTTGGGCATATTTAGCGAATGTTCATTCCCACATGAGATATAGCATTATATTCTGGGGAAACATATCCTATAGCTCCCAGAGATTACAGAAGATAATTCTACGAAATAATAAGCAAATCCCACCCATGTCGTAATTCTTGTAAGCCTCTCTTTATTAAGCTATGAATTCTGCCATTGCCTTGCCTCTTGATTTACGAATCAGTGGTTTATATCAAAAATGACTTACTCAAGTGTGGAAACATATTTTCAAAGAATACAGATGTCTATAACTATAATACTTGACGTAGTAATGATATTCATCTGGTGTCATTATCATCAGCACACTACAAAAAAATCTATATGAAATTCGTAGATGTACATTATTTTACATTACATTGCCAGATGACATTAAAGAATTAAAGTCTATACACAAGTTTAAATAAGTGAAGTCTTTTATGCTGCAAGATTGTTTCTACACAATTAGAGACCATACCGAGCATCAAGTTAATATTGATTTTATCAACGATATTTAATGTACTAGTTACTATTTGAACTGTATACTTCTAAAATACTAAATATGCCTGAAACAAATATTGTACCTCGGCTTTAAGATCAATGAGCCCCAACTCGATCAGATTTGTCGACCAGTTTCGCTGATCCTTTAGGCAAATACTGGTAAAGCTCCTTGTTTTGCTTCAAGGCGTAAATGTAACTTCATTCTCTGTTCACATTTTGTAGACTTCAGTGGGGAATATAGTTACTCAAGTAAACTTTCTCCGTGTTCAGGTGGCAGCAAATCGATTCCTTCACGATTGGTACGACGAGGGATAATAGCCAAAATCTGCAGCTGATTTGCTTTTAAAAATAGTTTTTATTACAAGGGGGATGATAGTTTTTTATCATATCTTGGCAAAAACATTCGTTTCGACCAAAATTCATAACTCAATTTGTATATAGGTTAAGGTTAGGGATCCAGAATGTAAGAAAACGTGCAAAGAATACATTTCTACTCATAGTACTGTAACACCCCCCCCGTACACACGACCACTCATCGGTGTCGGCGGTGTTAACCTCTCTCAGGGCGTGACCAGACTCACCTGTGGATTCCCGTCTGCTGCAGGTTGCCTCATGTGTCCGGCTGGAATCTATTTAGGACGCATGCGTGACTGGGCATATTCATGCACTACACAGTAAAACGCTCTTTCATGATTTCTGAGTTTAATTCAAAGCAAAAAAAATAATCGGGTGAAGCCCCCTACAGTTCTTAATACTATCTTAACCTAACTTATAACTAGCCTAACTTAACAGTCCAACCCTTCCGGGTCATCGCACGGGCGCTCCGCCCCTCCGGGCGTCGGCATCGGCCCGGGCAGCGGGCGGCAGGGCAGCGGCGCTTCCCCCCGTTTCCTGGACCGGTCGGGCAGCTGGTGGCCGCGGCGGCGGTGTAGCGGCACGCGAGCAGGCGTGCGCGGCAGGCGCAGGGCTGCGCGCGGGCGGGCGCGCGCGGCAGGCGTTGACTGCGGCGGCGGCTTGGGGCTGTGCGCGGGCAGGCGCGCGCGGCACGCGGGCTAACGCGGCGGCGACGTCGGCGTGGCAGCGGCCCGGCGCGCGGCAGCGCTGGCTGCGGCGCGGCGCAGGGCTGCGCGCGGGCGGGCGCGCGCGGCAGGCGTTGACTGCGGCGGCGACTTGGGGCTGTGCGCGGGCAGGCGCGCGCGGCACGCGGGCTAACGCGGCGGCGGCGGCCAGGAATCGCCACACCAAAGCGTCTTTTAGCGGCGGCCGGCCCTCAGGCCGCGTCCGAACGCTTCTTCGTTCATTCGAGTATCGGCACTCACACGGTGTTCCGCCTCTCCCTTCGGCGGCACCTGAGCGGGCGGTGAGGTGGCGACGATGCGTTGCCGGCGGCGATCTAGCGTCTCGCGGCGGTCGTTACCATCGGACCCAACACCTCGGTCGTCGCTTACATCGGAAGGTAACACTCGCGGTCGTCGTTCGTCTCGGAATGGCCGAGTCTCGCGTTCGCAGCAACCTCCCTTGCTCGCGAGATCACATGTCTCACCCCCGCCTAGTGTTCGACTATTGGCGCAGCCAAACCGCGTGATGCGCGCCGTCCAATTGCCATGGGTCCATCGACGGTTGGAACCCGATTTCGAGTGGGCGTTCACGTCACCACGATTTCCGAGAAGACGCGGGGTGTGTTCTGACGCAGCGCTCGGAAATACCAGAGGTGTGGCAAACGGTATTGAACAAAGGGAGGCGCTCCCATCGGCGGCCGGCGGCGACCCTTCGCGCACTCAGGTAGCGGAGAAACGCACATTTTCAGCCAGCTAAGGTTTCCCGGACTCCCTGTTATATAAAATATTCATCTCGCACACGCCGAAATTAGTACGTGTGCGACCGTCCCATTACAGTACGTCACAAACGGTTTTTAACTTCTTCTTCTTCTTCTGCAAGCATTAGAACTTTCGTTCCGTTGCGTCTCCTTCTGTTTGTCCATCCATCTTCTCTTCGGTCTTCCTATGTTTCGTTTTCCCCTTGGCTTATATTTCAGAATCTGTTTTGGTATTCGTGTGTCCTCCATTCTATCAATGTGGTCTCTCCATGCTTTTCTGTATTCGTTAATTTTGCCATTTAGATTATAAATTCCTAGGTAGTTACGTATCTCTTCATTGCGGATCCTGTCTCTCCTTGTGGCACCAATACAACCCCTTTAAAAACTTCATTTCGGCAGTTTGAATCCTACTGCGAATTTTTGTGTCCATAGTCCAGATTTCACATCCATATAGCCCACAAGGAACCACTAAGGTTTTATAAAATTTCATGACCGTATCTTTTTAAGAAAAAAAAGAAGATACAGTTTTTAACTGTTTTCTGTAATTAAATAAATATATAGAGGTCATTTCAACCACAAACTCCTAATAAAATATTTAATCCCAAATTAAAAACGTTTGATTGCTGTTCGATCCGCGAGGTGTTCATTTGATTCAATGGGCTGCAACTTTCAAACTTAAGAAACCATCATCGACTGGGAAAACTAGCCAAGCGCTCCTCTCCTTCTCTCACTAGTATTTTAAAACTACTAGAGACCCTTCTTCCACAATGCACTGACAAAAGTGTATCTTCTTTATTCATCAATAATGGACATACAATTAAGAAAACAAGTTACTTGTCATTAAAATGAGGTCACGTTTGTGATATTGTTGCCTTTAAATATTTTAAAACATGTAGTATATTTATATTTGATGTTCAATCTTCGTACTTAACTCTGTTGAGGAACAGGAAAACTTGTAAAACTTGTTTAGCAGTTAATTTAAGACATTTTCGTTATTCAGTTTATTTTTTCTTCTTTGTTTCGTTGTGAAATAGTAAGTAATTTCAAACAATCTTTTATATTACAGATGCAACGGCCCACAAAATCTTCGTGGCTACAACCTCTTTTCGCAGGAAGTAGCTTCTGTCTTAAAGACATGTGGAGGAACGGGAGATGGTTTTTCTGGTTATAACCCTGGGGTAGTTTTATTATTGTGTGAGTTTCTCCTATTTTTTACTTTCTGGAAGAGATTCTAATAGTCGATGAACTATGTTGTCAAATACATTGATACAAAACTAAGGGCAAAAATATATTTTTCATCTTAAGTGCATGGAATTAAGAGTTCAGCGTTAGCTGGAGATCGTACGTAGTCCTCTCTTCCGAACCTTTGATCCAAATCGCCTCTTCTGGGAATCTATTGTATAAAGCCAATTGTAAAATATTTTAATGAGATATCTGTATCTAATGTAAAAATTTTAACAAGATAACTGTATCTTATAAGCAACTACCATGATGAATCAAAAGCTGGGTCGTGGAGATGAAAAAAAATCAAAATTATAAATAAAAAATATTGGTTATCAGTTAATTGGTCCACAAGTAATCATCCAGTGTAAAAATACCCACTGGTGGAAATGTCCATTAGTCTATTAGTGGCCCATTTCATTAGAGGTCCAATACTGTTTCATCCAAGTTGTTTATATGTCCATTGCAAAAATGTCCAAAAGCATACAATGTTCACTGCAACTAACGCGCAGAGGAATGGTTTGTTTATTGACAAAACCTCCATCGGAACACTTCCAATACAATTTATATCCATTTTATCCAGGAAATGGAAGTGGGAATTCAGAATTCTAAAGAATCCATTGCGAATCCATTACTCACCATAATTATGTTCTTCATCTGCGAAAAAATGTAAATAGTATTACCAATTACCTAAAAAAATATTTTATTTCTACACCAACACATTTAATAAGACATGCTACATGACAATAGGGTAACAAGAATAATAAAATGGAATATGAATGGAATATTAATGAAGACAATACATTTCGATCCAGCAGATCTTGACATTACTCATTTTGTACATTCCTGTAAGTTTAACATTTTGATTTGTAGACTTCATTCGGTGGACAATATTATGAACATTTTGCGCTGGAAATTTCGCTTATGCACATTTTTCAGTGAACATGATGGTGTCGACATTTTTGTTGTGGACACTGTGTTGGATATTTGGGCTTAGTGTTAATTGGACATTGTCTTGTGGACCAATTGATCTAGATCAAAAATGTTTGCCCCTGAGATAATTAATACCAGTTTCGAATATCTCAGAAATTTTAGTTTTTGTGACATGTGTTTCTTTGGGTAACTTCCATATAAATTATTGTAAAGGGTAATTTTGTTATTGGGGAAGGAATGTTATAATGTAAATTTGATATACCTTAAAGTAAATAGTACAGGCAAGAAAAGCATGATGACTAAAACATTTACAGAAACACTATTTAAATAGATTTATTGCAAAGATAATGTTTGAAATAAACAATTAACTAAGTTATCTTTATAATATTGTATTTAGTGAAAGATATGGTGCAGAAAAATAAAGTGAATAAAAGAAATACATTTCTCCAAATTTATTTTTGATTCACGTAATTTTCAGCCTTTATGATTATCGCAAGAGATAACTATAGACATCTACTAAACACACTCAAGCTCAGGTACAAAGAAGCTGTTTCGATCTGGAAATGCAAAGATGTACAAGGGATGGTACCGAAGTAGTAAAGTTTAATTAGTGGCGAATACAAATGTTTAGGGATAAGTCAGTCTAAACCTTGTCAGCCTAAACCTTCATGTTAAACATGAATACATGAAAATTATAAAATCATAAATTGAAATTATGTTTACAATTTGAAATCAATGAAATTGTACACATCAATAACAATCTATTTTCATACATATTAGTCGTGAATATACGGAATATATGTTGCAAATATTCCACTAATTTTCTTTTTCTACAATGAAAACGGTTAACTTTCAGACATTACAAATATATCAAAAACATTGTTTAGAATTTTGAACCTCGGAAGTATCAGACTCAACATTTACTTAATTTAACTGAGAAGCAATTTCATAATGTTTTTTACTTCTGAATAGAAGCGTACCTTGTTATAACCACTTCTAAATTAATTAAAGTCTTTTGGACATCACAATAGGTCCGTCAGAAACAGCAATCAAATTGTACAACGGAGATAAAATATCCTATTATCGCAAAAAATGATTAAAGTGCTGTGTATTTTCGAGATACAGAATTACTTTAACCAAGAATACATATATTTTTGTTTATGTTTCAATTTTGCTTCATTTGTAACATAGAATTAGAAATATAATGTAGATCGTGGAATGCAATACCTGCAATTCAACTTATTATGACAATCATTATTTAACACCGCATTATTTAATATAAAAAATATTAAATGAGCTAAAATATTGTGAAAAATACTTTTTATCTTACCGTAAATGCAAGATAAAAGTTATTTAATAGTATCCTGTTTATTTCTTGACAGGATCCCTATCAAAAATATTGGAGTGCCTAATAATTGCCCCATAAGATTGTACTTCTCTCTTAGGACTATCAGTGTTGTAGATTAAATGACCGCTTCAATATATCACAATCCCCTAGTTTCTCGTGAAGGAAGTAGTTTAGAAAATTACTATATTATTAAGAAATGTCTCTCTTCTTGTGCACTGGTGATTTAAGCTTTCATCAGCAGTCTCTCGAACCACACAAACGACCGTTTACGGAGTCCTTATTGCAGAGGCGTATCTAGGTATTCAAACGCCTATGGCAGGCATAGAATTTGCGCCCCTGTCAGGATTCTTCAAATTAGGGTTGTTATTTTTTTTTTACCGGGTATACTCTAAATAGCGTCCCTTGTGAGAGGCGCCCACGGCTCGTGCCATGTCTGCCACAGCGTAGTCACGCCTCTGCCTTATTGTCCTCATCGTCCCGTCCCCCTGCGCGGCTAGAAGTCGTCGACGTTCTCTGCGCGTCGGTAGAAGGCGCGGCTGTAGGAGGCCGGGCCGTTGGAGAGCGGCCAGGGGAACCCCCCGCGGCGCCAGCACAGCATGAGGGCGAGCGTGGCGGGCACGGCCAGCAGCACGCCTACCAACACGCCCACCAGGATGAGCCCGTCGCGCTCGGGGTGCGCGCCGTCCGCGTCCAGGCAGCGCAGGTGGTAGTGGCGCAGGTGCAGCTCGAAGATGCTCTGGCCCGCCATGGGCTCCGGCTGCGAGCACCTGCGCGCCCGACACAACTCACGTTACTACTCTCTCAGTCTGAATCAGTGAAAAACTACTGATTGCCAGGGACTATTCACTGATGGTGTCGGTTATAACCCTGCCACTGACAAACAGTGAATTCTAACTGAACAAATCAGTAAAATTGGGTCCAGTTTTTGAATCAGTGAAACTTCACTGTTTGAATCAGTGAAATGTGTGACACTAATTGAACGTGACGACTGAACGATCAGTGAGCGATGGTGGTGCGGCACTTTTACCACTGACAGCCAGTGAAATGCTGGTGGTCATTACGAAAAGGTTCGCATATTCGCTGATTGTCACCGAAACTACACATTTTGACTGAAGATATCACTGACTTCGGCTCTCACTGATTAAATCAGTGACAATTTCACTGATTAAATCAGTGGCAATTTCACTGATTCAGATTCAGAGAGTAGAGACCGGATTTTTATGTAATTACATATTTTTTGTCTTTCCACTTACCGTTCTCAAAATTGTAATCTTGGCGAATCATAGCCCTCCTAACACAATATCAAATTTTTGCATATATAATTTTTGCAAACATATTTTTATATATTTAGTACTATATTACATATTTTACATATTTTGCTGTTTTCACACAATATTTTCTTACTTTATCAATTTTCTTCAATTTAATTCCATATTTTTTATGAAAAGATGTTGTTTTTTAAATCAGCATTTTTCTTACATTATTGGGGAAATCTAGGTATCCAAAATATCATTGACAGTTTTATGATCTGTAACCTTAGTTTCTGAGAAAAATTTGCGATAGCCGACGAGTAACACTTCGATGAAGATGCTACAGTGTATGTTTGGTGGTCGTAGATCTCGCCAGTTTGTGCGATGGCTTCTATTGCGATTAGTGCGTCTGCTAAACTACGGTCCTGGATTACAATAGATTAATCTTTTACTTCTGACGAGAAAGTTGTATGATGTAAAGTGAACAGTTTTTCTAAATGTAATTTCTTGCTAAGTAAATGGTTTTTAATTAGAGAATTTTAATATTACATATCATATCCGATTTTACATATTTATTACATATTTTTACTGTTTTCATTACATATTTATGTACATATTCTGATGTTTAATACTACATATTTTTACGGTCTCTACGCATTGCCGTTCCCCATATTACACCAGTGACAAAGCTGAAGGGTAATCTGGGAGCCATAGATCACCCAACTTATTTTTCAACAAAATATGTCATTACGTGTGCCATTTTTCAATATATTTTTTACTGAAACGTTAAAGAAAATTAAGATTAATTAATTTTTAATTTAAGTTAAAAATAAAATGTTTTCGACTCCTTTTCCCCCACTTACACGCGAGGGAATTAGTAGCTGAGCGAGGAGCCTGCTAGTGGATAGACACCGGCTGTCTCTGCGCACAAGAGCGCGCGCTATCTCCTCTTTCGCACTCACTACGCAAAGAGCCTAAGGCTCCCAAATTACCCTTCAGTTTCGACACTGCAATGTACAGGGGGATTCAAAAAGAATATATGTTTTTAAGGGAACCCGGAAGACCCTATACGTACAATGTTAAATTCAAGGAACATTCTTTTCCAAACTATATACACTAGAGGATCGATATTTTTACGGTTGAAATGTTGTGACATATGATTTTTAATAAATATTAATTTTTGTTGTAGATACACATTTTTAAAAGTGCAGAATATTCACACCTAAATTTTTTATTATTTTCATGAACATTATTTTTTTAATAATAAGATTTAATAAAAGGACTATAATAAAAGATGTAGCCTCACTTCGTGAAGAATGCCTGAAAGTTGGATGACTGTAGCTCTAATAGTTTAGGAAATAATATTCCTTACATACCAAAAAACAAACTTCCGGGAATCAGGCTTCAAAGATTGCCATGAATGTCTAGTACATTCCAGTTTCACATGTTGGATATTCAGAATCATTCGACATTTACTCTTCTACTTTCTTTTTAACTGATATCATTGTGTGTCTGACTTGCTTCTCAAACTTCTCTACTTTCCTTTCCTAGTTTCCTTATTTCTTTCATTGTAAAGTAAAAAAACTTTGGAGACAATTTTACATGGGCAACCATGCATAGCAAGGTCGAAATAGACTTAGAAACAACGTACAAATGAAATCAATACCAGTACATCATTAAAAAGGGGAAATATTAAAAATCAATAATTTACCAAAAAGTAAGAATCGATACTTTAAAAAAAATCGCCTTCCGAGTCCCCTTAAAGAAGGAATATTTTGGAATACAGAAGTACCACAGTTGCCGATCCGGGTAGCCAAGATCGCTAATGCAGTAGTGTCGTGGCGTCTCGTACCGAAGGATCGCGGTTTCGAATTCCGCCTTGCGAATGGTTGTGAGTGTTCCACTATTGCGTGCGTTGTCTACGTGCAATGTGTTTGTGTGTGTCCCCTGTGGTTGGCGCAAGGAAGGAAATCTGGCCGAAAAACATCGCCAAATCGGGATGAAAAATTCAGTGTTCAGAAAATCAATCAAAACTGAGCCCGCCCGCATTAGCGCCGATCCATAAGCAACGGGAAAAAAAGGCAAGGATAAAACAAAATTGAAGTACTACAGTTATTAACATGTTACACACTTACTTATAAATGTCTAAAGTTTATCTGTAAATGTCTACTATGTCCTCCACCGACGACACGGACAAATTCACAGCGGTTTTCTAATTCTCCCCAAACCCGAGCAAGATGTCCGTCGTCACTGACTCGGCAGCACTGGTGATCCGATCTCGCAGTTCAACCAGGTGTTTTGGGAGAGGTGGATCACAAAAATAATCCTTAATCCACGCTCCCAAGAAAACGTGGGGACCGTGGTGATCAACTGGAAAGAACATCAAACGCCTTCTACTCCTGGTTCGTCATTTTGGTGCGAACTGAACAAAAGGCATTCGAGAGGCTAAAAGTACTACGTATGCGATCAAGCGACAATGAATTGAAACTGAAGTTCATATTCTTTCCGGCAGGCACCGCCACGATGTATGATCATTAGTTTTGAATGCATACTTGTTTGAAATACGTATATTCTTTTTGAATCACCAAGTATAGAAAATGACTGAGCGATGCTTAGGAGCAACGCCGATGGCTCTGCAGCTTTTTAACCGGCACGACCTAGGGTTGGGATCCCGATGGGGGCAGATTTTTCACTTTAGCGATATAGCTAATTCGAGATAGCAAGGTCAAAACAAGTATTTCTATTGAAAAATTGACTCTTTTCCTGCAGCTGCCAAATACGTATGGCAGAACGCATATCTCTTCTGAGTATAAGCAAAATTAAAAAGGACTCTTAACCTTAACAATAAGAGAGTATAAATAGTAACGTTAGTGTAGTTCGTTTAGCTTATTCGTATAATTTCTACAAAAGGTGCATTTACGAAAAGTAATGAACGTTAACAACATTGCCAACGCAAACAAACAAATTTTTCCTACAGAGATGACCCCGGGAGGGACGGTTCATGAAACCCGCTCTAGAAAAGTGTAGATGTACAAAACGTGATTCACATATCTTCTGCCATTGTTATGGAAAACGAAGAGTGAAACTACCTCAACAATTACATTAATTCTCAACAATGTAGACAACATGAATCAATGTCAAGGTAATGGGCTCCTTGAGCGGGGTGTGGGGTGTTTCTAGTGTTAGGACAAAACAAACGAAAGTACTAAAATGAAACTGAATCTCCTTTTTAGTACTTCCTTTCATCGCTAGTTCAACTTTTCACTCATTTCTCACCGGAAGTTGCGTAACAAACTCGGATTGGTCCTGTTGATGATCTGCTCCAGTCGCAACACCATCCACTGCAGTTCGCAGTCGCACAGCCAGTTGTTGTCCTCCAAGTCCACCATTTCCAGCTCGTCCCAGCGGCGCAGCAGCGACTCGTCCAGGAAGCGCAGGCTGTTTCCGCGCAGAATGAGCTGCGCACAACAAGCGAACAGCTCAGCCCTCGCGTCCCTCATGGTAATGTAGTTCACAAATACGTTTTTGATTGATTTATTAGTAGAGACGGGATTTGAATGTAATTACATATTTTTTGTCTTTCTACTTACCGTTCTCAAAATTGTAGTCCTGACGAATCATAGCCCTCCTAACAAAATATCGAATGTTTTCGTTACATATTTTTACATATTTAGTACTATATTACATATTTTGATGTTTTCACAATGTATTTTCTTATTTTATCAATTGTCTTCAATTTTATTCCTTTAATTTTTATAAAAATATGTTTTTAATCATCATTTTTCCTACATTATTCGTGAAATCTAGGTGTCCAATATATCATTCACACCGCGTTTTGTGATGTGTAACTTTAATTTCGGAGACAAATTTGAGATCGATGTATGTTTGCTGGTCGTATATCTCGCCAGTTTGTGCGATGGATTCTATTGCGATTAATCTGGCTGCTAAATTACGGTCCTGGATTACAATAGATGAAGATTTTTCTACTGACGAGAAAGTTGTATGATATAAATTGAGCAGTTTTTCTAAATGAAATTTCTTGCTGTGTAATTTGTTTTTAATTAGAGAATTTTAATATTACATATTATATCGATTTTTACATATTTATTACATATTCTTACTGTTTTCATAACACATTTATGTAAATATTTTGACGTTTAATACTACCTATTTTCCCGGTCTCTATTACAGATCTGGGAGCGTCATCTGCTAAGGTCATTAGTTCCGTGAGTGTAGTGCATATTTTCCTCGGGAGGGGGCGGCGATCTAACCCCGCTAGATGGCGAGATCTGACGCCGACGTACCTGTCAACTAGCGGGGTTTTCCCCAATGAGGCACATCCCACCAGCGGGACAGCCCACCCGGGACAAGCTCTACGCTCCCAATTGGCGTGTGTGGGAGTGTAGTGCATGCTAGTGTAAGTGTGTATAAGGAGTGAGGTTAGGACAAGGAAGAGGAAAGAAAGATCGCACGCGGTCCGTGGCCCATTTGTTAGGGTACTGCTCTGGGATTCGCCTGGTGTTGATCGGAGAAACCACGGAAAACTACCCATCAGAGCAGCCGGCTGCAAGAATTCTCTTCCAGACAGCGACTGAATTCAACCTAGCTATGTAGCTAGTGTCGAAAATCCTGCCACCGCTGAACTCGAATTTAGGACCTCACGGTCAGAGGCACTGCAGTGACACATCTGCCGGAATAAATAAGGAAAACTTAAAGGTTTGTTCAGGGCCATGATAGTGACGAGAAACAAATTAATTGTTTGTCCAATAAGTTAGAAAATTGAATGTTTTTAGTCTGGAGAAAATACAGGACCGTTAACAATGAAGTTGCGAAGTTTCTGAAAGTATCATGAGAGAAATGTCAAATATCTTATGTTTTCAATGATGACGTATACCGCGCCGTTCCCTACCTTCAGTGCGTGATCACTGAAACAGCGGTTATAGTACTAATTCTTAATATTCCCAAATGCTAGTAAACAATTACAGTACAGCTTCCATTTTTGGAATGCAGTCCTATTTTGACATTTATTTAACACGATACGTGAACGGCCTGTACATGCGGGAGCATGTCGAAGACTTCGGAAAGGATACGGCGATTCGGGAGCAGGAGGGGAGGGGGTGATCGGTGAAAGCAAATATCACAGACCGAGGAAGATGTCATGTCAACGTATGCTGCGGAGACTTTCACTAGTCTCCCCACGCTTGAGGAGGTTTCCCTACGAGCTTGACACCGTCAAATTCGTGTCATTGACAGTAATGATTTTAAACAGCCAATATCGCCTGTTTCCAAATTTCTTTCTTTCTTGCTGAATGACGCGTTCAAAGCCTTTGTCATTGTCATTTCGCTCTGCTTTATCTTCGATACCACGCCTTGGAGTGTTAGGTATGTTACACTGGATTATATGCTAGTCTGTGGAAACTCAACAGGGACAGTAATCTCTGGTAGAGAAAATATTTTTTTAAAAAACATCATGTCAATTTCTCTACCGACGCTGAAAACGAAACATTTCTCGACGTTTCTATCATGGCATATTGTCAACTCCCCGATTTTTGTCGTTAATTAAATGTGTATGTGAATATAGAAAAGTACTTCAAATCCTACACTTACTACAAATCAGTACTACAAATCTTTACACTAACTACTCCTAAACCTTTCGTACTATTGAATCACAAAATAAATAATGTATTGAGACACACAATATGTAATCCACTAAGAAGTGGAAAACAATGCGATGCGATTTGAAATATTCTCTCACTTAAAAAAATTGATTTACGCTTTTGAATCTAGAATATTTTATAAAAACATAGTTTCATGACGGCACTTCAACTTTATGAGAAAGGAACTACGATACTCAAAGAAAAAACTGTACCTAGTACAAACTTGTGGGGCAAATAATGGGCCTGCCGCCGCCGATTGTAAATCTGTAACAGCTAACGGCTGCAAACACAGCAATGAGCTATGTGAGCCGCGCTCAAAGGCAGCTGTCAATCAATGAATAAATCAATCAATCAATGGTGACGCTCAGGTCATCAGCTCTGCTCTTTCTCCTGACTAACAAAATTTGTCAATGTCCTCTTTCACCATTTAGCGGAGAAAGCAAGTATGCTATCAACGAAGCTAGCAACGAAACAGGCGATTTGAATTTAGCTCAGAGGCTTCTTTTCGGCTTGATCTTTTCAATGCATTAAATCTACAACACGGGACAGCCAGATTTACTTCCCCTCCGAAAGAAGGCGCACGAAGGATTTGAACGCTGTTCCACCACGGAATCCGCAACAAGTGCGTGGCAGTACAGCTATATTTTTCTAGGGTGGACGCTGGGATTCGCGAGTAGAGGGGGAAGCTGAAAGTGGTGGGGAGACAGCCAGGAGCCGGTGCTCGCTCGCGCCTGGCTCGTCTGCCCATACTAAAAACATTAGCCTGCCGCGAAACATCAGCCTGCCGCACATGCTAGCGAACGGCCTTTGGAAATCAATTTGCTGTAGTGTCTTCGCTCGGTAATGGAGAAACTTCAAATTCACGGGTTGGCCTGACACTGTCCTCATCATCCATAAGTTTTCCACTGTCACTGATACCGGTTTCCTCACTATCATAAGTAGTATCACTATCACTGTCTTTACTATCGTTCGTCGATTTCTTGATATAGTGCATTAAATCCTAATGGGGCGAATTGACGAATACACTCTCATTGAAACTGTGGAGAGAAAATTCCGCGTCCTTTCTCTTCCCTTTATTAGGAGTAGAAAAGGAACACGATTCTACTGATTGAATAGAATTAATTTCCTTATTAATTTTGCAAATAGATATTTTCGAAACACCTGAAGCAGCAATTACTGCCTTAAGAACTGCTTTGATATTTTCAATGCCTTCTTTTACTTCTCTTCATAAATTGCTATACTTTGAAAACTGGCACCTTGCGGAGACAAACAGTCACGGTCGATGTTTTCTCAACTGGAGTAGGGCTGTCAACACGTCCTGGGAAGGGACACGCTCCCCTCTAAAGCGATAGTTTTAAGGAATGGACTCTTCCGGCTGCTCTGAGACCTGACCTTGAGCGGCCACGCTAAAATAATTTCACTGTACCTCCTGGAGGTGCGGGAAGGTGGCGTTGCCCTCGGTCTCGTGCTGGCCGACGAAGGCGTTGGGGTGGATCTCGGTGAGGGCGAGGCTGTGCGACAGCCGCAGCACCTTGAGCCCCTTGAGCGGCGCGAGGCCGCCCGCGCCCACGCGCGTCAGGTTGTGCATGTAGTCCATCTGCAGCACGCGCAGCGACTCCAGCTGCTCCGGGAACGACCTGCGGGAACGGCCAAGCGCGTGCTCGCAACCGGGGAAGAGAAGAATTTCGAGCCAACTGCGAAAATGCAGTAGGCTCTGCATGTAATATGAACAATTTTCGTTCGCCGTTGTGAAGAAATATGTTAGTTAGTTAATGCCTAATTTTACGTGGCGAGACTCGGGCCATCAGGCCCGCTCTTCCGTCTGACCACGCAAATTTCCCTAAGCTCCTTTCACCACCTAGCGGAGAAAGAAGGTATTATCTCGGGCGACGAAACAGGCGATTTTGAATTTAGCTCAGAGGCTTCATTTTGGCTTGAGGATCTTTTACATGCAGCAAATCTACTACATGGGACAGCCGGCTTTACTTCCCCTCCGAAGGAAGGCGTACGATGGATTTTTTCGCTTGAGTACAACAATCCGATACGCTGACCGTTATGCCATCCGAATCCGCAAATCATCCGAATCAGCGTGCTATCCGAAACCGTCCATATGTGCAAGCAATATTCATTATCTTGACCAGCAAAGATTTAGAAAAAAATAATTTCACAATCTGACTTCGGGTGGAATAACTTTACAAACAATATGTTCTGCTAAAGCATTCGACAAACGGTAAACATAGATGAAAATATCCGATTCCAATTTATGGACATTAACAGACGACAGGCAACAGGCAACAGGCAAGATGAAACGGAAAGGCCAAATAATTGACATCAAACATAAGTCGATGTTTTTTTCCCTCAATGAGTATTTCGTACTCGCGAATTTCACTTATCTTGTAAGGATTTGAGGTTAATATAGTGACCATATATATCCATTTCAGGGTTAGTTGTCTAATGAAGAAGCTGGATAATTAGAGAGAATGATGTCTTCAGTGATTGTGTTACACTTGCTCCCTGAGCACTTATTTTCTCTCTAAAATGTTTAATTTTTTACTAACTAGAACTGGCACATCCGTACTTCTACTAGTAACGAAACGAGATGAGTGCGAGCCTGTCGTAAAGTTTTTATCCGAGCCCCGTTTATGAAAGGGTACTGCACACAAATAGTTTTAGTACCTTAAATAATAAAAACATCCCCTCAAAATAAGCCCTCTTCTACCTGGGCTCTCCCACATTGCGGGCCTTGCCGGCCCGTACGTTACGCCTCTGGATCGAGAGGCTTCATTCGAACTTCTGTGAAGCGAATGCGATGTACAATATACTGTATACCGCGAATGCAAGTCAACGACAAGTTGTAGGGAATTAAAGTTCCCTTGGAAAAGTGTCATTTGCTATTTGATCTTCAATTATAGAATATTTATAGTAAGGTTATGAAATTTTGAAATGCGTGCAGAGTTCATCTGTTTTGCAGGTTTTCATAAGAAAAGCAAATTTTGGAGACTATAACATTACTTCTCTTATTTTACAACCAGAAAGAAAAATTCTTTTAGATTCCAAGGGCAAGACTTCAATTGACTAGTAATAAACCGTGCATACATTTTTGTTCATTTTAACGTACTTAGGAACTTAATTTAAATTTATAGATTTTTATTTCTGGTCAACGGGAGTCGTGTCTTTGATGAATATTTTGGGTGTGTAAAATAAAAGTAAAAGTGCTGTCATAGTTCCAAAGTCTTGTTTATAAATAAAAAAGAAGTCCTATTACCTACAAGTGCTTTTAGTGATTTTTCAATATCTTCAGGGCAACAATTTTGTGCCCCCAGTTTTTTGTTAAAAGAAAGAATGGCAGCTGCCTTTCACAGAGATGACCTTTGCTTACCCTTCCTCAATGAGGCGAATGGGGTTGGAGGAGAGCACGAGCTCCTGCAGCTGGTGCGAGTTGGCCAGCTCGGCCGGCACCTCCGTGAACTCGTTGGCGGTGAGGTTGAGCGTGGTGAGGTTGTTGAGCGTGTGCAGGACGTGCGGCGGCAGCGTCGTGATGCCCACGTGGGTGAGGTCGAGGTACTCGAGGTGCGGCAGCGACGAGATGGCGTTGAGCGTGGGCGTGTCGATCACGCGGATCGGGTTGAACGCCAGCGAGAGGACGCGCAGGTGCGGCACGTGCTCGAACACGTCGCTGTCCAGCGAGTGGATCGAGTTGGAGCCCAGCCGCAGCACCGTCAGGTTCTTCAGGGGCTGGTACTCGTTCTTGTCGTATTGACCCTGCGGGCACAGCATTGCGGTGGAGGTCCATTCACAATGCAAGCATGACCATAACATAAAATTTGGACTACGTCCATAGGCGGACTCATTCACAATGCCTTCGCATAAGCGAAACACATAAGATGTTAACTTAAAAGCTTGCAAGCTTCAAGCTTCTGTGCTTATGCTTATGTCAGAAATAAGAAATGAACCTATCACAGTACGTTTATCTCAAAATCGAGTATCGAAGCAGGATCGAAGTCGATACATCGAACAAAAGACTTGTTTTCCAAATTGCTTGGCTGATTTTCGACGGTTTTCTGCGCTGTTTTGTAGCGTACGATCTTTCTGTGGTTTAGTTTTATTCTAATATTTATAGTAGTATCATTTACTTTAAATTTTCATTGAAATTAAAATACCTAATCTAACCCAACCCATGGCCGCAAAGCCGAGACGCCGCTGGTAGGCCTGGGCTCGTAAAGAGCTGTTATGGCATAGTACATGCGTACATGTTTATATACGTTATATATGTTTATATAAACATGCATATTTTAAACAAAATTTCAATATGTATAAAATGTAGATTCTCACATCCAACCAATAGTAACTAGAATGACCCATAGAAAATCTTTGCTTACGCTTATGTTGGACATTATAAATGGTTCAGGTTATCACTTATGTTCAAGTTTATGTCTGTGCGTTACGCTTATGTTTAAGTTTACATTGTGAATGGGTCTTAAGAGACAAGAGATTACTGTAAAGACTAGATGCCGGAAAAATATGTAGTAGGCGACATCAAAATGTGTATATAAATATGTAATGAAAACAGTAAGAATTTGTCATAAATATGCAAAATCGGATATAATATGTCATTAAACTACACTAATTATATTTACACAACAAAAAATTACAATTATAAAAACTTCCTAAAATAAAAAAGAATAAAAACATTTTAATAATTATTTGGAGAGCTTACATTCATGCAGATTTTGCACCATACAACTTTTCGGTCAGCATTTAATCTATTGCTATCCAGGGCCGTAATTTAGCAGGCCAGACTACACGCAATAGAAGCAATCGTACAAACTGGCTGTATCTACGACCAGCAAACAATCTGCAGCGGTGCTCTAATCGAAGTGTTACACGTCAGCGATCGCCAAAGATTCTCGGAAATTAAGGTTAAAGGTCATGAAACGCGACGTCAGTGATTATTTTCACATCTAAACGTGACAATAATCGCTATTGCTTACGCGCACTTCCCGCAGATGAGGGAACTGAAGCAGGCGCGCCGAGAACAACCGAATGCGTGTTCATGTAGTCTACCTTCAGTACACGGCCCCCAGTAATAACGCAGGAAAAAACTGATTTTTTAAATATTTGAATTAGATGCGTTACAGTTTAAACAAAAGATTTTTCGAGTAATTTTCCTTGGATTACAGTCAACTTTAAAAACCAGATTTTTTTGAACTACGGCTCCTATTTTTTCTTCTTCTTTCAAAAGAGAGTAAATCATGCTTTGAAATTGGCGCAGGGCCGCTTTTGGTGAAATCTCTGTATCTTAGAAAACTGCAAAAAAAAATATCATTGCAAAACAAAATGATGGTAAAAGAATTTTATTACTTAATGAAATCAGTTCTTCAAAATTAGATCTTTAGATAAAGTTATGTACTGTTTTGTGTAAATATCAGTCATTTCGTGTAATTTTTGCATTATCGAATTTGCATATTTGCATTTCCATCACTTCGTTTACTAGAATCTTTCGCGAGTCGCGGTATTCTTTTTATAAGAAAATATATACATTTTCTTAGATAAAGTCTAATCAACTCATATGCCATCGTTAGTAACAACACATTTGTTTTGATTGTTTTTAATGGATAGCAGACTGAAAAATCCGTAACGGATACCGGACAAAGGATCTTTTCGTTTTATTTGGTTACGTTACGTCGGTGTAACAGTATATTATTATGAAAATATATTTTATTTCATAGTATGCCACATTTCTGTTGTTTCCTTCCTCAATGCAGATTGGAAAGTGGTTTTGTGTATAGTAATTAAATCTCAAGCAAACATGGAAACTCGGAAATTTGATACCAAAACTTCTGATTTATTTTATAAATACATGACCAGCACCAACGATGCAGATGACTACAACAATGAGAAGAAACTACATGCGAAATGTAGATAACTGTGCCATTTGGTGACAAAGTTAGAAAACTTGTTAATTTTTTATTCTTAAATTCACCCAAATATTTGCTGTCGTATTAATTAAACACTCTGTATTCTTGCAATATTTCCCAATGGAATTATATCACTCTTCAATAACGTTGACGAATTCACTGTTTTGCATTCATCCCTCAAAACTTTATTAGATCGCTTATCTGTTATCGCTTTTGGAAGCATCTCTTTATCTTTCAATTTAATTTTATGTCACGTACACTGCAATTGTTTTATTGATATCGATTCTAAGGGCTCTGGTACCGTGGGCAGTTCTCTATTGGCACTCGTACATCGTGAAATATTATTATTTGAAATTAAAATAAAAAGAAAGGAAATGGGGCTTAATATAAAATACGACACACGGAGGGGAGTGTTACATTACTTCAGTGTTGTCAAGGTCTTTACCACGAGCGGGAGTCCGTGGCACGAGTGCCACGACGAAATCGCCCCTCCACGCAGTTTGTCACCCTGCCACTAGAGACAACGCCATCCCTATTGTAAAACGGTGGAGTTACTAATAGTTTCCTCTCCAGACGCTAGTCGCGCAGGGAAGCTCGTGGCATGCTACGGTGCTAGGGCGCGTACCACTGCCATCAGTAGAAGACCTTGACACCAATGCATTACTTGTTCTAAATTCCAGCCTCGGCTTTTAATTTCGGTTGAAAACATCACACTCGTAATGTCGAATTTCCCGTTCTTACAACGTAAATTCCTAAAGGTTTCATTTGAGGGCGCACCTTGAAAACATCCGGCCTGAGGACAGCGCGCGTCAGCTGGTTGTTGCTCAGGTCAAGCTCCTGCAGCGCCGTGAGGTTGGTGAAGGCCTTCTCGTCGATCACTTGGATATCGTTGTGACTGAAGGACAGTCTGCGTAGATTCGGCATCGCAGGGAGGATCTCCACGTGCGCGAGGCCATTGTGGTCGAAGAGCGCTTCCTGCGAAAAAAAAAAAGTGGATGTTCATCCCTTACTCATTAATTAGTTAATTAATGAATTAATATCCATACTTTCATTACCTATTAATTAACTGAAGGTTCCCTCAAGAGCTACAAATATTGTGGCGGAAGGAGTATTGAAGGTAAATGAAGTGAGCCTTATTTCATGACTAAAATAACATTAACATACATATTACCACAATCAATAAGAATAGTATTATAAATATACAAGATAAACGTTCTCGGGTACCGGCACCATGAGCGATATAAAATAATAATAATAAAAAATAATTTAATAAGATCCAGATTTATAATAATAATAATAATAATAATAGTAATAATAATTTAATGTGGTGATGTGGTGCTCTTACAATGCAAAAGCGAAAAATGGAGGCTCAGAAATAGAAGTTTTTAAGATATGAAGAGAGCGCAACTCAGTTATGAGACCTACCCTAGACTCAAAGAAGCTTGCCAGTCAACGACGATACATACTCAGCAGTAGCAAATTCACAGCAAAACAACTTACAGACATCCAGAGAAACGCGGAGTATGTTCTTTGATCGAACTATCCACATGACGAACATTCAGAACCATCTAATATCCCTGAAAACGATGGTTCTCTTGAAGGTTCATCACTTCTAAGTGAAACATCCGTTTGTGGTGAAAATTCATCTGGCCATGAGTCACACGATAAGGACATGATGCGGGACTTCCTCCAAAACGAGATAGAACGATTTCGTCTACTTCCATTCGAATCTCGTGCACTGTTGAGAATTTACGAAAATGCTAAAGCTAAGAGAGTGATAGAAAAAGGGAACTCTGTCCTATACGAGGTTGTACAGATCTCAAGTAGAGATCTAGATATTACTGAAATCAATCACATCGTAAATGCAACTGGATATCTAGTATCTCAGATAATTTTGGGGTCAGCCAAGAAAACCGATGGAAGCCAACCAGCCAGAGTAAACAGCTCCTTACCCCCATGGGCGAAAAGAATTATGAAACGGTTAGCCGACACACGGCGTGAAATATCACTCCTACCCAAGGCATCTTCTAAATCAAAGCACACTTCTAAAGTACAAAAAATACTCAATGTTGAACAAAAATACCTATTTGAAAATGACACAAAAAGGCTAGTGGTAAATGAGAAGCTACAAGAGAAAATCCAAGCATGGGCTCAACGAATTAGACGTTACAAACGTAGAGAAGATTTCCGTGTACAGAAGCGTTTGTTTGAAACAGACGCGAAGAGATTCTATCGCAGTCTGACTGAAAAACCGAATGGCAATGCTGCCCCTCCTTCAAAAGATGACGTCGAAACATTTTGGTCAGGAATCTGGGAGGAAACCAGATTCTACAACAAAGACGCATCGTGGCTTCAATCTGAAGTTGATGCTGCCAATGGACTCGTGGAAACAGTGGAACATGTTCACGAAATCTCGGAAGAGTACTTTTGCCAAGCAATTAAGAACTCGGGAAACTGGATTGATAAGATTCAGATTTATTGAGTTAAGAAATTAACAGCATTACATTCTCGTCTAGCAAAGCCTGTTAATAAAATTTTAGAAAACCGTACGGAACTTCCCAAATGGCTCACTCGCGGCATCACGTATTTGCAACCCAAAGCGGGAGACACCTCTTTGGCGAAGAACTATAGGCTAAAATGTAAAGTTATAACTGCATCCATTGCGGGCAAAATGAATAGACACCTAGAGAAGAACCATCTGTGTCCAGTTGAACAGAAAGGATGTCGTAAAGGTTCCTATGGCTGTAAGGGAATCTTGCTACTGAATAAAATCATCTTGAATGATGTAAAGTAACGAAAACGTAATTTACGCATGGCTTGGATCGACTACCAGAAGGCCTTTGACAGTGTACCACACGATTGTATTTTGAAGGCTCTGGAGATCTATCGATTTCATCCTAGAATTATTGAGTTTTGCAAGTCTTGTATGAAGTTGTGGAGTCCCAGGTTACTAATACACAGCGAAAAGGGAGTAGTAGAAACAAGAAGTATTCAGATTAACAGGGGTGTTTTTCAAGGAGATCCTCTATTGCCTCTGGTGTTTTACATTAGTTTGATTCCACTCTCTAGAAATATGTCGCAAGCTGACTTTGGTTACAAGCTCCATGGTGATGAAAGACCAGTGTCACATTTGTGTGACATTGATGATCTTAAAGTGTTTGCTAAGAATGAAGCGATTCTCTTCCAAATGCTGTCTGTCGTGAATGACTTTAGCAATGCCATCTGCTTGAGATTTGGTCTTAAAAATGTGTTAAAAAATCAATTAAAAAGAGGCAAAGTGACGTCAGAGAACACTGAAGTTGATGTGCACACTGCGATTCAAGTTCCTGAGCCAGGTAAAACTTACAAATATCTGGGCATTCAAGAATGTGACACCATTTCGAACGTCACAATGAAATAGAGAATTTGCAGGGAGTATTACAGAATAGTGAGACTGGTTTTGCAGTCCGTTCTGAATTCCAGGAATAAAATACCAGCAAAAGGTAGTTTGGCGGTGCCTGTAGCCGAATACAGTTTCGGACTAGTGGTCTAGACTGTGAAGGAAATTCGCATCATGAATCGAAAAACCAGAAAACTACTTACAATGCAGCATGTTACCCACTCTCGAGCTGATGTACATAGACTTTCTATGTTACGTAAGGAAGGAGGAAGACGCCTCAGACAAATTGAAGTCTCCTGGCACAATGCAAAGTTCTCAAAATTTCTCAAAATTTCTCAAAATTTCCCAAGATGTTAAAGGCCGCATTGCGAGGAACACGTAGAAACCATTGATCATATTGTCTCAGCTTGCCCAATCCTAGCAAAGACCGAATAGTTGAAAAGACACGACAGTGGTTGTAGTTACCTCCAGTGGCAGTCCCGTACCGCACTCGAAGTTCCAAACACATGCCTCAAGTGGTACGAACATTCACCAAACCCGGGAACGTCTGTTGGATTGTGTATAGTATTGTACGATCAACGAATTTAAACGGATCACACGATAGCTGCAAACAAACCGGATATTGTAATCCGAGTTTGGAGAAAAAAATGTGTCTATTTGTCGATGTTGCTGTACCTTGCGATCAAAACGTCTTTAGCAAGGAGGCATAGCAACGTCTTAAATACAAGCGTTTGGAAATGGCGATCAGCCGAATGTGGGGCGTAAAAGCAAAGATCGTACCGATAGTTATCGGAGCTCTCTGATATGTTCCGCAAAATTTGAGTAAGAACTTCGTTAAACTTCCAGGTCATTCGAAGGACTGGGAAGTGTGAGAAACAGATTTATTGCGAGCAGCTCACATGCTGCGCAAAGTATAGTAGAGGCACCGACAGTCCCTAGATCTGCTCCTTAGGTAGCTGGTTGCAACCTGATGTATATTTTATATTCAGCCGACTCATAACATCTTATGTCGTGATATAGAAGAATGATGATGCTGATGATAATGATAATAATAATAATAATAATAATAATAATAATAATAATAAAAGTCTAATATTAATAGTTTACATGTCACCGCCTGGTCACAGCTGTAAGCTCAATAGTGTAGGAATATGATCCCCGTTTCGCAATTGCCAACTAACCGTTGCGACTCCAGTAAATGACCAGTATGCGAAGCTAATCCAACACTGCATGGCAACTTGGCGTACAAAGATAAGATTCTCATTAGCTGGAGGCAGATATACCACCAAAGAACTGAGGATCAAACGAGGCATTTTTCAGGGCGATAGTCTTAGTCCCTTATGGTTTTTCCTAGCTCTAAACCCTCTCAGCAGAATGTTAAGAGATTCGGGGATGGGATATGAAATCACCAAAAATTCCCACATCCTCATTAATCATCAGTTCTACATGGATGATCTCAAGTTGTTCGCCAGAGATAAGAACCAACTTTCCTCGTTGCTTGAACTTGTAAAGTTCTCAGCGATTCTATTTGCATGGAGTTCGGCATTGATAAATGCGCTGCAGTGCACGTGAAAATGGGAAAAATCCTTGATCCTGACAAACTCGTCCTGATGTCTGGCATCAATATCCAAGAACTTGGGCAAGAGGATTCCTATAAATATTTAGGCGTGTATCAACTTTTGAGCACAAGTGAAGCAAAGATGAGGCGTGATATTCAAAATAAAGTCTTGCAAAGAGTCGCTAAAATCTGTAAAACTTTTTTAAATGGAAAGAACCTCATATCAGCCATCAACACTTGGGCAGTACCCGTGGCGGTCTATACATTTGGTATTCTTCATTGGACAACAACTACCCTGCAGGACCTTAATCGAAAAGTTAGGACCACTCTTACCAAGTACCGCATGGACCATTCCAACAGTTCAATGGCAAGACTATACTTACCTCGGAACGAAGGAGGTAGAGGTCTTTTGGAATTTTAGTTATTGTGTTCGAAGCAAATCAACAATCTTCGCAAATACTTTTTTTGAGAGAAAAAGAATTTAAAAAGAATTTTACCCCACTGAACCTGAATCTAGCGGACTCTGAGAGACCATGTATCACCAAAGAAGATAGGCTGACTGAGTGGAACCAGAAGCGTTTTTCCTGCTGAGCTCAAAGGGAACGCTGTGAACACGGGATCGTCAGTCTCCTGGCTAACAAAATCTGGCCTCTTTGCTGAGACAGAATGCTTCGTCATTTCTATTCAAGACGAAGTAACTTCCACTCGCAATTAACAAAGGTATGTGACTGGGGATATGAGTGTAGAGGACCGCTGCCGCCTTTGCAATCAACCCGGCGAAACCCTCTAACACATAACGGGCGGGTGCTCTGCTTTGGCACAAACATAATACCTGAGTCGGCACAACGACGTTGCTGCGGTAGTCAATCAAGCTCTAGCTGCAAAGTCAGAGATGGTTACAAAAGAGGTCCCATACTACAATTTCAAGCCGGATTCAGTTTTGGAGACGAAAAGGTGGAAGCTCTTGTGGAATGTTGCAGTCACCACTGATCGCAGGGTCGAAGCCAACAGAACTGACATAATAAGGGTCGACAAGTTTTCACGGAAAGGGATTATAATCGACGTAGCTATCCCTTTAGACCGAAATATAGCTGTCTCCGTTGCCGAGAAGAAGCGAAAATATCAGGCCTTGGCTATTGAACTGATCGACATGTGGCGGTTAGTGGCTGTTGATGTAGTCCCTGTGGTCATCTCTGCAAATGGACTGATCTCTGAAGAACTCACTTCATCGTCTGCAAGGCTTGGCCTTAAAAACTGGCACATTCAGACAATGCAAAAGGCTGTTTTCCTGAATACTGCACTCATCGTGAGAAAGTTTTTATTAATGTAACTTCACATCGAATTCTGACCGCCCGAGTTTGGAAGCAAAGCAGGCACCTTGGTTCTCCAAAGGTCCCAGCGTCTGTTGTAGTACACTTCGCTAGGCGAGAGACTTACAAATCCATAATAATAATAATAATAATAATAATAATAATAATAATAATGATGATAATAATAATAATACCTAAAAAGACATGACACAGTGTGTAGATACCTCCACTGGCAGATGTACCGCCTTCGAATTTCCAAACACATGCCCCAACACTCACCGAAACCGGTGACGTCTGTTGGATTGTGTACGGTATTATACGACCAACAAATTCAAACTGATCGCACGATAGCGGCAAACCAACCGGATATAGGTATCTGGGATTTGGCGAAAAAATCGTGTTTACTTGTCGATGTTGCTGTACCTTGCGATCAAAATGTCGTTACCTTGGAGGCAAAGAAACGTCTTAAATATGAGTTTGGAAATCGAGATCAGCCGAATGTGGGCGTAAAAGCACAGGTCGTACCAATAGTAATCGGAGCTCTGGGATTTGTTCCGCAAAATTTGAGTAAGAACTTGTCTAAAGTTCCCGGTAATTCAAAAGACTGGGAAGTGCAAGAAATAGCTTTTTTTGGAACAGCCCACATTTTGCGCAAAGTATTGTAGAGGCACTGACAGTCACCGGATCTGCTCCTTAGGTAGCTGGTTGCAACCTGGAGTACATTTTATACTCAGCCGACTCATAACATCTTTAGTCGTGATGTAGTGGAAAAATAATAATAATAATAATAATAATAATAATAATAATAATAATAATAATAATAATAATAATAATAATGACAGTGTTCCCCTCTCTATCCACATGGTGACTGTCAAGGGACACTACGCTTAAATCGGCGTGTACCTCAACGTCCAAGGGCCAGGCGTCATCGGAACGTGGCAGCCGCTCCAGCCCCTTGTGCGTGCAGTTGAGCAGCTTGGCGCTGCACGAGCACTTGTCGCAGAGCTTCTCCTCCTCAGCACCAGTCGGCGCCACCAGCAGCAGCAGCATAGCCAACGCCACCGCGACCACCGCACTGCACATACGCGCTGAACCTAAACACATGAGAAATGATTGATTGTTTCGTGATTCCGGGCGCGTCAACGGCTAAGGCCATTAGTCCCGCAAGAGTAGTACATGTTTTTGTCACGGGCGGTGGCAATAATCTTTCTCAGGTAGATGGCGAAATCCGGTGCCAGGTGGCTAGAGGGATTTCTCCAGACATCTTCCTCCAGCGGGACACCACCCCACGGATTGTAACACGTCGAGCTACTGAGCTTCAGAGTGCAAGAGACAACGGTTTAAAGAGGTTGAATCACGGCGAAGTGGAAGAAGCAGATGAATTTACGGAAAATCATATGGAGAAGTTCGTTCCAGTTGTCACTCTTGAGACCGCACATGGGTCCGCGCGGACTGACTTACAATGAATTACGGCACTTTTTTTAGAAGTGCAATAATATTCATTCTAATTCAGTCACTTTCTTTTCTAAATACTAGTAATATCAAGTATTAAATAAATATAATCAAGCAAATTATATTTTTTAAATAAATCCCAATGCAATCTATCACAAATTAACGCATTTATATTAAAAATACACATTTTGAAAAATCTTACGTGAAATTAGGAGGAGGAGGTCGAGCCAAATCTCACGACATTTCACCAAGAGAGGAGGGGTAGTCGAAAATCGCCTTAATAATTTACGGACAGCCCCTCTGTAGCTGATGTCGAAAATTTTCTCACCGTTGGGACTCGAACCTTCGGACCTACCGGTCAGAGGCACTGCAGTGACATCAACTGAACATGAGGATAGATTTTTTTGTTATTTAAGGTCGCATCAACTAATCGGTCATTAGCGACTACTAGTGGAAGTAATGTTATGACATGATGATGACGCGATTTGGTGATGATAGGCGGTGAAAGGACGAACACATACAACCATGCCCGAGTCGGGACTCGAACTCGTGACCCCACGGTCCAACACCACGACGGCACTACTGCTTTAGCGTTCTCGGCCACGGGGCCGGCGAAAGATTAATACATAAGAGGATGCTTACGGCCCGCACTGCATAGTTTTTTAATGAACATTTTCGATTTCGTTTATAAATACTATTTAAAAGTAACTTTCTTAATTCCAAAGTCTACGGTGTATTTTCCTATTAATTTTCAATACATATTTTCAATATTTTAATATTATTATTCACTGTTTGATTATGTTTAGGGCACTTAAAATAGTCATCCGATTTTGGACACAAAGTGTGTGTTTTACAATGAAATAATATTTCAAGGACGTTTTAAAACAATAGGATATTTGAATAAAACTACAGAAAATGACGTTACCTGAAAGACAAGTGCAGTAGTCTCTTCACGAATATATTTTTTTATAAATTTCGGGATGATATCAGTTGAAGGCATGAAGTAGTAGATTAAATGGAAATAATGTTTTATTTTCTCTTATTCTGTTGTGTGCTTAATACTATGCAATAAAAAAGGCATTGACGTAAAAATTAGAATAATACAACACTATCAAAGAAATCATTCTTATTGCCCATCGTGGACAACAAATTAATGCGTTTCAAATTATCTGATGAAAGAAAAATAGGTAGACCATATTATAACAATGAAGTAGTACCAGTATTAAAATAATTGTTACCTATTTTTTCCTATGAATTATTTAACTTTGGAGACCAATTATAGAAGTGAATGTTAATGTAGTTGTATCAATTTAAAAAGTGGCACTAGAACGACACATCTTTCTCACATTATTTCTAAATTTTCAATTTTCAAAAATACAGAGTTCAAAGGAAATGGGACCCGCTCCATTCTCTTAAGCGTCCCTTCTATACGTGGAAAATATCCGGAGAAAACATTTGGGAAAATGGGATTTCCAAATAAACGAACTCCAGATAATAGAGATTACCTTGAATATATAGCAAAACATTCAGATTTTGTAAGTTGGTCTTACAGATACCGGGTCATTGACTGCCGAATTACGAGCAATTTAAAGAACAGAAATTTACACGATAGTTTAAAATAAACGTTATAAGACCTATTTCCACTTCCAAAGAATTTTGTTTCATCTTATCCGATTGCAGTTCTTGAAAATTATGGAAAGTCAGATTTATTTATACTTATTTATTTATTCAATACATTTCATAATACCTTGTGATTCTGTTCAAAAGGACTAAACATGTTCCAAAAGTACCTCACAGACTTAGCTTTACGGAACAGGTACATCATTCCTTTGAGAAATTCCGCTTGTCATTGAAGCAAAACTGGTTTTGAATTCAAATTAAATTTGAACATGTACGCACATTCAAATAACAGAATGTCCCGTATTATGTTTCACAAATTAGATATTTTCATTACATTCGTATATATTGGCATTTCGGTCACACTTCCAAAGAACCAGACTATCAAAGTCTATCGAGCACGTATCGACCGGCATCCGAGGACTGCGTTCCAGAGAGCGAGGGCGATGGCAACGTGATAAGCGAGTTGATACCCGCTTAGGCGGAGCCTTCGCGATTAGATAGCGACTCGGCCGCTTCGGTCGCGCCCCTGAACACTGACGAGGGTGTTCGGCAATCGCTGCCGGATTTGCGTTAGCAGTTGAATTTACGAAAATAATATTTTTCATTACTCCGATTGTATAATGTCATTTGGTGGCTGCAACCGGTTGCGTAATGATAGTCATTTCGATACAGTTTTCATTACGATACAGGTTCTTGACCAATCACAGAAAAGTTAACAAACCAAGTATTGACATTTAATTGATCATTGAGAATCGTTTTAGCAAATGTTTCGTTCGATTGTGTACATTAAAATTGTATTTAATGCGTTTTTTAAATTTCTTTTATTAGTAGTAATTTTTTCGTGGAATATTATTTTTAAATAATATTCCACGAAAAAATACTACTAATAAAATAAATTTAAAAAATGCATATAATATAATATTAAATAAAATTTTAATGTAATATTTTAAATACAATATGATTTAAAAAAATAATATTCCACGAAAAAAATACTACTCATAAAAGAAATTTTAAAAATGCATATAATATAACATTAAATACAATTTTAATGTACAAATTGGATCCTAATTTCATTTTGATCGTATTAGACTAGCGCAGTACTCCCACGCAATCCGACAGGTAACCACAGCCACCTGTGGTAGCACGCGAGGTTAGATTTAGGTAGCTCTCCGCTAGGTGGCTTTGAATCAACTGCACTGAAACTATTAAAACCAATTTAAAAGTTTAACTTATAAAAGTCGTAGAAAAAGTACCGAATGATAATCGATGTAAATGGGTATTATCGTAATATCACACTCGTGTATTAATACCCATCATTATATCATCGTTTCATAAAGGACTATTGTCAATGCACACTAAAAATGTATCCTCAGAAAAATCGTTTATTTTATTTAAGTGAATAAAATATATTTTAAAATTGTCTATTTTTATTTAACCGTATCAAGCCGTGTGCGACCGTATCAAGCACTGCTTGATCAGGCGACATCTCGTGACACGACCGAGAAAGACACGAAATGCCGTGACATGTTCCATCGTGAAGACGTGCCTTGATAGGCAGCTATGGAAAAATCGCAGTGTGTATATAATGTCAACGCAAAGAATCATGTCAGCCCGAAGTTATAATAGCACCCTCGAACGTTAAAGCATTATCGATCTTCTGGCATGCACTGTTCAATTTTTGCATCACTTTAGTGCATCTGCGCATGTGCAGAAGACCTATAGTGCTGTCCGCTAAGGCGTGCACAAACTCCCTAATGTCAGAGCAATAAAGACACTATTTTGCTTCTTGTGAGATAAGGAACGAATACACTGTTTGCTCAGATTTATCAGCTGTACTGAATCGGTGATGGATTTTAAAACTTCTAGTGATGACTCAGTTTTGTGAAGGAGAACGGACTTGAGATTGGAAGTTATCTTATGTCGTATTTCCTAAGCTGATAAAATTTTACCACAATTCGTGAAATACTTTTCTAAGTTACTATCATCATCTGATTAAAAATAAGTTGTACTCAGTAGAAGATCTTGTGAAACTGAACAGTCCCATATATGGATGAAATATTTATATTGCATAATATTTTATTTACTGGTAATGTTTTTGCAGAAAATGGTTTTCTCGTTATCATCTATATTTTATCAATGCTATCGTTTTTCACATCATTGTGGTGCAATAATTTAGAACCGGCACACCTCTATTGAATAAACTCGCCTCGTCTGATTGAAAATTGCAATATTCACAATAAATAATACTAACTAAAACCATTAAAATAATGTTTTTATATTTATTACAATTTGTCGTCCATTTTCTTACAATAGGACTAATAAAAAATAGAATGGTGACATTTAATTCACACAATCTCCACTTGTCAGAATTTAAGCTTATCCTTCAGACTAGTAAAAAATTAATTACGCACAGGAATATGATTTTATTTAAAATAGGATTGCTGTATCGTAGTGCAATGTATAAAGTATCGCTTCATTATGATTTTTAAGTATTTTAAACACGTGTTGTATACTTGGATTTTTATTTCTTGGTGTGTGAGAGCCTGTCTATACGATGGTATAGCTCACGTCATTTCGCGTCTTTCTCGGCCGTGTCGCTAGGGGTCGCATGATCGGCAGCACTAGTGGATACGGTCGCGATCTTGCGATGTCTAGCGGCACGACCGAGAAAGATGCGAAATGTCGTGAGATATTAAATCGTGAAGACAGGCCCACATCCGCCAAGAAATAAAAACCCAAGTATATTCTCTTCACTCTTACACTAAGTGCACTGAATATACTTGTGTGTTTCCATTAACAACTGGAAACACTCTGAGTATTTAAATCATTCTAATTATTGCGTCTATTTCCATTCCATTAATTATTACAACAAAATAGTCGCGTAGAAAATCACATACTTTTCCTCACTTTCTTACATTAGGATGACAACATGTCCCTGTTTTGGGTGTTCGTTCCAATGTTCCAAAAGTGAAGGGACCGTAAAAACGTCAATTTTTGTTCGTATTCCAGTACACTCGGTGTTAAAGCAAGTGCCCAATGGGGTGCAAGAAGCAAAATTGTTAAGCCCAAGATGCAAGAAGGAATCACCAATGCGCATGCAGGTCGACGCGATGAGCCAATAAGTTTCCCGTCGAAAAAAGAGCCGGTCTTAGAAAAATTAGAAATTTCTTCAAAAATAAAATGACAGAAAAAAATTATATCTTCCATATCATTTCTCTCCAATGAACCCCCGTTCCTTCAATGCCAACCATAAGATATAAACAAACACAAATTATGTAGGAGCCCAATTGGGTTAATCGCAAATGTAAAGTTTATACGATAAATATATACTAAGTTTGTATTTTGCTATATATGTTTGTATTTCCATTAATGTTTTCTAATTTATAGTCATGTATAATTTGCGACAGCCACAATGTGCATCGTACTAGTTATATTTAATTTTTCAAATTGAGTTGAAAAAGTGTCACGTTTTCATAAAATTAATATTTGGTCAACCTATCTTTGCTGGAAAATATCGAAGAGAAGAAAATAATCTCCAGATGCACCGTCCTTGAGGATTCTTCTTACACAATTTGTATGAAGATGAGGAGGAATCTTTAAGAAAGTTTCGTTTACAGTTTGTGTGAATAATTTCAGCACAAGAGTCGGAGGACTTACCTGTAGAAATATACCGAGCCATTGCAGCGCCCACGAGAACAGTCACTAATGCGGGAGACGAAACAAGTGAACGATAAGGCTTATCTTTCCCGAGATAATTCTCCCTTCCCTTATCGACGTAACCGAATACTTCATAAATAACGTTCACCCCTTTCTAAGAAAGAGCTATTGACTAAATAGTTTTCTTTGAGTTCCGAATTTCCATCTCTGAGTCGTATTATCGAGAATTTGACGGAAACTTTGCCCTGTGATGTTTCGTGACATTTTGAGAGCACAACAAGCCAGGCATCAAAGAAGCTGATAATAATGATTGCTACATGAGCAAACGGAAATAGAAAACTTTTTTAAGGCAAGATAAGTGAATGGCTTATTTCCGAAACAACACAAGTCACTGACAAGTAACTTTTCAGTATGAACAAAAAAGCTAATGCGGGTATATTTGTCAGAAACATTGTGTCAATTTTTACTTTCCCGTATACAACGTACGAGTATGTACGTAATAATATACGTAGTATCTATGCTATGTATAGATTGGGGGTACTTCACATGAAACCCATAGGACATTTTCAAAATTTTCTCAAAAACTGCTTCAAACTTTTTTTTAAAATTTCTTGTAAGAATAGAATAAAATACACCTATTAATGTGGCTTAGGTCCAATTTTCACAGTTAACCCTGAATTTTCGAAAATGGCAAAAGTAAGAATTTTTTTCGGTATCTTCTTCCAACTACAAAATTGAAGACAGATTTTTCCTTCAAATGAAATTTATTCTTCATAGCGAGTTCTCTCTTAAAGGTTATGTACATTTTTTGAAACGTTCAGTAGTTTTCTCGCAATATTGCGCGCAATATGTGCAATTTAAAAAAAAATACAAAAACAAGGTTTTCTTTAAAACGGCTCCAATTTTTTTCTTTAAACATTTGGTAGCGATAGTGCTAGACGTACTGTAAGAGATAGTATAAACGTCATGATGCTCTATACTTTGGTTTTTTCAAAAATTATAAAAATGAATATTTTGAAATGTCTCTCACGTTAATATTTACATTAGCGGCGATTTGTTCACATTATTATATTTATGAGTACATGTGCTGTAAATAATGTCATGTAAAGTTTCTCGCAAACTCAACCGTTTTCTGTGAAAACTAGCTCAAAATTCCGCATTTTCGATAATGCTCAAACGTTACTTTTTCAAAAATAGCTCCAAATCTTTTCTTCAATTTTTTCGAAAGGATAATGCTAATTGCACTCTTTAATATGACGGTAAGTTCGTTTTGGGGAATTTTTCGTTTTTTCCAAAATTACACAAATGTGTTTGTTTTTTTTTGGAAGATTTCTCACACCGTTAATATGCACGTTTCCTAAAAATTGTTAACACAGTTGTATTTGTGAGTTTAAGTGCTTTCAATGACTTATAATAAAGTTTTTGGAAAACAAAAAAGCTTCAAATTTCGCATTTACAGTAGCGCTGAAACGCCATTTTCTTAACGGCTCCAAATTTTGGAAATAAAATTGTCATTTAGGACGAGGTTTTACTTTTCTTTAATATTATTAAAGTAATATTTCCGTTATACTATTAAGAAAGCGAAACATTAAGAAAATGTTTAAAAAAGCAATTTGGGCAGCGATAGATGGTAGCTGGCAAAAGTATATGGCAAGTCCGAATAGCTAGCCGAGATCAAAGGAAATATAATATTAATACGGGAAAGTCTGTGCCATTCTGTAGCACCACTAGTTTGATATTTTTAGAACGTAAAGAACTATTGTCTTGAGGAAGTATTTACACTTTCCTTTATCGCAGTATTTGTAAAGACTGCTTTTGTTAATATATTTAATTACTGCTGTTGTATACGAAACTGTAAATTGTTGTCCTTAAGCAGTGTGGTGATACTTTTTGGAAAACCATATTTTGTGGTTTTGTTTAGAACGTTTGGTGGCGCACGTCACTGGTTATATAATTATTGAGTCAAAAATAGTGCAATTAATGAAATTCAAATGCGTGAATGTCTTGTTAATTTCTTGCTACATATGCCGTGCTGTGGAAAAGAACGAGGAACCATTTGTAAGGGCACCGATTATGCGGAGATCTTGCGGAGAGGTAAGCTGCAATTCACACGGAAATCGAGACGCGTCGGTTGGTAGAATCATATTAGAGAACTAATCACATTCCCTGCAGATAACTTCAAATTGTATTCACATTGCATATAGAAACTGAAACTATGTCTAATGCCTCTGATACATTCCTTTGTTTCTCCATGGGCTCCTCAGTTGCATTCCGATGTGTATGTCTGATCCTCAGAAACGTCTTAGTACATTTATTATGTACTTTGTCACTGATTTTCATTTTACGTCAATTTATCATTACAATGCCTACGATTTGCACTTCGTTACATGGCGTTCACAAAAACTTTGTGAGATATCGAAGAGTGAGTGAGTGCTCTGGAAACGAGACTCCATGAGTCAACTGCATAACAAGACTGAGAAACAGCTGTGGCTAGACATGAAATCCTACCTCCGTTAAGAAAGGCACTCCTACTCCTCAGAAATTCAGTATTGACTAACCTATAATTTTCCACTAATTATGTATTAATTTTGTACTAAAATGAAAAAAAGTACTAAATTATGAACAATTAAAAAGAACGAAAATTGTTTCAAACTTGTTTTTTTCTGTGTGCTTTTACACATGGCAATGTAGTTACTTTCAATGAAATATCAATTAAAAGTAACATAACACTTAAAAATAATATCCTACTAAAAGTCTTACTTCGTAGTTTTTCCAAACTTTAACTGTAATATCTGTGTTAGGGGAGCAGATAAAATTTTGAAATTATCACCCGCGAAAGATTGTGATATGTAAAAATACTGTTTGGAAGTTTCGTTTTAAACAGAAGTTGTTTTGACATGTGACGTTGTGGTATATGCTGCTAACAGCAAATTCTCACAATGCCTCATCTTTTTGATTCGCATTGGGTAGCATAGAGCTGTCAAACTACAATTATATATTAATTATAAAATATAATTAAATTATTTTAAAATTAAGTAAAATAATAATAATAATAATAATAATTATTATTATTATTATAAATAAGGTAAGTATATATACGGATTAGTAGCACGAATATGATATTTGCCGTTGGAATATACAGTTACAAGCACACTGCCTCCTGAATGAAAAATAAATTCTATTTATCGTGATCGATATGACTGGTTTCGTGTCACGTCATTAAACTCACTAATTCTGATGGGCAAGCTTTTTCCGCTACACTTCAAGGTAATGTTACAGATCGCGCATGCGTAGGGGCTCAAAACTGATTTCATATCCAAACCGCTTTGATGCTTCACAATGTCCAATAACTCTATATTGAAAACTTTTGCATTGAGGAGATATCTAACGGTCAGTTTGATCGGTAGTTCTCTAGAGTTTCTCCAATCAATGCCAGGCGATTGACCGAGTAGTACCCCGAAAACGGACTACGGTCCGCACGCAATTTTTTCTTCCTATTCTTTGTTCTATCTTCGCCCATTTACATTTTCTTGCACTATTACACATGTCTGAAGACGGGAGCTTAGAGCGTGTCCCGGCTGAAGAGGTGCCCCGCTGGACGGAGATACCTGGTGGAGGAAAACCACGCAAGCCGTCGTGTAGGTCGGCTGCGAATCTCACCATCCAGAGAAGTTGACTGCCACCTCGTGCGATGAAACATGTACTACACATACGGGACTAATGACCTTAAGTTGATGTGCCCGGAAACATTAGTCAATCACTGAATACTGCTTCGTGCACAGCGATAACTAGAGAGGATTCGCCGATCCCTGATGGTCGAGATCGCTAAGACAGTAGTGTCGTAATGAGCTCAGACCCAAGGATCGCGGGTTCGAGTCCCGCCCCGGGCGTGGTTCATCCTTTCACCCCTATCATCACTATATCATGTCATCTTCAGTTACGTAACGTTAAACCCAATAGTGGTCGCTAATGACCTTGATGTTTTTGATTGATTGATTCGTGTTTCCGGGCGCGTCAACTTTTTAGTTCATTAGTCCCGTAAGTGTGATGCGTGTTTTTCTCGGGAGGTGTCGATGATCTTTTCCCTGCTGGATGGCGAGATCTGGCGTCGACCTACCGTCGACTAGCGGGGGTTTCCCCTCAACCAGGTATCTCCCACCAGCGGGGCAACGCCCCAGCCGGGACAAGCTCTATGCTCCCGACCGGTCTCCCGGCATGTGTGGTAGTGTAGTGCATGTTAGTGTGTGTGTGTGTGTGTGTGTGTGTAAGAGGAGAGGATAGGACAAGGTAGGGGAAGGAAAGATCGCGCGTGGTCCGTGGCCCGTTTGTTAGGGTACAGCTCCGGCATTCGCCTGGTGTTGATCGGAGAAACCACGGAAAACTACCGGTCAGAGTAGTCGGCCGCTAGAATTCTCCTCCAGACAGCGACTGAACTCAACCTAGCTGACAAGGTAATGTCGAAAATCCTGCCGCCGCGTCGTCGGGACTCGAACCTAGGATCTTTCGGTCAGAGGGACTGCAGTAGTATCAGGTTGATGCACTGAGCCACCTTGATGCTGATGCGATCTTACTTAAAAAATATCGGTTTCAAATTCCAGGAGCTTTGACATCAGTAAAAATGATTGGGGTATATAAATTTTGAAGAAAATCGGCTGAACGGTTTAGGCACTAGCGTTGACCACAGACGGACACACGGACGGACGTTTTGCCGTCAGTTGATTTTACAGTATCAAGAAGCAACTAAACACGGATTTTGACTGCATCACGAGGTAGAGGATTTTTTCCCCTAAACTTAGCAACAGATTTTATCGACTTTTTCCTCATCAGACTCCAGCTATAAGAGTTTTTCTGGCGAAAATTAGCCGTTTTCCGGCGCACAATTACATAACTTTCTCTTCTTACGAAGTATTCGTAAGGCGAGAAAGTAAAAAAAAAAAAAAAGAGCGGATTCGGGTGCGAACCCGCAGTGACGGGCAGAGCCGTGAAGAGGGTGACGGTGCGGCGGCGACCAGAGCGCTGCGGTGCAGCGTGGCGGCGTCTCGCGGCCTCAGGTTCGTTAGGGCCTGACACCCGGCGACAGGACGCGGCGGCTTTCAAGTCGCCGCGCGCAGTCACAAACCATCAGTTTTAAAAACTCTTACATACCTGTTAGAATCATTTAGAGTTCGTGATGGCCGCGCCGAGATAAAACCAAAAAAAAAAAAAAAAAGAAGAGGCACAAAAGGACACGGGCCGGCCAGCCGGCCGCTCGCCACGCTGTTGGGGGGGGGGGAGGGGGAGCTGGACAGAGGAGCAGCGGGGCGCGGGAGGTGGAGGGGGGCACCATGGGGGGAAGGGGGCGGAGAGCAGACCGTCGGACATTCAGGTGCAGGTGGATTCTTCAGGAGGCATAGGAGTGCTGGGAGCGGAGGGACATTATTATGACGTGCGCCAGGAAAATCTTTCCGAAAACCCAACCGAGCCATTTATGTTGGTAGCAACAGCCATCCTATTATAAAGTGCAATAATGTTGGTAGCAAACACATCTCTGGGAAACAAGTGAAGCGGATAAAACTTTCAGCATCTGTTATGATTGTGGTGAGTACCCAATATATGTTTTCGATTGTTACAAGGGTTCGTGTTGCTACAGAACTCTGTTCATGTTGCTGCATAATTTCTGTTGCTACAGAACTCTCACCAGCAAGGAGCTATTGCGGAGAAGCTTCCTTGGCGCACTGTGTTTCTGTGAGTTTTAATTTAAATTCCAAAATTAAGAAAGCGGATAGTAATAACTGGAACAGGTTGATTAAACGGAATGGAAGGGATGAGTAATATAAGGGAAATCCATAGATTACAAGTATGTATTTCCGTTAAAATTGTCAAAATTTGAAAATGTGTAAATATTTCATAGGTCTGATAAATTATGTTTCTGAATTGTAATATGAAGGAGTAACTATGTCCAAATAAATAAAACCAACACACTAATGACAAATATCAGAATGGAGTAAGCGATAGATAATCAAACCATCATATTCCCACACGTATCCTCGAAATAGTATATGAGCAAGCATAAATAATGAGAAATAAAAAGGAAGAACAAGAAGTAGAACATCTACGAGATGATGATTATGTTTGAAAACTTTTGACGCATTGGAGAGTCAAAAACTTACGGTCACGTGTCCAAAACTTACCCTGGCAGTAACACATTCGCAATTGGGAAGAGGGCGCAATGGCTAGCGCGTTCGCCTTCCAGCGACACAGGCCGAGTGGGATCCCTGACAAATCGATATGGCATTTGTAATGGCGAAAGTGGGCTTACGGCACATACACTGCGATTTTTCTAACTTTGCCCCTCAAGGCCACACGCGATGGAGTATGTCACGGTATTTCGCATCTTTCTCAGTCGTTCCGATAGATTTCGCATGATCGCGACCGTATCAAGTAGTGCTTGCGATCATGCGACTTCTACCGCGGCAAGACCGAGAAAGATGCGAAATGCCGTGACATATTCCATCGCGAAGATGGGATTTGAGTGGCCTTGAGAGGCAAAGTTAGAGGAATCGCAGTATACCTTTCCCTATCTCTCAATCCATTTTCGAATTATTAGTGACCCTCACCAGATCATCACAGATGGGCCTAAGAGACGAATTCATAGTGGATTCATAAAATAAGTGTTTCTTAAGTACCCGTTTTTTCTTACAATCTGTCCAAGTCTATTATTTTTATAGCAATAAGTGATAACCTATTTTAAGAAATCATTTATTGATTAAGAAGACCCTTCTCTCTTGTGTCGGTTACGAATTCGACCCTAAATGACGTACGTAGATGAAAGGCCCCTACAATTACAAATATATGGAGGTAATGTAAATAATTGTTACTTACATAATTACATACATAATTGTTACTTACATAATGGATAAATCGATATTCATCTGCACATTTGTTTTAACAGACTGAAATAGAGCTCTATAAACAGTTTATAAACCATCTTTACGGTGCTTTAGTCTGTAGGGCGTAGTTTAGACATCTAAAATATCGTATGACATCTAAAAAAAGAAAAGAAATATATCACATCAGTATACACTGCTGTCAATATAAAAAAGAGAGTATATCCGATATCAGGTTATTTCCTTTTGAAGTTCCCACGAAGGTTACAACCACTTTGTATTGAAACGAATTGTTATCATCTCAGTGATAACAATGCGTTTCGGCCCAATTCGTAGGTTTAAACTGCGCGGCACAGGCTGGCCAGCCGGCGGAGTCGGGGGGGGGGGGGCAGGAGCCGGCTCAGCGGAGGAACCGAGTGCCGCGAACCGAGCACGGGCCAAGAAGCCAGAGTGGCGAGAGAGAAGCGCCCAGACATGGCGGAGGTCAGATGGTAGAGCGATGTAATATATGAAATCAGCGAAAGTGTGGTGTGAAAAAAGTAGAAGAATCGTGTGAGTAGACGCTTGAGTGATACAGGTAACTGTGGTAAAGCGGAGTTAAAAAGATGCGTGTGTAATGTGAAAGAACAGAGATGCTACAGATAATGTCGGTAGTAAGCGGTAAACACGTGGACATGGACGAGTGCAGCAACTAATAGAGACGTTGAGTAAACGTAGGATAGTAACAATTGTGATTGTGAGGACTGTGCAGTAACACCAAAGTTACAACCTGGGAAAAAGGGGGCGGAAAGGGGATAATTGAGACTTGTACTATTATATTTACACGAGCGAGTGCAGTAACCAGGCGTCGTTCACACGCTGGTGAGTTGTACGGAGAAAGATTAATCGTGAAACTAATGCTCCCGTTGCGTGAGAGACACGAGTGTTCGAGCACGCCGAATGAATTTCGTCTGCCAGTACTGTGAAGAACGAAGATTTGGGAAACGGCGTGGCGTGCTCGCGAGCATTGCTGGAGAAGGCGGCGGGCGCGGTGGCGACACGGCGGCGACGCGGGCGACCGAGCAGACCCGAGCGATCCCGAGGATAGCGCCGAGGTGGAGTCACGCGTCAGAGCTACAAGAGGCATACAGCATAAGTACCTGATATTCAGTAACCAGGGTAATCAGAGAATGGATGTCAGGGGAGGGGAATGTGGTGCGAACAGTAGCAAACCATTGAATGATGTAATTTACAAGAGATTGGTGTAGGGAATACAGATCACATGGCAGCAAGTGTATGTTAAGTCCAGTTGCTTGTAATGATCATGGTTTTTTTTGTAATAAACTATTGTCAATTTCCATTGTATGTATGATCAGACCCGGAACCCATTCCTGAGAAAGAATCCCTGTCCCCCTATCTTTTATTTAATTTGTGTGAGTTAATTAACAACTCGTTTCACTGGCGCCCGCACAGGCTGGACTCGGTAAACTAAGTAATGTGGCTCCGGTAAAATCATGCAAGCAATGGAAATCAATAGTGCGGGCATAAATAAGATAAGAGAATATAAATAGTAGTACTGCATTTGGAGCATATTAAGGTATTTTGATATTGAACAAGCAGTTATAACAATAACCTTGAAATGTGTAAGAAGCATGTTATAATTACAACTTGCTTTGAATTGATTCAGTGCACAAATGTAATTAACAACTCGTTTCACTGGCGCCCGCACAGGCTGGACTCGGTAAACTAAGTAATGTGGCTCCGGTGAAATCATGCAAGCAATGGGAATGAATAGTGTGGGTATTATTGAGATAATAAGATAGACAGTAGTGCTGCATTTGAAATATATTGAATAATGGTAATATTAACAAGCAGTTCTAGTAATTACTTTGGAAAACAACAAGTGTGTGATGAATACAAGTTGTTTTGATGTGATCCAGTACATAGATATAATTTGTTAGCTAGGAAAATAGTTGCCAAGCAATAGTAATAACTTAAATTTGATTTGTCATTCATGTTTATGTTTGATGTGGTGGGCTTCTGGAAAGGATCAAGTATAGGCATAATAATGCAAAAGTGTTTTTTAAGTGAAATTTTTTTATTTGATGCCAGTGTTTTCTGAATAAGTTTGTATATTATTGTTTGTATGTTTAATGAGAATAAGAGGGCACATTAAGTAATACAGCACTCGGTGGTACTTGAAAAACAAAGCATTCTCAAGTGATTGAAAGAATTTTGTTCAATGAAGTAATCATTAATAGTGTTCTAAGGGTGCATCATAAATGTTATTTTCTTGTCCAAGATAATGGGTGGATTGAAATAAGTGAGGTATTAACATTGTCATTTTGGAAACAAAAAGGGAGTTTTGCAGCAGAATAACAAATAATGCTAGTAATAGGTAATAAGTTTGTAGATTGGTGAATTCATGTAATTTTGGAACGGGCATTGACAATAGTGTTTAATAATTTGTTTATTTTGTGGTTCAGATTGTAAGATTAAAATCATACTAACAGCAGTGGGTAATAATTTTATTGGGGGATTCAGATTATATGAAGGCAGTGTTACAGTGTTACTTGTATTATGAAAATCTATTTGCAGGAATTTATATTAATAGCAGTATTTATGTGGTGATTGAGATCATATGAAGGTTGTTGCTAATAGTGTTATATGTATTATGAAAGTTTATTGGCAGGAATTTATACTAATAGTAGTGTTCAATAATTTGCTTATGTGGTGATTTAGATTGTATGAAGGATATTGCTGGTAGTGTTATATGTACTATGAGGTTGCTGGTAGTATTACATGTATTACAAGTGTTTCACAACTTGTTTATTGGTGGTTCAGAGTGTATGAAGGTGGTGTTTACAGTATTATGGGTACTATGAGGATTTACTTGCAGAAATTGTATTAACGGTAGTGTTAATAATTTGTTCATTTGTGATTTAGATGGTATGGAGATTGTTGTTTGCAGTATTATGAGCATTATGAAAAATTATTTGTAAGAATTTGTGAAGGTGTTACCGTGAAGTTAATGATTATTTTTAAAGTAATGGTGTTCAAATAGAGTGTAAATCATAAAGTGTGAAAGGGGGTAGGTTATCTCTTGTACTCCACTGCATTCGATTTTGTGTTATTGGGTGATACAAGTGTGTAAATCTAATTGGTGAAATGAAGGTTATTAATAGGGTCTATGATATATGTGAGAGTTTGTACAGGTTAATGAGAATAATTATGTGTACGGTCAATTAATAGTGAAAATTGATACACGATTGGTAAAGAGCATTGTTGTGGGGCAAAACATAATTAGCTATAGAAATAATAACAAGATCACTGTGAATGTAGGTGGACGGAGGAAATAGGCAGAAGTTTAGAAATAGAAACATTACTAGGTTGATTGGTAGGTAGTGGGAACATACGAATTAGGTTAGGGAACGAGGTCATTAAATAGCAAGATGGCAGCCCAACAGAGGGAATCGGTGCAACCAGAGAGGAAGGGGAGGATGGAGGATAGCGATGAAGGAATAGGTGGGAGCACTTTACTGAGAGGTGAAGATGTAGGGAATGGTAGTGGATGGAGGGAGGAAACGGGAGAAGACTTCAGCCATGAATTCAAAATTACATCAACACCGATCAACCAGACTGAAGCAGGAACATTGAATCGAGAGATGCAAGCAAGTACTCAACCGGACATAATCCAGATGATGAGTAAGCTGATGGAACAACAGAAAATGATAGCAGAAGAACAGAACAAGAGAGAGGAGGAACGGACGAGGGAACTAGCTAATCAAATAAGTCAAGTAGTGGCACGATTTGAGAGGCAGGACAGAAAACCAGAAACACAAGCAAACAAGATGGAAGAGGAAAGGGAGACTCGTTTGCAAGAACAAATCAACGACCATCTTGGGACACAAGACAACAATATGGGAGAGATGGAAGTCAGGTGTCAAGAAGACGTCAAAGCAAATGAAAACAAGATTGAGGAATACCAGATGGAGATACCGGATAAACTTCGCGAGGTGGAAGACAAAGTAGTACCATTGGAGTCGAGGGAAGAAAACATGAAACTAGAAGAATCTGTGGTGAAGAGAGACCCCATTACCGACGAGACAAGGGAAATGTCAAACGCGGTCCCCATTAACACCATCCAAACGGTGACCTACGACGACCAGCCGTGGCAGAGGCGAAAGAGCTCAGACGTTCGAATAAGAAAATGCCCCACGATTAGATTGATGTGTGAAGGGATGAGTACTGGAGCGTTAGTGGATACAGGTTGCACGATTACGGTGGTGTCGGAGAAATTTGATGAGGAGTTGTTGGCGGAAGGCAAGAAAATGAGGTGTTTGCCCATGAATGGGGTGTACGTAATAGGAGCAACCCAGAAGAGGTCCAGCCCCATTACAAAACAGATCATGATAAATGTGGAAATCGGCAACCAAAGGTATGAAGTAGTAGCGCTGGTACTGAAGAACTTATTACATCCAATAATCCTGGGGACAGAATTCTTGTTGGAATGCAGGGTTGCGATCGATCTCGACCGGAAACTGGCGGAACTAGGAGGCCAGAAAGCTGAATTGGACCAAGGATTGGAAGAAGGTTACGAGGTATGTTCGGGTAATGTAGTGGAGGAATCAGAAGAAAAACTATGGGAACAAGTCAAGCAAATAGGGATATTAGGCAACAGGCAAGTGTTTAGTAAGAATCAAGCCCCAATTAAAGATTACAAAGTTAAATGTTTTAAAGAGGGCCGGATCCAGGAGGACGACCCGGACATCGCGGCATTAAGGAGAAAACGGGATCGATGGAAAATTGTGGATGGCGTGGCATTGGTCAAGATTCAAGATAGACAAGAAATAGTAGGATGTTATAATTTTTACAACTTGCGACCATGCCCTATAGAAGGGGGCGACCTTGAAGACCCCACTCAAAAATTTAGGTGGATTTTGTGTGAAAAATCCGGAAAAAGGGGAGGAGGGGGTGATGAAACGAATTGTTATCATCTCAGTGATAACAATGCGTTTCGGCCCAATTCGTAGGTTTAAACTGCGCGGCACAGGCTGGCCAGCCGGCGGAGTCGGGGGGGGGGGGCAGGAGCCGGCTCAGCGGAGGAACCGAGTGCCGCGAACCGAGCACGGGCCAAGAAGCCAGAGTGGCGAGAGAGAAGCGCCCAGACATGGCGGAGGTCAGATGGTAGAGCGATGTAATATATGAAATCAGCGAAAGTGTGGTGTGAAAAAAGTAGAAGAATCGTGTGAGTAGACGCTTGAGTGATACAGGTAACTGTGGTAAAGCGGAGTTAAAAAGATGCGTGTGTAATGTGAAAGAACAGAGATGCTACAGATAATGTCGGTAGTAAGCGGTAAACACGTGGACATGGACGAGTGCAGCAACTAATAGAGACGTTGAGTAAACGTAGGATAGTAACAATTGTGATTGTGAGGACTGTGCAGTAACACCAAAGTTACAATCTGGGAAAAAGGGGGCGGAAAGGGGATAATTGAGACTTGTACTATTATATTTACACGAGCGAGTGCAGTAACCAGGCGTCGTTCACACGCTGGTGAGTTGTACGGAGAAAGATTAATCGTGAAACTAATGCTCCCGTTGCGTGAGAGACACGAGTGTTCGAGCACGCCGAATGAATTTCGTCTGCCAGTACTGTGAAGAACGAAGATTTGGGAAACGGCGTGGCGTGCTCGCGAGCATTGCTGGAGAAGGCGGCGGGCGCGGTGGCGACACGGCGGCGACGCGGGCGACCGAGCAGACCCGAGCGATCCCGAGGATAGCGCCGAGGTGGAGTCACGCGTCAGAGCTACAAGAGGCATACAGCATAAGTACCTGATATTCAGTAACCAGGGTAATCAGAGAATGGATGTCAGGGGAGGGGAATGTGGTGCGAACAGTAGCAAACCATTGAATGATGTAATTTACAAGAGATTGGTGTAGGGAATACAGATCACATGGCAGCAAGTGTATGTTAAGTCCAGTTGCTTGTAATGATCATGGTTTTTTTTTGTAATAAACTATTGTCAATTTCCATTGTATGTATGATCAGACCCGGAACCCATTCCTGAGAAAGAATCCCTGTCCCCCTATCTTTTATTTAATTTGTGTGAGTTAATTAACAACTCGTTTCAGTATTTATAGTAAGAAACATATTAATTTACTGGCACTTCTGCGATGACTTCCGCCAGAAAAACAAATATACTATTGTAGACTAAAAGTTCCTGATAACTAAGTAGAAATAACTGACAAGAAGGATGAATAATCAGAAATAAACAAGACACGTACTCTTTAAGTATGAAAATGATGTGCTAAATTCATTAATAAACTATTTATTAGCCACTTCATTGCGCGATTAAGTCTGGGGAAATAAGGTACTTATCTATTTCCCCTTCTCTCTTTGCCTTGAAACATTAATTCACGTACCTAAATACAATAATCATACAATCATATCCATCGTAAGAGAATCTTAAGGCTTGAATCGAGATTTTGACAAAGTTCTATATATATATTCCTCTATTAATCTGATTTATACAATTTTTGAAAATTAAAATTGCTCGAAAGTAACTTATTGTGAGTTAGCTCCATTCGGGGCACATCATATTAGTGTATGAAAGAACTTGAGCAGAATGCGGCGGCTCTTCTTCGCATGTTAAATTGTAAACAAAAGTTCAAAAGCAGTTGAACAAGTATCAAGGTCTCTAAAGGAGCAGGACATTCAGACACATCCTCTACTGATGCCAAAATTGAGGAGATAAAATGTTTCTAATGAAACGATGCTAACAACATTGGTGAAATGGCAGTCCACAAGCATCATTTTCACACAAATCTGCAAACCAAGTGAAATTCTGTGTTGTCAGCACTTACTGGACCGTCACGCTAACGAAGAAGACGATTTTTAAATAATCACCTTTGGAGATGACCCAAAGATGCCTCACTTGGAACCACAAAAGTAAACGCTAAGCATGGAATGGAAACACTCTGATTCTTTAGCCAAAAAGAAATTTAAGAGCCAAGTATCTGCACGAACAATTATTTAGGACTGACAATCACACTTTTTCAGGACTCTCAAGATTCAATTACATTACCTGAAAAAGAGGCCAACAATTTATACTTCGTTTTTTCTTTCTTGGCGCACGGGGGGGGGGGTGTCATCAAAATGGAACATCTCACGGTATTTAGCGTCGTTCTCCGTTGTGCCGCGAGGAGTCACATGATTGCCAGCCCTGCTCGATACAGTTGCGATCATGCGACTTCTAGGGGCACAACCGAAAACGACGCGAAATACCGTGAGATATTCCATTTTATTGACATACCCCCGTGCGCCAAGAAAGACAGACCGAAGTATACAGTGACAGGTAACAGTTACATTGATGTGTTCTGCAACAAATTGAAGATGGTAATTCGCATCAAACGCAGGGGTCAATTGCGTGAAGGTGTTTTGTTATGGGCAACGCGCGTTCACATACCGCCAGCTACACAATTCAAGCTCTACAGAAACTCACTTTCAAAGTGTTCAAGCATCTTGCATGTAGTCCTTTTCTCGTTTCGACGGACTACCACATCTCGAATAACTTAAAAATGCTTCATGAGATCGTCGATTTGCCATTAACAGTGGATGGAAACGATGCACAGTAGATTATATCTCAACCGTAAACCATTGGGCTTTGGAAATCATGGAGAAGTAAGTTGAAATATTACCATATTTCAAGCGGAGCAGAGCGTGCTGAAATATTACCATATTTCAACTTATATCACCATGATTTTCACTGCATATGTACATTTTATACGGTTGCAATACATTCTAAGAAGTTGAGAACAGATGCTTCATGACTTGCTGTTTTATTGACTTTATTCTCGTACTTATCAACGTCGTAACTCACGTGGATATATACGAAAACGTGTGATCATATTATATCCACAAACTTAATACTCATTTACTGATACACAATGATTCGAATCACATTTTCTCTTTTTGACGTGAACAGCACCAAGGAGAATGAAATAATTTTGCACAGTATGATTCCCACGCTGATTCTCCAAGGCGACGATCGTAGATCGAGTGTGGAGCCATCGAGCGAAACCATTGGTAGGTGGGGGGGTGGAGAGAAGGGGAGGGGAGGTTGCGAAGGGGAGACTGGCGGTCTCCATGTGAGCGAGGAGAGCGGAGAGAGGCGGAGCAGGGCGGGCTGGGGCGGGGCGGGGCGGGGCAGGGCAGGGCGTGGCGGGACGGGGAGGGGCGGGGTGGGCGGGGTGCGGCGGTGCGGGGATGCGGGGGCGGGGCGGTGAGGAGCAGGGTGGGGTGTTGGGGGGTGGGACGGGGCGGGACGGGGGTGGGGAGGGGCGGGGAGGGGCAGGGCGGGGTGGGCGGGGTGCGGCGGTGCGGGGGTGCGGGGGCGGTGCGGTGAGGAGCAGGGTGGGGTGTTGCGGGGCGGGGCGGGGCGGGGCGGCGGCGCGTGGGACGCGACGTCGTAAATCAAAGGCGCCGATAGCATCTGGCCGCGGACGGGATGCGCGTTCGCCCGCTCGCCGCTGACCACGCTCGCGACGGACGACGTGCGCTCGCCACGCCACGCCACGCCAGTCGGCCAACGCACGGCCCGGCCGCTCTCACGGCCCTAGGCAGTAACTGATCAGTTACTCCAAACCATCTTTTTCTTTCGCTTCTTCATCATCGTCATGATTATCTTCGCCTTCATCATCTTCGCTTTCAGCATCTTCTTCATCAACCTCTTCACCCCCATCGTCTTTCATCGCCATCGTCTTCACCACCATCGTCTTCATTCACTTCATCGCCCTCTTCATTGTCCTCTTGATGAAGTAGGTGTGTACTTTGGCGCAATAGTCTCTGACGATGCCTGAGTTGACCAGCGGCGTCCCGGCCGTGAGGCCATCGATTAAAGGGTACGTGTGATTAACACATAGATACGCCGCGTTCTGGTCTTCTCACCTTAAGAACTGAATTTTCTCATCGTCAGACAGCAACTTATACTGAGACATTGCAAGGGAAACGCACACTGTAATCTGGCCTGACCAGTAATCGAACCCCGGGTCCCGTCATGGAAAGCGAGCACAGTGACCAATGAGCTACTCGGGAGGGCTCTCTTGATCATCCTCTTCATTATTATCGTCTTCTCCTTCCTTTTAACCTTCTGCTTCATCACTATATTCTTGATCATCACTACATGGGAAATATCTTTGCTTGTTTCAGCTTTCCATTTTTCGTCTACCTCCTCCACCCTTCCTTCGTCGTCTCCTTCCATTTTTCGTCTACCTGCATCTCTTCTTTCCTTCTCCCTTTTGGAAGAATGATTTGTTTCATTCTTACAAGTTCTATAATCTCTCAATCTCATTTATATTGTCTTAATTTAAATTTCTCATTTTATCATCGTTTATAGTCAAGACTCTTCTTGGGTATTGTCATTCTTCTTGGTAGTGGAACAAACAGTCCCAACGCGCAGGCGAGCATCTTAAAACTGGCGCCAACCAAGTTTGTGGCCACTGCTTGAAGATGTATGACGCCATTGGTTCATATTCAAAATCCTTACGTTATAGCTATGGACTTTTGCTACATATTCTTTGGCAAGAATTGATAAGAAAATGATCGCCAAGCATATATGCTAAACGAATCGTTCCATTGTCATTTTGACAACGCCGCGCTGGCAAAAATGTTCGTTCTTCCACAAAACTGGGATTTTCTTTCGCCCAGTATACACAGTTGTGGCGATTGACAGTTCCATTCAATTTAAAAGTCGCCTCATCAGACCAAACAATCAGATGAGTCAACTGTTCATTATCACACATCCATTCACAATTGGAGATGCCTATCCGGATCGTCCTCATTTAACGTGTGAAGCAACCTGACAATGTAGGATATCCACTTTTCTTGGTATGAAATGCGGTGGGTACTTGACTTGGTTGCTCCTGACTCACGCGAAGCTTGCCGTATGGACGTCTTGGGGATCTTAAGAAACTTTGTTCCACTGCTTCAATCCCTCTCCTCTTTGATACTGATTTCTTCCTGCCAAACCGCCCCTTCTTCACATCACACACAGTTCCATCCCTCTCAAATGTGTCGCGTAATTTCGTAATTGTTACACGTGATTGTGGCACAGCATTAAATTGTGCCCGCCATCGTCTTTGCACTTCTTTCATGTTCTCACATCCAATAGCACTTTATAATCCACTTCCGTTGAAAAAGGAAAGGTTTCCAGCCACCTTGTCAGTGAACCGAAACAAAAGAATCAATAAACAATACTAAGTGAAACAAAAGAAACAAGAGATTGCTAACAATCACTAACCTTGACTATTCTAGACACAAAAATTTCAGTCACGTTATCTGCCATATTATATCTATTATTAACATTCAAACAGTGTAAACCCCTTTCTGGGACACAATGTATAATACACAAGGATTGGAAAACCGAAACAGCTTGACACATCATGGAAACGTCATATCACATATGGAAGGAAACTTCATATCATATGTGCTATAAATATAAACTGAATGTTTCATTGATATTTTTGTGGAAATAATTGCTATAGAATATGGAAACCTGTTATCATCCTGAATTCAAAAGACAATAAGAAGGGCAAGTATCAAATGTGAAGTAAAGAACACGATCCTAACAATACGTCTATTTAAATCATTACTGATTTACTATCGGCTTCGGCAGAACAAAAAAATAAAAGCAAAGACCTTACCGACGATTATATTTTGCGGGAAAATAGTAACAAGTTCAGCTGATTTGATCCTTACCTTAAAATCTTTTTATAATAACCTTTTTAACATCGTCCAGAGTAACAGTTATGAGCATCTTTCAGAATCATTAACATCTTTCTCTAACGTTGTGAACTGCTTCTTCCTGTAAAAAGGAAGTAAAATATCATTAGTTGCTAGAAATTCCTCAATTTGTAGGAAATTTGCTTGAAATTCCTTTTACTTAAGTCGCAATGTCCTGTATATTGTCAAAGCATTTCAGACTAATTGATACCTTCACATTACAAATAAATCATTGGTCTCTAGGATTTTATCCGAAGAATGGAGATACTGTTCAACTTCGCATACTTCCTTTAAGGAATCATTCACGAAATACGTAAACGTTATTGGAGAAGGAGAGTTCACCCCGCCATATTAAATCTTGTATCCCGTGAGAAGTGGGAGGGGAGTAATTGAAAAGTATTCAGATAGTATTAAAACAAGTTACTAATTTAAAAGAAGATTTAAGGAACGTTTGATGTGATAGATATGAGTACATTTTGAGGGGTAGAAGACATATGGTCCTCTAAAAGTACCCGAGGGCGTAGACGCACACTCCATGAAAGGAAACTCCCAACCGAACCACCAGGCGGTAGGGGATGATGCACACCAGTTGCTGGCAAACACAGCTCTGGGACCCCAGTGACCGCCGAAAAAAGTGGTCCCCTCCTCTATCCGCCAAAGGTCTCGAATTTGGAAAGCAGTTGATCAGACAGAAGTAGGCTGGATCCCTCGCAGTGACGACTAAAAACCCTCCAACTAATGGAAAACGGCAGGCTGAACTCCTTGAGCTACGGAGAAAGCAGCCTAAGGGAGAGACAACCCTGGACAAAAATCTCTGGCCCTCCAGGTTGGGGAAGTGTGTTGGGTCAATGTAAAATCTAATGTACTTGCAGAAGAGCAGCCTCGGAAATAATTGCAGTATTATGACAAACGAAGCAAAGCACAAGCACAAGAATAAAGGAGCCGTTGAGAGCAAAATGGTGTAAGTCAAATTTTGGAACACTTGAGTTAGATGAACGGGTAGATGGTTTGAATATTGCTCCATCACGGGCTAAAATGGTGTGAGTCAAACTTTAATATTTTCTAGCTAGAGGCCAGCACAATGCAGAAGTAGCCAACAAGTTGATGATACCGTTGCATCCAATTGTGGCATAAGTCAAGGTGGAACGAAACAACATATTCCAGGGGTTCACAGAAATAGCTTCTTGTTTATCTGCACCCATCACAAAAGAAGCATTTCGAAAAAAAAAAACATTTAATCACTTTTAGTGATACGCTCACAGGTCAAAATTACAACTTGTTTGAAATTGTTCTCACTTGGTTGAAAATCGTAACGTAGCCCTATTTTTTCCTATTTTCCATCACATTACTCGCTCAGACAAAAATTGTGTATGTCAATCTTTTGAATGTAAGTCATAGTTTTCAGAAAAGGTGTTTGCAAAAGTGGTGAAAGTCAAGAAAATAGTTAATTAATTAATAAGCTATGATTCAATCCAAAATATCTGTAGGAAGTTAAAAGAACATCTCCGTAATACGTTCACAACTCTTTAGGTCATTTATTTCTAAGTATTACAGTTTTATAGCGGTTTTCGTTTACACGTCATTTTCCGGAAAGTATGTTTTTTGACTTACATCACTTTTGCTCTCAACGGCTCAAAAGGATAGCGGATACTTAAAGATTAGTAAGTTGGAATGTAAAGGGAATTGCAAACAAAGATGATTTTCTAACTAGAGTACTGTAAAAACAAAAGATTAATATTGCTCTGGAGACACAAAAATAAAAGGTACATAATATTTTGAGATGAGTTATTATCTCTGTGACAATTATTTTAAATTACTTAAAAGAATTGCGAAATATGAGGATGAATTCGAATAGATTTGGGAGAAATTAAATAAGCAACGTAACGTTGCTAGGATATACGTCGAACCTTCAAAAGAAAGTGAAAATCTTTTATGTATTATAATACATGGCTATTTAAATTACATAAATAAATAATTTAATAATGAGACATTATGGGAAATAAGAAAAGCGCTTTGTGATGTGCAAGGGAAGAATGACAGTATAGCATCAAATATGCTAATGAAACAATAGTAACAGTACACGATCGGGAGGAGGAACATTTTTAGCTACTGCAAATGATCAGACGGGGTTGTACCTACAGAGAGGACAGACGGCAGAACCGCTGATAAGACTTGTAAAACCCCGAGCGAGTAGAAACATGTGTTAGGCGTCATAATGATTAGATAGTTATGAACAGTAATGAATTATGTGACGCTGGGATGCAAAGAAACTAGAAACGCGAAATGAGATCGGGCGTATAAAGTCGCGATACATAGTATTTATAATGGCGCAATTGAAAAAACAAAGTGTGGAAGGAATGAAGTGGCCAGAAGGATGATTTATACGAAAATCCAGCATGACGCCGAGAGCGCAGAGGTCTTCTCCGTAGGGAAGTGCCCATAGTTGCAAAGATAAGCAATTGCAAAAGCAATAAGCAAACATTGGCAATAGACAAGGCAAGGTATAATTGCAAAGACTTGCAATGGGCAAGGCTAAGATCTTGGTAATTTTTAAGAGTAATATTAAGTTAAATAAGTCAGAAATTAAAGAAAATAAGGTCGTAATAAAATATATTTTCAAAGTATAAAAATAACGGAATCCGAGAAAGTATAGAAATTTAATTCTTTTATTTACGAAATATATTCTTTTAAAGTTTAAATAAAGATGAATATTTGTATTTGAAAAAAATTAACTGTAGAAATTAATTAAAAAAGTATGTTAGTGTAGAAATTGTTATACTACTGTAACATTTATGAATAACGTGTAATTATTTCTTAGTTGTTCCAATGTGTCATGAGAGTAGCCACCAATACCGGTTTTTCCACAATTATTAGCAATGTTTACCAACCTTGTTCTCGTAAGAGCGGTTATTTTCAGGCTCACGAAGGAAAGTAAGTAACTACAGCAGCCCTGAGATTTGTAAGTAATCTACATTATTATTAAGAACTATAATCTAAAAACCTAGCTAGCCAAAATTGAAATAAATAGAATAAAAATGTTTACAATATAAGAATTGTCGGTCTGAAATGAGTAAGGTGAATAAATTACCAAAACAATCAAAAGAGTCCGTTTTATATAAAATAGAAAGAAACAAAATAAATAAAAGAATAAATAAAAGAGGGACATTAGTATTTGTATTATATTAATTGAAATTAATAAAGAGGTAATGATGCTGGTATTTGAGTGTAGGGAATTATGCAATGTTCTGTAGCGATGTGAAGGAAAATACAAGAGCATCAAAAAGAGTGGAAATATTCTTAGATAAAATGTGGGAATCAAAGATTAAATAATGCGAATACATGAATGATAGAAATGTGATAATCTAAAAACATTCATGAATGTGGACACCTAGTCAGAATAGGCGCTTATGCCTCGGTGGAAGGACGCTCAAAAAAACTCGAAGAGAAATCTGACAGTTTTTACTCACTCCAGAAAATCTAGGCAAATACCATCAAATATACAATGTACTCATTAGGGATAATATGAATGCCAGAGTGAGGAATTAAGCAGTTCGTGGATTCTTTAGGAATTCGGAGAAAAAATGATGAATAAGAACGAAAGGAAACTTCGGGATTTCGCACTTTTTGATAACTTAAAAGTAACAAACATCGTTTTCCGTAAGAAATGAATTCAAAAGTCTACATGGGCAAATGGAAACTACAAATCATTCACAGATTATGTAATTGCGATTTTTTGTACGTCTTCGTTCAATGATCACTGTTAACCAAAGTCAGTGACCAACTAACATAGGCAGAGCAAAACCCCGTCAGGATCAGAGCACACGTCCCTCATATGGATGAAGTGGATACGTTAAGATGTCATGTGTAATGTTACATTCTTACAAACATATTCATTTAATGACAATTTTGTTGTTGATATATTATAAGGCAGTTGAAAACAATAGCAAATGGCTTTTAATCAAACTAGCATTCATTGTTTCTGTATAGGAAAATTTAAATATATAATTTTACGAGTGTTCTAAGATTCTCATTGTATCTTAATTTGGAACTACAGTTTTATTCTGTTGTACAATTTTTGCGGTAAATAAAACCAGTTATTACGAGTAATATCAAGGTCGTTACGAGGGCTGAAGATTGGATGACATCCTCAGCATTTTACAGCTCAGTTTTCCTCCATCATTGGGTGCAGTAGCAAGGCTGCACAGACAGTTCGCGATGCCGCGTACAGATGGCGCTCATGTCGTCTCTTTACGAGTGAGAAGTTATTGGCGTCCAATATGTCCCATATCAAGAGAATACATACAATATGAATAAATGATTATTTATTACAGAGATCTTGTCACTCTCTTTGAAACAATATGTTGTCGAGGGTTAAAAACTTGGGCATAATAAATTTAAATTAAATCTAAGAGCAAAGAACATTTAACACTCGTTTAAAAAAACGAAATGAATTGGGCGATTTTAAGCCGAACATTGAAATATAATAGAAATATAGTTTTTAATATATTGTTGCTTTAAAATTATATAAACGTGGGTCTTCAAAAAAGAAACATTTACTAACAAAATCAATCTTGACAGTTTTGGTTCAAATTTTTATGTTATCAAACGACAAATCTATTTCCTTGAAAATAATAAATGGAAAAATTCGAACTTTAAATTGTCTTTTAATAGATTTTAGAAAATATATACTTGAAGAAGACACTTCTACAAACATAGAATCATAAATAAAAACGACGTCTTTAATTTGAGCTAATATGGAATTCGAAGACGAGTTAAACTCCTAAAGGAATGACCGAACTAGAGTATTAACAACGGAAACAAAAAAATTGCAAATATATGATAGAAAAAAGTTAATCAGGATATAATACTACCAAAATTGCTTAGAAAGACTCTACACTTCTATGCTCCTTTGACATTATGTAGATCCTTCTCCCCAGGCAAGCCGTTAACAAGCTTGACCAAATATATATTTCAAATGCTGAGACCAAAAGATGGATATTTTAACTTTTAAATACTATATTTTTGCATGGGAAATAACGTAGTTTTCATTCAGGTGACATTGAATGATTATTTTCGTCTGAAAATGGACAGCAAAAATAACATGATAATAATAATAATAATAATAATAATAATAATATAATAACTAAAAATCCAATAGTTTGGAAAACGAAGTCAGCCAAATGGGGGTCGTAAAGGCACAGGTCATTTCGATAATTATCGGAACTCTGGGATTTGTTCCGCAAAATTTGTATAAGAACTTGGCTAAACTTCCAGGTCATTCAAATAATAACAATAATAATAATAATAATAATAATAATAATAATAATAAGCTCCTTAGGTAGCTGGTTGCAACCTGGAGTAGATTTTATATTCAGCCGACACATAACATCTTAAGTCGTGATTTAGAGGAATAATAATAATAATAATAATAATAATAATAATAATAATAATAATAATAATAAGCACCAATCACTTGTCTGCCAGTACTGTACAAAGTTTTGACTGTAGCCATAGCTGACAAAATGTACAGACGCCTAGAGAAGAATCATCTGATGCCAGCTGGAAAAAAGGATGTCGTAAAGGCTCTTATGGCTGTAAGGAAATCCTGCTACTGAATAAAGTCATCTTGAATGATGTAAAGAAACGAAAATGTAAATTGAGCATGGCTTGATTTGACGTATGATAGTATGAAGTCGTGGAGTACCATGTTACTAATACACAGCGGAAAAGAAGCAGTAGAAACCAGAAGTATTCAGATTAACAGGGGTATTTTTCAAGGAGACTCACTATCCCCTCTGCTGTTTTGCATTAGTTTGATCCCACTATCTAGAAATCCGTCGCAAGGTGACTTTGGTTACAAGCTAGTGAAAGGCTAGTATCTCATTTGTTTTACATGGATGATGTTAAAGTGTTTGCGAAGAATGAAGCGATTTTCTCCCAAAGTCTGTCGTGAATGACTTTAGCAATGACATGTGCATGAAGTTTGGTCTTGACAAGTGTGCAAAAATCAATTTAAAAAGAGGCAAAGTGACAATGTCAGAGAGCATTGAAATTGATACGCACACTGTGATTCAAGATCTTCAGCCAGGTAAAACTTACAAATATCTTGGAATTGAAGAATGTGAGACCATCTCGAACGACACAATAAAAGAGAGAGTTCGCAGGGAGTATTACCGAAGATTGAGACTGGTCCTCCAGTCCGCTCTGAATTCCAGGAATAAAATATCAGCAATAGGTAGTTTGGAAGAGCCTGTAGCGGAATACAGTTTCGAACTAGTGGACTGGACTGAGGAAGAAATTCGCATCATGGATCGAAAAACCAGAAAACTGCTTGCAATATATCATGTTTCCCACCCTCGAGCTGATGCACATAGACTTTATGAGTAACGTAAGGAAGGAGGAAGAGGCCTCAGACAAATTGAATCCTCCTGGCACAATTCACTAGTCGGGTTGGGAAAGTATGAAGTCAGCCATCAGGATGACCCTCTAATGAGTCAGGTCATGAAATCTGACCGAAGAATGGGAAACAGAGTCTTTGTAAGTGTAGCAAAAAGCATTGCGAACAAGACTATGCAAGACACGCAGAATAACACACACACTGAACTTATGATGCTTCTTAACATGAAATGTGAGACACAAAGAATGTTAAAGAAATCGTGGAGAGACAAACCACTCCACGGACAGTATTTGAAACGAATGGACAGAGCACAGATCAATAAAGATCAATCATTTAACTGGCTTAAAAAGGGAATAATGAAGCAGTATCGGAAACACTTGTAATACCTTCCCAAGATCAGGCCTTGAAATCACGACATTATGATAAAGCGGTTCTCAAAATTTCCCAAGATGACAAATGCCGCATTTGCCTGGACCAAGTAGAAACCATTGATCATATTGTCTCAGCTTGTCCAATCCTAGCAAAGACCGAATACTTGAAAAGACACGACAGGTTGTGTAGCTATCTCCACTGGCAGATCTGTACCGACCTCGAAGTTCCAAACACATGACCCAAGTGGTACGAACACTCACCAAAGCCGGTGACGTCTGTTGGATTGTGTACGGGTACACACACGTAAGACGCTTGTTTCTCGCGCGGGAGGGCCCGGCGCCGAATGACGTCACTCGGCAGCTGGATTGCGCCATGTTATCAAATGGAGGCGCACACAACGAACGCTATCGGCTTCCATCCGCCAGCGCCGGCCAGCAGCCGGAACTCTTGGGAGTTTCGGCGTGCTGGCTGCACTCGCTGGTTCTCAGTCGAGTCGTGGCTTTGAAGTGTCTGATCACAAGATTCAAAAGGGATGGAGTACTTTTTTGGTTTTGATGTTGTTTGTGAGGCTCGTTGTGTGTAATAGAGGGGCAAAAGACACGCGAAGAAATGTGCTGGAAAGAAATTTCTTCGTATATGAACAAGTAAACATCTACATAACCTCAAATATATTTGTTTATGTAATGTTAAAAGTTACATTGAGTGAAACATTAATCAAATAAACAGAAACTAAATGAAAAGACAATTTCAGAAGCATTTATCAGTTTATGCGAGTGTACACAATTAGATTATACACGAATTTCAAAACTGTATCTCTCGTAATTGATGAATTGGACGATCGTTCTGTAGACTGTCTTGCAACGTTACGTGAATCCAATTGAATAGCGTTATTGGGAAAGTTATATAATCCATATTTATCAATAATATCGTTTTGTAAAACACACATACACCTCATAATTCTTGTAAATTAACATCAGTCTGCATCAGCTTAATATCTATTTTGAATTTAATTGTCGAAAACAGCGTTCAATAATTCTATTATTCCATACACCATTTACTGTTATTCACAAAAACAGTGTATTTTCTTCTTGGCAGTCACTGGATATAATTTCGATAAATGAATGAAATGAAGTACTAGGATGAACCGCTAGATCTGGACACTGTCGAATCGGCGTCTTATGTGTCCGCCCTTGCTGGTCGAGCAGCGCTGCTTATCAGTAGCAGATGCTGGCGTCGGCGTCCCAGCGTTCTACGTGTTTGAACAAATTCAAACTGATTGCACGATAGCGGCAAACAAACCGGATATAGTTATCCGGAATTCGGAGAAAAAATCGTGTTTACTTGTCGATGTTGCTGTACCTTGCGATCAAAACGTCGTTATCAAGGAAGCAGAGAAACGTCTTAAATACATAAGTTTGGAATCCGAGACCAGCCGAATGTGGGGTGTAAAAGCACAGGTTGTACCGATAGTTATCGGAGCTCTGGGATTTGTTCCGCAAAATTTGAGTAAGAACTTTTCTATACTCCCAGGTAATTTAAAACACTAGTAAGTGCAAGAAATCGCTTAATTTGGAACAGCCCACATTTTGCGCATAGTATTGTAGAGGCACCGACAATCCCTAGATCTGCTTCTTAAGTAAATGGCTGCAACCTGGAGTAGATTTTGTTTTGAGCCGACTCATAACATCTTTAGTTGTGATGTAGTGGAATAATAATAATAATAATAATAATAATAATAATATGTATTAGATGTTCAGCCAGTGTAGTTCCCCTAACAGTAACACAGATATCACTGATGCTGTGAGGTATAGATTATAATGATATGGATTATATGATGAAGATCGCTTTGCACCAAGAAATTGAAAAAGTTGTGCTAACCCGAATGGAAATGAGACGGCCTTTACGGAAAGTTTTTAATGACAACAGAACGAAGAAAATTACAGACAGTGCTAACCGTGCCCTCAGTGAAGTGGTGAAAGAGAGAGAATCTCCACCAAATATTACGGGTAATAGCTTATTATAAATAAATAGCTTCTTATATGGTGCTTGTGCTATAGTTGCTGATATTGTCTTGGGCAAAATGAAAAATATCCAGCCCACAGTAACAGGTAACAGGAACCCTAATATTCAGCCAGCAGGGATCAAGAGAATAAAACAACGTATTGTTTCGGAACAATCATATCGTTTTGGGATGCCTAATTCTTGCTAAACATGAATATCTGAAAAGACACAATAAAGTGTGCTCGTATCTTCACTGGCATATAAGTAAAGCTATGAATGTTCCAGAGATAAGCAATAAATCGTACAACCAAACACTTAAACTAGTAACAACAGCTGGGCATAACATCATTTTGTATGATCGACAGTTTCGCTCAGATATTACTATAATGGCTAACAAACCAGACATACTGACATGAAGTAGAAAAGAAAAAACATCTCTCCTCATTGATGTGTCCGTCCCACGTAAAGGAAATGTAACATCAAAGTCTGCTGAGAAATATATTAAATATAAAGATCATGTAATCGAGGTCAGTGGAAAGTGGAATGTTAGAATAGAGAAAGTGCCAGTAATAATAGGTGCCCTCCATGCCCCCCATAATAATAGGTGGGCTCCATTTCTAAAGATCTAACGAAGTACGTGACTAAGATCCCAGGCTGCTGTAAGCACTACGAAAGTCAGGATATTGTACTGTATTGTAGTTTGGCTGAGATTGTTTTCTCTCTAATGTGTACCATCTTGTTACTTCGCTATCTATTGCGGCGATGTGACTCGTAAGACGTTGTTGATCATTACCACATTGAAGAGGCTTAGCTCTTGAGTCGGTATCCCCATACGTCGCGCACCTGGGCATCGTTTGTCTCCACTCGCTCAGGCAACTTACAAGGGAAGTAAAGAAAATTACGAAGGGGGGATATACTTTGAATGATGATTATTCATATGTGTTAGAAATGCACATTATTTCGCAACACACAGCGCCTAGACCATAGCGTCTAGACTATTCCACAACAAATATCGTCGTAGCGTCCAGGCCAGGTCTATCCAATTTGCAAAGCCTCAAGGATTACAACTAAAAACTTTTACGTGGTTGCGGGTCATATTTTCATTACTCGCGCAATCCACACCTGACTTCCCGTATTGTGGATCTTCGCAGTTTGCTACTCTGAAACGGGTGGGGGATGGAACCTTGCGTGATATAAGATCGTACCATGCATAAGGCAGTGAAACACATTAGAATGATTCTGAATTTCTGAATTTACTAGAAAACAATTCCTTAACTCTCAACTTAACCTATTTTTACATGAAGGGAGTGTTGATCCCGGCAGAGCGCGTGCGCTAGGTGAACAATATTTTCGGATGCAAGGGACTTTCACTTTTGATTAATAACTTTTCCCGGGCCACAATAAATATCGCCGCGGGCCCCAATTGGACAACTCTGGTTGACGCCTTACAAGGGATGAGAACTGCTCGGATGTGGCGAGTACTTAGGTTTAACTGCCCCCAAACACCTGTATCCATTGGCTGAGGATGAAAGAAAAGAGTTGAAAAGTGATACATGCTGGTTGAGACAGTTCCACTATGCCACAAGGCACAAACAAACATTTTTGCCTGAGGAGGTATTCAAAACGGCGAAATAGCCAGCGATCTCGGCTATCCATATCGTCTGAAAGTGTACTTTACTAAGTATAAAATATTTGGTTTATAGTGTGTTTTTTTGTTAATGAAATTCGTTGTTCCATTGAATTAGCCAGCAATGTCTGCAACCCATGATTTGCGAGTACGGATTGGATTGATTCAAGGCGCGCCAACCGCTAAGGCCATCAGTGCCGCAAGTGTAGTGCATGTTCTATCGCGGGAGGTGGCGATGATCTTCCTCCGCTGGATGGCGAGATCTGGCGCCAACCTACCCGTCAGCTAGCGGAGTTTTTCCTCAACTAGGAATTCCCACCAGCGGTATCCCAGCCGAGACGAGCTTTAAGCTTCCGACCGGTCCCTCGGCATGTGTGTTAGTGTTTTGCAAGTAAGTGTGTGTCTAAGTAAGAGATGAGGATAGGACAAGGAAGAGGCAGGAGAGATCGCGGGCGGTCGTAGCTCGATTGTTAGAGTGCTGCTTCGGCATTCACCTGGATTGATCGGAGACACCACGGATAAGAGGAGACACCACTCAGAGGAGCCGGCTGCGAGAATTCTTCTTGTGCTCTGAGCCAACTAAGATGGCGTCTATGGGTTGGAAATGTTAGGCATTAATAGGATAATATTATTATTATTATTATTATTATTATTATTATTATTATTATTATTTGCTTATAGGCCATTTACGACAACGCTACACGTCCTCTTCCGAGGCCCGGAGAGATAGGCGTGTGTAAGTCAGGTTGGATGAGCATTACGCTAGATTGCATTTTTATCCCCCAGGGTTGTTAGCCCTGGGGGTATGGAAGATGGAATGATGATGATAATGAGGGTTAAAAGGACGACACACACATACAGACATACACAAATACACCCATGTCGGAGGCGGGACTCGAACACGTGACCCGTTGGTGCGAGTTCGCCACGACACTCCTGACTTAGCTGTCTCGGCCACACGGTCGACTAATAAGATAATAATAATAATAATAATAATAATATTATTATTATTATTATTATTATTACTGTTATTACTGTTATTATTATTAATGTAGTAAATTTGTAGTATTAGACAATTTCGGTTAATATGACCATTCGAAGAGCGTGGGCATTGAGCTCTTCAGCTGTGGAATCGGAATGCGCAGCCGGTATCGCATGCTAAGTGCCCGTGCAGCCGGTAGCCGATTGGGCGGGGGGGGCGGGGGGGGGCGGCCAGGTGGCGCTTCGTCTCCGGAGCCCCTCGCCGCTTCGCCTGCCCGCCGCGTGGCGCGCGCGGAATGCCCGGCGCGCCGCCGCGATGCCTCGTTCCTCACTACCGAAAAGTCGCCGCCCTTTGATGCGCCGCCTGAGATCGCGGTTCCCCGCCCCCGCCCGCTCGCTCACCGCCCGCCCGCCCGCCCGCCCGCCCGCCCGCCCGCCCGCCCGCCTCGGCGCGACGCGACGCGACGCGGCTCCGGCCCGCTCCGCGCTGCCTCGCGCCCAACGACGCGACGCGACGGGGCGCACTGCTAGCCAGCCTGCGGCTTACCGTCCCTGCGACACTAGCTGAATCGTTACGTCGGATGCAGCTGCTGAACGCAGGTTAATTCTCGCGGCCGGCTGCACCGATTGGTTGTTTTCCTTTGATTTTCCGATCAATATCAGGCGAATGCCCGAGCAATACCCTAACGCAGCAGTTGCCCAAGACGTGGGATTACGTGGGAAACTGCGCAAACGAATGAATTAATGGGGTGTGGGATGTAATGTGAGACCCATTGTGCGTGTATGGAGAGAACGTCCAGAAACAGGTCTGTATCGGGCAACAGGGCGGCTTGCGAAACGGAGTGGAGGTGCTAGAGGAGGAAATTGGTGATGGCGGGGGCTGTTAATAGTCGGTGCATGGGATCGGACGTGAATGAATATTTAATGATTTCTGGGTGCACGACCGAATATTTGTGGTCAATGGTTCCGAAAGTTTAGTGTTACAAATCGGAACTTCTAAATGCTTGAAATGTAAATACGTAGAATGTGCATGAAATTTAATTTTATTTACAAAAAAATGTCTGTTCTCACTCGTGATTCTGTCTCCCTAAGAAAATGAATTTTGACGAAAATTGATTCAAAAACACTAAACTAATATTAAAAAAATTAAAATATGTGTCTGTTTTTATTTTAAATGTCAGAATTGAAGATTTTCTTACTTAAAGAAGAGAAAAAATATTTAGCTTTAAAAATGAAGGAGTTGAATGGATAGAAAAAAAGTTTTTAGATTTTGAAAAACTACTACGCTTTAATGATAATGAGATTTTGGCATGCATTTTCTATACACGCAGTTAACTCTTTCGAGCAAGAAATTTTACTCTGCGCCAAATTATGCATAAATAGTGTATTATTAAATTTATTCGTGAATGAATCGAATTTTATCATTATTTTGTAATGTCAAAGAACACTCATAATAAACCATTGTGTTATCAGACGAGTGGAAGTATCATTATTAATAAAAATTAAACCCTACATTTCCAGAAAAAAACAACAACTGAATTTCAATTACTATCTACTTTATACCTTACGATCCTTTCTAATAATACATTCTTTTGAATGAGGAAATATTCGAAAAAAAGTTGTATTTATCCATTGTGTGTCCCGTAAAGGGCAGTTGGCCTCGGCGACATTAAATGCCGGCGTTCTTAATCGGTCATTCAATAAAGAACCCGCGATGTCTCGAATCCGCTTAACCTTCGTGACTTCACGTAGTTAACGAGTTCGGTTAGCGACGCCGATTTCCCGGTCGCGGCGTTTCGGTAGAATCCTTCCAAGATCCACCTGGATATCTATGGGAAACCACGAAAACCCCGGTGAGAATGGCCGGCTCGGGGCTTGAAGCGGGACCTCACGGAAGCGAAGTCAGCGCGCCACGCCCTGAGCCACGTAGCCCGGCTCGCAAAAATTAGTATTTTCTCTACTCGCCAACGACATTAGGTCACTGTTACATCTTCTGCTCTCTTATAAAATGAATCATTATAATTAATTCCCGAACGTCCTTCTCAGTGGGGCTCGTGGCCTCAGAAACATGCTTACCAGTGTTAAAAAGATTCATTTTATAAGGCAGGAGGCAAGGTGCCACCGCCCCCGCCGGCAATGGCGTAATGTCCATAGAGCTACTAGAGAAAAATGGAAGTACGAATGTCGATCAAAATGGAGTTGAGCCATTGACTCTGGAGGAGGCGGCAGTGCTGAATTCTTCCGTCTGTTGTGGGGAGTTGAAGCCCTGGCTGCAATGGCGGGGCGCGGGCGCGGCTCTGGAGCGCTGGCGGCGGCGGCGGCGGAGGGAGCGGCCCGCGATCGATGCCCGAGCGCCCTCCGCTGCGCTGGGGGTGGGGGAAGAGGGGGCGGGGGAGCGGGGGGCGGCCCACTAAATTACGCCGACCTGTCGGCGGGAGGGCGCGCGGAATGCGCCAGCGGAGGTATGCGGCCGCGGGGGCCGCGAGGGGCGGAGGGGCGGCGGCCCCGCTCGATGCGCCGCCGGAAGTGCACGCCATGATCGATCCGGAGCCATCCCCTACCCGTCGCCGCCCTCGCCATCTCTCGCCTCCCTCGCCACCCCCGCCGCCCCCGCCGCCCCCGCCGCCCCCGCCGCCCCCGCCGCCCCGCCGCCCCCGCCGCCCCCGCCGCCCCCGCCGCCCCCGCCGCCCCCGCCGCACCCCGCCGCCCCCGCCGCCCCCGCCGCCCCCGCCGCCCCCGCCGCCCCCGCCGCCCCCGCCGCCGCCCAGCCGCCCCCGCCGCCCCCGCCGCCCCCGCCGCCCCCGCCGCCCCCCGCCGCCCCGCCGCCCCCGCCGCCCCCGCCGCCCCCGCCGCTCCCGACGCTCCCGACGCCCCCCGCGCCAACGTCACCCCCACCACCCCCGCCGCCCACGTCGCCCCCCGCCGCCCCCGCCGCCACCGCCGCCACTGCCTCCACCGCCACCGCCACCGCCGCACCCGCTAGCAGATTCCCATGCTCCAGGATGAGTCAGTGATCCACGACTCACGGCATGTGAAGTGTTAAAGATTTGCAGTTTTTCCTCGTCGTTTCTGGGCCTATCCGATGCTAAAACCCAGTTCTGCCGAAAACATCTGATGATGTGATGGCCATGTAATTCGGGTTCAAAATCTGATGGGACTAGTTTCAAACACTCTGTGAAACCAGCTGTCATAATGGATTGTTTTTTATATTTTCTGACAATTCATTTAGGCAGAATAGTCCTAGAAGTATCTCGGCAACGGAGTGCATGCCGTCATCATACAAAAGGTTCGCTGTACGCAAAACAAATATCTTACTAAGTTCTGGAATTATGCAAAGATACGATGCAACGAGAATCAAAACAAATATGTTCAACTCCTAGGTTCCATTTGATAATAAACGTTCGAGAAATAACACTGAAAACATTAAAATGCCAATATAAAAGGCTGTAAAAACTACAATTTAGGTACATATTAATTTGCTCACTAATCTGCAATGTTTGATGTGAGTTGGAATCTAAAGAATTGAAATGAAATGTTTATATGTGATTCGTGCGTGTTTGCGGTATCAACTATTCTTCATTTGTTTGGTAAACTGACGAGAGGTAGGTCTAAGAAACGAAGTATTAAACACCATTGTTCTCGAGAAAATCGTATATTTTCTTAATATTTTTTAAAATTATTTTCCCTTGTTTGACAATAGAATTTCAAATTACCTGTTTAATTTTATTTGAGAAGTCGGTGACTTTGGGAGATAGGTCATCAACTAAATTAGAGTGATTTGCGACTCTAATTTCATTCTTACTTAAATTAAATTTCTTTTAGATTGGAAAGAGAAAAGTAAATACATTTTCATAGGAGGTTGAGGAGTGACTATGTGAGGAGCGGAAGCTGATGCGGTTTAAGTGGGGTTTGAATTGATCTTTAAGAAATCTTGATTTTATTCGTGAAAAGGTTGTATTTTTTCTAATGTTAAGATGACATTTGGGAATGTATGTAAGTTGTACAAATTTCTTCTCTAATATTCTTAATCGTTTTTTTGTTATTTAAGGTCGCATCAACATCTAGATCATTAGCGACCACTATAGTATTTAACGGTATGGTAACTGTGAAGATGAAATGATATGGTGATGATAGGGGATGAAATGCGAACACAATTACAACCGTGCTCGAGGCGGGACTCGAACCCACAATCGCTACGGCACTACTGTCTTAGAGATCTCGGCCACCGGATCGGCTCTTAATCGTTGTTGGCGCTCTGTGCTGCGAATACTAGCGGTTAATATTACAGTCTGTTGAAATGAGAATAACAACGAACCTTTTCCAGGGCAAATTAATATATTCGTTATGAGTGTTCAGTTTCAAGGGGGTATTCAAGAATTTTGAAACACAATTAACGAATTATTACTTCTGGATTTTTTAACCTTATATGAAAAAATGTGGATTTTACAGTTTTGCCACATACGTTACTTTTAATTTGTTCCAATCTCTTTTTCAGTCACAATCTTAATGTTGCCACCTTCTCTGTTTTCTCTTATAAAACGCTTTCAAACCTACATCTACATTACATTGCTAACAATGATCTGGCATCGTTTTTCACCAGCCGTCAAATCTCGCAACATTCGGAAATGTACTAGAAATGCCGCGACAAACAGTAACACTTATTGCCACTGTGAACTAAATATCAATAATCCGATTTGAATTAAATACGAATACAGTCACATAGCGGATTTGTGGATACGTCAATTGACTGAATAATTAATATTTCGAGGCGGGTCAATTGCTAAGTTCATTAATCGAGTAAGTGTAGTGCAGTAGTTTATCGTGGGAGATGGTAGTGATTTTTCACCGCTCGAAGGCAAGATCCGGCGCCGATCTACTCGTAAACTTGCGGGATTTTCCTTATCAGGTGTCTCCCATCAGAGGAGTACCGCCCCAGCCGGGACAAGTTCTAAGCCCGACCAGTCTCCCGACATGTGTGGTAGTGTAGTGCATGTAAATGTAAGTCTGTGCGAGTAAGGGATGAAGAAAGGACAAGGAAGAGGAAGGAAAGATTGCGAGTTCCATATCCCATTTTTAGAGTACTGCTCCACCATTGGCCTGGTGTTGATCGGAGAAACCACGGAAAAGTACCGATCAGAGCAGCCAGCTCCTCTCCACCTAGCTATGCAGTTAGTGTCGAAAAACATGCCTTTGTCGGGACATGATCCCTAGGACCTGCCGGTCAAAGACACTGCAGTGGCATCAAGTAATGCCCTGAGCCACCTACAGTGGATTAATACGAGAAGAAGTATCTATTTGATGAATGTCGCTTCTAGATTCGAAAACCACAGTGCCATGTCAATTATCCGTTCCTGCGCCTCGTCAATTTTTTCATTTCAATTCATTTATTTTTTCTGAATTTACGTCGTTTAGCCTTTCGTCTCTACAGATAATTTGTGACTTACACTAACCTTAAAAAGTACGATGGGGAAACTCAATGAGCACCACCAGAACATGACTAGGCATGATTTTAATTACTGAAGTTAATTATTTGTATTCGAACGTGGAGAAGCAATTTAAGAATAAATGAAGGGGTATCTGTTTTTTATTCTCAGGAAGGAGGGTTATCTATGCCGAGGTTGTAAAAGGATGGTCCGGTTATGTTAGGTAGGTGGAAGAAGAAATTGTGGAATATGTGAATGATTTGCTCTTTTATTTTAGGTTGAAATCTGAAATGGAGGGTTGAGTTTCTGACAAACCATGGAGCTTTGCTTGCCATGCGGAGAATTCTGTTTTGGAAAAATTGTATATTGTTTATGTGGGATGCTGCTGAATGACACCAGATCGGGCATGCATAAAGAAGGAATGGTCGGAGAATGGATTTGTATAGGAGCACTGTATTTTCAGGGCTTAGGCTACTTTTACGATTTATAATCGGTCGAAATTGATGAAGTTTCTGATGGGCTTGCTTCAATTTGGTTTTTATACGATATTTCCAGGTTAATTTTGAGTCTAAATAGAGGCCTAGATGTTTGACAGATGAATTTAATGGGGACCAAGGAATGGGAGAGTTGTTGAGCAGGAGTGGACGAGCAGCGCCTCGACATTTACTCGAACTACTACTCCCCCCCCCCTTCTCGGCACCGGCTCCGCCGTCATCCGCGCTTTCCCCTCCTTCGCAGCGCTGCCTCCGCCGCAGCCGTGCTCCGCGCGCCCCGACGCGCTCAAAGTGAAGCCGCGTGAAGCACTGGCGCGCGCCCGGGGCCGCAGCCTCCGCCCCAGACTCCTAGAGAAGGGCGCCCCTCTCGGCTTCAAAGGCTCTGTGGAACTGCTCTGCACTATTATTCTAATATGCTTCCTGATATTCTGCAAAGGAAATATTCTAATCTTTGTTCTTATAATTATCAATTTGATTATGTTACCATGTTGTTGTAGGTACTGTGTCACTACTTAACACAATATTTATTCATTTTGTATAAGTTTTGTTACTTAATTTTGCCATTTTTGTATTACCATTGTTTCTTTTTCTTCTAATTAATGTATGCAATTTTAGATTTACTATTTTGGACAATGTCCTCGGCCTTCAACCACCATTCTGATTGAGGTTTTCTGGGTTTACTCAATCGCTTAACGCGTATGCCGGGATGATCCCCAGTTTTCTCTCCCAGAAGTAAAAAGTATCCTGCCCCCCTAGATTTTCTTCATAGTTTATGAAATAATGTATATATTTCACGTGGTTAGGCGGAAGAGCAGGGCAAATGGCCTGAGCCTCGCCACTAATAAAGACTAGCGATTCGATCTAGCGGACAAGCTAGTATCGCAACTCCTGCCAACTCGAACCTAGGACCTCCCGGTCAGAGGGACTGCAGTTGACGCCCTGAGCCTTCTCTCCCGGTCATCTTTAAGGAAATTCGACTGGATCCAAATTTCAAAAGTGCGACGAACGCTTATTTATGCGGTTGCTAATCCTGAGAGATCTTCAAATCTGAAATTTTTCGAAATCTTCATAATATGTAATTTGACATTGCGTAATAATTGGCTTAACGCCAGAAAAACATGTCTTTAATTCAATGATAACTTTTCTCAACCAATTCCATTCTAATTATTAAAACAATGAAGTCAAGGAGAAAAAACGTATTTGATAGGGTACTACGTAAGAAACTTATTTTGTTTCAATATTCTGCAGTCATTGATATGTTTGCCAAAGCAAACGATAATATTGATAAATAGTGGTATCGAGAATTCCACAAACACCTATTGAGTTCTTCGAGAAGTCTCGCGATCCTTTATTCACTGTACTAAGTTATTACTTTTAGATGGCGCAGGTAAGTGAGAAGGTCATCATCCGATATTTCATTCGATCTCTGTAGACAAATCAATGTTGAGGAGCACTTCGTCTTTCTGCAGTCCGCTCTGCCTGACTTACTTCCTCTTCGTGCTTTCTCGTGCACATCAAGAGCCTCGATTAGAAGCAATCTAAGGAGGTCGCGATTTACGGCCACTTGGATCAACGTGCTCTGGGCCCCTGAAGAAGTTACCCCCTGGCCGTTCTTTCTTCCCTTGCGTACTTCCCTCTTCACTTCATTCCTTTTCTTTTTCCTCCACGTACCTCCTTGATTTACGTTTACAAATTGAATTTAAGTCATTCCCTTTATATGAATAAAAAAAGGTTGTTAGGAGTAAATTCATCGTAGAATTGTAATAATTTCTGCTAAAAATATTAATCAATGTGTTAGAATAAAATGTTTCATTCGTCTGCTCTTAACAGCACCGAAATGTGTTTTTAATGAGAAAATGGCTCAATGCTCCATCTACTAGTTTCGGTAGCAAATTGTCTAAGAAATATCACGCAAAGTATCATATCCAGACGATTCGGATACAAACTTTTAAGATTTTTTTGTCGAAACTTTTGCCACCAGTTTATTGTATGTCAACAGTAGGCGTAAAAATTCAGCAAATATATTAATGCTGTTACTGTAAAGTAGGGTTTTCCAAACGTTTAATATAAAGATAGAATATTTTCGAAGTTTTTCGAAGTTTTGACGGACCGTTTTAGACCTAATAGTGTAGACCTAACAACATTAACAAAAACATTTAAGAATCGGTCAAACTTGATTAAAGGTTACAAAACAACCCGCACTTACTTTTCGACTTGAATCGTAAATACAAGTCATAGGTATTGAAAGTAGCTGTGACGGAGTTGGTTTGAGGGTGTCGATGAAGAAGGGCAGGCTGATATCGCCGTGTAATGTAGATGTCCGGTAGGCTGAGCGCAGTTGTTGACTGACCTCAGACCTTCCAACTGATTTGCATGCCGTTCTGTTGTGCCCGCGCGCTGTCATTCGGCTGAGCTGGATGTATTTTGGTGGGGCTGACACCCGCCTCTTTCGACTGAAAAAAATTTGTCAGTCGGTCAGGTAAACACAATCTCTATCATGCACGTGAGATGAGAAAAGGTTTGCGAAATAATTAGCTTTTTATCTCGTTCGGTGTCAACAGTGTTTCGCATTACGAACTGAAAACGTGGGACAACATACTGTTATAATCTATAGTACTGATCGAATCACTCCAAAGTTTTACTGAACACCTACTCAGATCCCACGGAAAGGTCTTGTTTCGCGAGAAAGTTTGGGAAGCCTGGGTGTAATGGTGCGGGACGTACATCAAACAAAGGGTTGAAAAAATAAACAAAAACCTGAATGATGATACGAAGTATAAACGAAAAAGGCTGTGGACGTAATTGAAACGTTTTTGATGTAAATGACGCTTCTTGAACGAGTTCAATTGGTTCTTATAAGTTTGCAGTTGGAAGTAGATGATTAAAAGTTTGGTTCTGTTTCATTTTCCTTTTATTGATCGCATTATAAACATTCACAAAGCATTAAAGTGAATATTTAAGAACAATATTACAATTAGTTTTTACTTTTCTTTACGGATGGTAGATAGTGTTTTATACTTTACTAATTTTTGCGCGAAACTGGGAGAAAAGATGCAGGTGTTGAAAATCGCAAATGCATTTATATGGATTTATTTTAAATGGATTTATTTCATAAATCCATTATAAAGTCTACACGTAGCTACACAGCAAGGATGTAACTCTACACGGTATACGTGTGTGCGCCGAGACCCAACAAGTGGAATGCAAAATTGCTGGCCCTTGCACAAAAGCCTTCCACGAACATTCTTCTTTCATATTGGAATTGGGTACATTTTGGGTACACAAACTACGAGTACATTTTGAGCGTCATCTGGTGGACATTTTCATCTGCTATTATCTTAATATGACAATGTTTTCGCTGCGTATTTATAAATATGACACTGTAAATAAAATTGTATCGGTAATAATTTAAATGGGCGCCATCAACCGATCTGAGTAAGGATGCAAAAAACTTTGAAATTCTGCACCTGCATATAAACGAAACGGCGTATTCATTGTATTTCTAGGTAGGTAGGCGTGAGGGTAGGCCAATAAAAAGGCTGTTTTTCTTTCTTATTTGCTTTATTGACCTACCCTCACGATTCTCCAAAAACATATTAATACAAATGAAGATCAACACGACATATTTACTACAAGTGACAAACCCACAGGCAATACAAGTAAACTACTTCGTACTCCTACACTCAACCTTCCGCCAACATTGCGATTTTTCTAACTCTGCTCCTCAAGCCCCTATGGACATGATGGAATATCACATGCCACTGCGACGTACCGCTAGAAGTCACATGATCGCAATCACTGCTTGATACGGTCGCGATAACGCGACACCTGGCGGCACGACTGAAAACGTCTCGAAATACCGTGACATATTCCATCGTGAAGACAGGCTTTGGGGGAGCAAAGTTAGAAAAATCGCAGTATAGTAGCCTTGAAGGGTTTTCCCTGTACCTCATCCACCCCCTTTTTTAGTCTCCCCGCCTTCCTCCTTCCCCTTCTTTTCCCCCCTCGCCGTTTCCGCCGCGGCGCGACGCAGCGGGGCGATTTGCGCCGCTAATCGTCGCGACGCGCGCCGACTTTCGAAGACCTCCCCCTCCCCCTCCTCTCCACTCCTCCTTCCCCCCACCCCTCCCACCCTCGCTGTGCGGCGTAAAAAGAGCGAAGCACGCGTTTGCGGCGCGGCGCGGACGGAATCCGGGAGCGTTTCGCTTGCCGAGGACAATCGCCGCCACCCGAACGCCCTCTCGATGGCTAATCGGGGCGTTTTTCAGCTGGAGAGACGCTGGTGAGAATGAGGGCGTTCGCGTTAACAGCTGGGGCCCGCTCTCCCAGGAACGCCGCCGATACGGGTCGCCTTCCCAATTCGGACTTGCCCGGTGAGCTTTCGGATCGATATTTGCCGCGTTTGTATTATGGGGAGCCTTGGGTGCTATTCTTCTGATCGCGTTTATTCATCCGGCATTCTTCGGTGCCTTCTCTTACGGTGCTCGGCAAAGCGATTGGTATTTTAAGTCCTTCCGGTGAGCTACAAGTACTTGCTAGAACTAGGTAGTTCTGAGTAATTCGTTTTTACATTGAAAACTAATGGCCGTTTGCTGAAGGAGTTGCTCATTTATTGGGGGCCACATTAATGTAATAAAACTATGTTCTTTATTTTCGTTTCGATAGGGCTATATCCCCGATTGACTAACACTCGCGAACTCACATCTTCTCTGGAATGTTATTCCACCACACACTTATCGTATCTTTCACTTGAAAGTTACGTCAGACTGAGAAATAAGATCCAACTTTATTGCATAAATACAATCACGAACAGTGCTACAGAACAATACGTTCTTGTATCATTTATAAGTTCTATAAGATTATGACACGTAATTGAACTATGCAGAGCAATTTATATTATGTATATGCAATACTTTTGCATTCATGAATTACATTTCTCAATCCTAAATGTATAGAGTTCACACAATTAATCCTCAGATCTTCAGTACAAAGTGTATCGAATGATATACAGGGTGAGTCACGTAACTTTAGCACCTCCTGTAACTTTTGAACGGTTGAAGTTATTGCAATGCAGTTTTCACGGAAGTGAATGAGGGGAAGGAGCTTATAGATACGTGCATTAATTTCTATTTTATCACTTGTATTTTACGAGATTTTTTAGATAACATTGTTTTTTCAAATGGAACTATACATATTTTTTCAGTCCACCATGACGAGCGTAAAAAGACAAATCCAATGATGTACATATTGTCATATGTTAGATAAGCATTTTTTAAAATTAATTTTGATTTTTGCGACTGGGGTTTAACGAACATTTTGAATAGTCCACCACACAAGGTCACGCAGCGCTCCACCAGCAACGCGCGCCCGGGCAAGGGAAGGGAGATTTGAAGATACGAAACATATTCCAAATATTCACAAAACCATGGCATTTTTTTCCTGAACTGTGCTTTCCATCCTTCCGCATTTTCAGATTTTCGACTTTCTTTTATTGAAGGAATTAAAAGATGGAAAATAAGGATTTGTCATAAGTTTGTATCGTAATAAAATTGTTTATAACTTCAACTCCATTTAATGGGGTTTCATAAGATACGTATTAAAGGGATCTTGAAACAAAGCACAATAAGAATAAATAATTAAAACTGTACAAAAATATTGCGTATTTTGAGCAAACAATTTCAATGTTAATAAGAATATAATAATAACTTAGGGATAGAAATAATCTAATTTCAATAAATACTACTTAAGACAATCCGTATTTTCAATCCCTAAGAAACACAAAATATCTGAAAATGGATCAGGATGGAAAGGAGAGTTCAGGAAAAAAATGCAACAGTTTTGTGAATATTTTTCGTATCCTCAAGTACTAAAATCCCTTCCCTTTCCTGACCCCACGTTTGCTGGGAGAGCGCTGAGTGACCTTGTGGGGCTGACAGTTACAATGAAAATATCCGTTAAACACTAGTCGCAAAAAAATCACAATTACTCAAAAAAATCCTTATCTAACATATAACAATATTTATATCTTTGGATTTGTCTTTTTACGCTTGTCATGATAGACTGAAAAAATATGTATAATCCTATTTGAAAAAGCAAAGTTACCTCAAATATCTCGTAAAATACAAGTGATAAAAGAGAAATCAATACACATATCTATTAGCCCTATTCCCTCATTCAGTTCCGTGAAAACTGCATTGCAATATCTTCAACCGTTCAAAAGTTACAGAAGGTGCTAAAGTTACGTGACTCACCCTGTATATTGCAACCTCATGGTTGGTAAGTTTTTCTCATAATTTTAGCCAATTAACGGAATTATATAGAAAGATATTATCATTATCGCATTTCCTATAACATTCTTTACGCATGACTATTTGACAAATTTTTCACTTCTTTGTAAAATAATTGTGAAGAAATTATACTACAGAATCACGTATATTTACAAAATTTTGACATGAATCAATTTAATAATTCCCTTAAAATGTAGTTAGTGTTAAAAAAAGAATTTTACGAATTTTCTGCCCTCAACTGGACTAAAACAATTTCAATAGTGCTATGCAGCGTCAAAGTGACAATAAAGTTATTGATTTGACGAGGTTACATTATTTTATTCAAGAATTAGAATAATTATTTTTGGCGTTATTCTATTCTTTCAAGAAATTAAATAATCTGATAACTCTACTCTTTACGTCAGTAAAATATATAAGATAATACAATTTAATCCATAAAACAAGTCATAAAACATTGAAATCATAGGCTTCCGCGGCCGCTGCATATGAAGTTTCTCGGCTGTCCGGGAGACGCCGCGGAGAGGGTAGCTGTGCCGAAGTTTCGACCTTGTGTTTCGAAGTCTTCGTTGTGTCGTTCCAGCCCCTAAGAAGACCACGCCGACGTCGAAACGTCGGCAAAACCACCCTCGTCGCGGCGTCACAGCCCGCGTCACCCACGCAGCCCGAACTTTCACGAGTCATATGACGATATTTATAAAAACGAATGAGCTGCATTTGAAACTAATATTCACATCCAAAAATATTATGCCTCACAACCTTAAATAAGCTTTTTTAAAATGATGTCTCATAATATCGTACACAATTTCAATTCGCGCTCTTCATAATATAATTTGAACTGAATATTTGTTCTTGTTAGCAATAGACAGAGAGAATTGTTAATGTTCGCATACCATTTTTTATTTCTTACTAGCTGAAAACCTCACGTTGCTCGAGTACTTCTTTAGGCACTTATCTATTAAGAAAAGGAACGAATTCTATTTCTAGTGTGTCCCTGCCCTGCCCTGCTCCGTCCAGCCCCGCCCCCCTCGAAATCGCACTGGCGCGATCCGCCCGCTCCATTTCACCCTGTCCCTCCTCATCTTGCCCCGTTTCATCTCTGCCTGTCTCACCAGTCTCCGCCCCTCCCCGCCCTCCTATGGTTGCTGCGATCATTCTATCATTGATACGGGCAGCTGCAAAGAAATGCATTGTTTCCGGCAAACGTTCAGGAACATTTGCATGAATCCCGGAGTTTCCGAGATTTTTGCGAAAAAACGAAAAGAGAGAACACTTAAATTTTGCTTTAAGGGGTAGGAAGGGATGGGGATAGGGATATGGTAGACTAACTTCTCCTGTTTGAAAGGCAATGCTAACAAACAATCATTTAGGTCAAAGAAAAACTGTGATTTAGCATAAAAATAACATTCTTTATGTATACAATAGAAATTAATGATTTGAGAAAGTATCTTAAATTATGTCCACCAAATATTCTATATTTCAATAAAAACCCTATCAATATAGATTTTCCCACTGAGATTAGCCCGGACAAACAGTCAGACCAAATTCTTAACGAAAATTGCATGGATATTTATTTTGGGTAAATAATCATATGAGATTATAAAAAGCAGTTATTTTGAAATCACAGAGGAAACTTTAATTTCATTTACAAAGAATATCTTATACAATAATAGTGGACTCAGAAATGCTCCACTATTGAAATGCATTACACATCACACACTAGAGGTCACGTGATTCTTAATTAAGTTTTACGCTATGCTGTGTAAAAATTCTAATAGATGAAAGACTTTCTCGTAAGTGTGGGTTTGTTCTATGTTCTGCTTTGGACATGATTGTCAAGTTTCCTTTTGTTAAAACGTTCTCCCTCAAGAGTACCCCCGGATAAGATGATAAAAGGTTCCCCCCATCCAAATGAGGTATGAGTAATAACATAAAAATAATATTTTTGAAATGCTTTCTAGTCCCTTCCTATCACTCACATACCTCTACAGCCAAAAAAGGTTTTTGAAAATTCAATTTGTTTCCTATACTTAACACTATTTTATCTGACTGAAAAAAATTGATAAATAAGAAAACAATTTATTCTATCAGAAAAACATTTTGAGATTTTCTCATGTCCAAATTCAAACAAAAATATTTTTGAAAAAAGATAACAAAAATATTTTTATTGTGTTTTAGAAACCAGTAACAGGCCCGAAAAATACCTCGAAAGTTCTTCTTAAAACACAAATTGTTGAGAATTTTTTCAGCTGCTGGGCTGCAGTTAAAAAATAAAAAAAACTTTTTCCCACCTTTAAATAACCTGGAGTTTAAATATACTTTGACTGCAACAGTTCTGTGCATTTATTTTCGTGTTTCTTATACATTTATATTCATTGGTGTAGCATCCAGTAATATTTGGACTTTGGAACGTAGCTACAAATTATCCTTTTTCTGAAGCATAACTAATTTTGAACTTTTCGCAGGTTAACTCTCAATCAATCGCTGACGAATCTCAGTTTTTTTTATTAATTTATGTTGGTTGTTCATAGTTCAGTATATTTTCTACTTTACATATGTTTGAAGGTTTATGTGCTAACTTACATTTAAAACTTACTTCTAACACTTAAATATAACATAAGGCTGAGGATGCCCTTTTGGATCCTCTATTCTGGTTCGAATTCGGAGAAGGTTTTCAGGAATACGTTGTAGGGATATCTGTTTTTTATTCTGGTGTGCTTAGGATTTATTGCGAGTCTAAAGGTTGCAAGGGAAGTTATTAGGGATATTGCTTATAAGCAATGGTAGACGTTAGTGGTATGTGATGTGATGTTCAATGGGTTCTAGGCTGAGTTCTTTATGAAACTGATGATTGGTGACAAACTACGGTGCATTGGATATTGTTCTGAGAAATTGGTTCTGAATGATTTGTAATCTTTTTAGATTGGTTTTGAGACATTTATCCAGATGGGACAGGCATATAGTAGTAACGGTCTTATGATGGATTTATATATTGCAATTTAAGAATGAGCGAATCTCAGTATGCAAACTCTGCCTCAGTTTGTCACGAAAAATTCGCAAATTCCGAACGCCGGCGCGCCGGTACGGTTTATGCCTTGGCGAGGGTTGGGGGCAAGAAGCGGGCGGGCGCGCGGGGCGTCGGCGTCGGCGTCGGCGTCAGCCGGGGGCCGGGGCTGCCAGGGAGGGCGCCGGGCGCGGGGCGGGACGGCCGACAGCTGTCTGCGCAGCGGGCGCCGCATCGCTTTTTCTCGCGCGCGCCGCCCTGCTCCGCGCCCGGAGCGCGCCCGACCGCCCAAAAATACGAAAACGCCGCCTTCCTAAGTGGATTCCAGCCCGTGCGGCGCGGGGCCGTGTTCGCGTTTCGTGGAAATCGCAGCGGCGACGGGCGTTCGCCCGGGAAACGCGCGCCGGGGAAGTGCGTTGTTCTTTTAATTCCGCCCGCCCCGCCCCGCCCCGCCCCGCCCCGTCCAGCCCTGTCCCACCCCGCCCTACCCCGCCCCGCCCTTCCCCGCCCCGGCCTCGCTCTTTCCGCCCCGCCCTATCCCGCCATGCCCTTCCTCACCCGGCCTCGCCCTTCCCCGCCTCGCCCTCCTCCGTCCTGCTCTGTCCCACCCCGCCCTTTCCCCCTTCCCCGCCCCGCAATTCCCCGCCCCGCCCTGTCCCGTCCCACCACGCCCCATCCCGTCCCGCCCCGCCGTACTCCGCCCCGCCCCGCCTCGCCGAGCTCTGCTCTGCTCCGCCCCCAACGCGAATTCTTCCACTTCCCGCAAAAACCAAACGCGGATTTGGGTGCGTTTTACGGATTCATGTAGCTGGCGTGGGAGGCATTGCGAATGAATAACGTGAATTCAACACGAAGCCGAAGAATTCCAGAATAAAACAGTATAATGAAAGGATAACTCACATCGTCGATACACAAGAAAAGTGAAACGCTTAAGTAATTTTCATTTTTCAGGTGTATGGTTTTAATACGAGTAAGCCGTTTGTTTCGCTGCAAAGACAAAATATTTTATTGTGAGGGCCGACCCGGCCATTTTGTGAATTATCGTAGTTAATACCACGAGTGCTTTGGAAATTATCGACAAATCCCCGCCTCGAGAAGCGAGGAGGGGATTTATCTGAGAATTTCCAAAGCACGAGTGGTATTTAATAAGACTATTCCACGAATGAAATTATGCCCATCAGAGTTTCAAACTGCGCGAAAAATTGTAAATATGTTAAAATCAATGACTTTATTTTTTAGTTAAAAGGCAGTTTATTGGACATCCACATAGCGATCGATGTATACCGCCTCCTATGATAGAAGAGTCACAGTTCACGATTGACCAGAAGGGAGAAATGGTAAGAAAAATCGGATAGAAAAAGCGATAAACTTTTTCAGATACACCACCCTGCTGGGACATTTTGTATGTAGAGTTAAACACTACTGGTTTTAATTTCACGAGTGGAATAGTCGTACTAAAACGAGTAGTAAAACGTACTGCTTTATAAGTATTGGGCTTCACTAAGTTGCCACATATCCTTAACAAAGTTCAAATAGAGTTTCTAAAAATAAGTAGAAATATTACTTTTTTATTAACACGAAGCTGGAATGACATGATATATAAAGCAAACATTATTCCTTTCCTTCACTGGCAGAGTATTGTCGTTACCGGTTAATCTAGAAACACTCCTCACCACCATTTCCGAATTTTCTCCCGAAGAGCAAGGCAGAATCTGTAATTCTCCTACTCGGTCGTTGGCGTCGCAGTGTGTGTGTGGGGGAGGGGGGTTGGGGTGTCGCTCCCCACCTGCGCCGCTGCATTAGCCCCTCGTTCGGTCCAATTACGCGCGACCGCCCTCCGCCCTCCGCCCTCGGGCGACTTGGGATTCAAGAGGCGCTCGCGGGCGCCAAATGAAGAGGCGAGGCGGCGGTGTCCCCACGGCGCGGCGTCGCACGCGCCCCGCCCCCGCCGCCTGCGACGACGGCTTAATTACAAAACTCCCCGCAGCCAACTCTTCTCGGTCTTTCCCTCCGCGACGCAACTCTCCGCGGCGCAGCTTCAAGGAGAAAATCCGCCGCTTACGTGAGGCACGACGTCCTGCTGGCAATTGTTCACGATGCTCGCTTTCATGACATTAGGAGTTGTTATCTTAGGTATTGGAGGTGTCGATGGTACGAATAAATATATTTGACCATATAGGATCAATCAAAATTGATTTCAGGAATTAACAAAAACGTGCGAAACGTTGAGCCATTAATAAATGTTTTTTAAAGTTTAATTCCTGAAATCAATTTTGATTGATCCTATATGGTCAAATATATATATTTATTCGTACCATCAACACCTCCAATTATACCAGGATCAACAGGAAGAATTTACATCAATTTCAATATCTTAGGTATGTTTCAAGATGGAGATGTTCAATTGTTCCTTCGTTCGTCGGTGCCTGTGGATATTTCGCTATGAACAGATGAAGAAGGGTTCAACTGGGTGCGAAGGAAGGGACAATCATCATAATTTGAGTGGGTGTTACTCTCTTCGATATCCTCGTTAGAAATATGTTAATGTTTTTCGTATTCATCACTTTCTGAAATTAAAAAGTATATTACAATATATCTTTTCTGCCATTCAATATTTGCATACATTTCAAAAGAAAGAGAATTTTCACAAAAATTCAGCCTATTACAACCAAAAAGTAATTACAGCAGGTGTACCACAATGCAGCTCATTATCACCAACATTATTTAACAATTAAAAATACGACCAAAGCACTATTTGTGATGACAGTGCGATACTGACTTGTAACAAATGTCTAAAAACAGCTGCAGAAAGTCTGTTAGAAGACCTAAACAAAAGAAAATTGTGGGAGACAAATAACAAATAAAATTAAACCCTAGAAAAAAGTTCAAGCAGTGTTCAATAACGTCTAGTTGATCAAAACAGTCGACGGATCAAAAAACGAAAATATCTTGGAGTATTAATTCATACGAGATTAACATGGATTCACCATATAAATGATAAGGTAACGCAAGCAAACAGAAGACTACATAAATTGTATTCTTATATTGACACAAAAATCACCCTCAAAATAGAATTATCTGAGTTCTTTATAAAGCAATAATTCTCTCCATTATAATGAATGCATTCCCGTATGGTACAAGACATTGCCACAAATATAAACAAAAAAGTTTCTTCTTAAGGGCAAGAAAGTAATAAAAACTAAACTAAAATTCTAAAAATGTGTGTCAATTCCCCTATGTTTATTAGAAACACACAACTACATTCACAATTAGGAACAGAAACTATCCTTCAAACAATGCACGTGCACATATTTTTCACATATTTTCATTTTATACCAGCAACTGATTACAAACTTGTTTCATCTGCAACAACATCAGAATCAAAAAAAGATTTCTTACGATAAATCTTTAATTGCCGACCTCCATAAATATTAAAAAAAATAACACACAATAAAAGATTAAAAAATTATACTGGAAAGTCATGGAACAATAATGAGAAACCTGGAGGGCTTCACTTCTTTCTATTTATTAAAATAGAAAGATATATGAATGTCTTTTGTACGCTTAAGAATGTACGGTATTATTTTATTTATTTTGTGTGTGTGTGTGTGTGTGTGTGTGTGTTTGAATTGCCGTATAACTTAAAACAATCCCAATAAATTAAAATTGGTGGTCTGCGGAAATAAGTAAAATAAAAAATACAAACAAAAATTAGCTTATTGCCTCTGCATTTTTCAAATATGTTGAGAACGGCAGAATTTCTGGTTGCATCTAGAATTCACGGTTATGGTGTCAGAGAAACTCTTAAATATTGGTTCATAACACTAAACTTTTATGTAAGCATAAAACTATTAAACAGAAAAACGAAATCGCCGTTTTTTTATTTTTTTTATTTTACATTTAAAGACAGTACAACGTTCAGCCGTGAGGCTCTTCAGATGATTGGCCGAGCAACTTGGCATCAGAAAATTGTGAAGGGGGGAACTGTTTGTTACCTCCCTGATAGTGATTACATGTGTTGTACCTTCAACCAAGGTTATTGTGAGGGAATTATGTTAGAGCAATGACAGGATTAAAAAGAAAATACGATGGGAGGGACAGGTAATTGCTAGAAATGTTCTTGCCTTATCAATGTCAGAGAGATATTGAAGGAATATATGGAATGGGAGTCTGTTTCTTAGGCGGGAGAGTGGGGGCTGATCGGTTCATATTTCGTAAGTGACTGCTCCTTGTACATGATTTAAATTATTGAACAAAATATGTGCCAACTTTGTAAAAAAGGAAGTAATTGGTTCTAGTGCAAGAACGTTGTGGAGGGTCTTATTGCTGACGAACCAGGGGGCATTTACTGTTATTCTTAAAATTTTGATTTGGAAGATTTGTAACTTATTTAATGTGGTTGGGGCAGCTGAATTCCAAACAGGGCATGCGTAGGTGAATATTGGCCGAAGAATAGATTTGTAGATGGTTAAAGTGGAATGAATTTTTAGAGAAGAGTTACGGTTGGGAATCGGACGTAAAATGGCTAACCTTCGATTGGCTTCTATTACTTTGGACGAGATATGACTGTGCCAATTTAGTCTTGTGTCCATCAGAACGCCAAGATAACGAATAGATGAGTTCAGAGGAGACCAAGGAATGAGAGAAGATCGCCGTCATAACGGCCAGTGTCCGTCAAGGACCGCTAAGACCATTCGGAACAAATAAGTTGTAGTGAACGACGACCTATAGGATTCTTGTATAGTATGGGTTTTCCTATTTCAAGAAACGTTTCTTCGTATTTATTTAATTTTTTTACAAAATGAATTGGATGAAATACAGCCGATATCACAAATTACAAACTTCTTTGCTCATAAACCTCTAATTAGAAACTTCGACCGCGACCATTATATGCTCCATATCGATCATACGACGTTAATAATTGTTACGTAGCGCTTCTATCTCTCGTTCCTCTGGTCATGGTAAGATCTCGAGGTTTGAGCCTGATGGGACAATTTGTTGGGAAATAAAAATGTAACTGTCTCCTCCATTCGAATATCATTTATGGACTTATTTTAGTACGACCTGGAAGGGAGTTGATCAATGTGGTATACGCAAAAACAAATCTCTAATATCAAACAAGTGGAGATATAACAGAACACACTTCAGACATCACAAGAAAACGTCCAAACCAATTCAAACAAAGCGCTTGTCGGCAATTATTTTGATAGCCAGAAACTGTTGACATTTCTTACTTCTACAAAGGGAACAAAAAAATAGATATTTTTATAACAGTATTTGCATCACAATATACAGCCATGCAATAATTTTACAAAAGCTTGCCAACTAAATTGGCTTCTCATTTTAGAATAATTACACCATAATCAGCGATAATTTTTTAAAAAGTAAAATTAGTGTATAAATTAAGTGCAGATGGTCAACCAGAGCTGACGGCCATCCAATATGTCACCGTTTTTGAAGATTTTTAAAAGGTTTTGAAGATGTGGTCTCTTTTAAACATCTGATTTTTTAGAAAAGCTTTCATGCAACAAATATCTGTATCATCAATATTGTAGTTTTGCAAGGTTAATTTTTTGATATTTTCAAAAATACAGAGTTGTGTCTAAAACGGGAGAAGCATCATTTCCTTTACCAACTGTTCTACGTACGAGAAAAAAATTAAGAAAAAACTTAGGCCTTTTCGAAAGAATAATTGTTTAAAAATTGCCTATATTTTGTGCCAAATTATGTAAAAACCACTCATATTTTCAAAAATATTATACATGACCTTATCTTAGCATGGGTGTTTGATGGAAAGATTGTATTAAGAAGAAATTTCTATCTTCAATATTGTGGTTTATGAACACACCGAAAAATTTTGAATTTTTGCAATTTTCAAAAATTCAGATTTCAATGACCTGCAAAAAATTGAATCTGTACCATTTCTTAATGCATGATTTGCTCCATCAGAGGAAAGGAAATACAGAAATAATTTGCACTCACTTTTGAGAGTTTTGAAATTGTTGAGGAATTAATGTACCCTCAAAAATAAAAAAAGAATCCATTGCAAATTTAAGGAGTCACGATATCAGTCAGAACTACAGGATAATATATATTTTGGCGAAAATCATACTTAGGTTTACTCGCTAGCGTCGTTCACAATCAGACGGACGCACGCACAGACTTTTGCCGTAAACTAATTTTCAGGTATCTATGACCCACAAAACGTAGATTCTGAAGTAATTTGCTACTTACAGAAACAAGGCTAACCCACTTTTATTGTTCTATGGGCCCATAATACGAGTTTTGCGGTAAAAAATTCGTAATTTTTTGCCCTCAGCATTTCAATACTTTCTCTATATGTAATCATATCCAAGAAAGTAAAAATTGGACACTTTTTTAACATTTTGCACTATAAATACTATTCCTTTCGCCAAGAAAATAATCAGATACTTAGTTAATTACTCCTGACTTCTTAAAATTACTTTTTTAACAGTGTTGCTACAACAGCACGTACTTCATCGCAGTATTTGTAACTATTCTATTGTTTAGTTACGTAATATTAAACGTAACAATTCATGAAAAAGTCTCTCAAACCTGTAAACATTTTCCCCACTCTAAACCTAAGTAATCCTATATACATTATTATATTCCAATTTGTTTGATTCCTAAAGTTAAGTTGAAGAGAAACGATAAAACTTGTCATGACAAAATAAATAAAAGATACATATGGCAGATTCACACATATTCTTGATATTCGAGTAAATTATTTGACGAAAACAAATTTTCCAGGGAAGAATTTTTTTGAACAAGAATTGTCTTATAAAAATAATTTTTGTATGATGAAGTACATATCTCGAGAAACATAAAGTAGTCTGGTCTATGTAACATAAAAGTAATTTGGTCTAAATAAAAAAAACACATTGTAGGTTTGATAATTTTTGCAAAGGAATACCTTTTTGGAAAATGAAATGTTCTTAGAAATATCAAATATTGTAATTGGAAATACAATTGAGAAGTTCTAGAGTAAAGCCAGTGCTCAAGTTTTAGAGTATTAAATGGATGCCTCTTCTTTAAACTAATATTACACTCTTATGAAAAGGGTACTCTTTGTGAAGAACAAGAGAAAAGAAAAGAAACTTGCAAGATACGTCCGTTGACCTCCAACACGCTGCAGCATCTTTTACACATTCTTCCGTTTTCCCTAACGAAGAAAATTGTCTCGACCTCAATGTGTCAAGGTCTCCTGCATCCTTACTTAACAAAGAAACTTCTGCCGCATTTTATTACACCAGGTTCTCGAGACAGACGGAATACCGATCTTCCAGCAATGTTTAAATTGAAGTGTAAGAATTTCAGTAAATATGTCATTTACCATCTGAACTAGGATTCTCAGCTTCTGAGAATTCATACTCTGAATATTCGTTCATACTTAGGTGCAATTTTCACAATTTTATTTGAAATATACGCTTTAGAAACTTGAGGTGGCTCAACAGCACATACTTTCTCGCAAAAATGTGTAACTTGCACTTTCCGAAATTTCAGAGAGATCAACTTTAGGGACCTGCCCCTTTTTTATAAGCGTACTTTGCTCTGAGAAAAAAAGGAAAGATTTTCAGCACTTTTTGAGAAAATATAATTTTTTAAAATTGCCTTTATTTCATATACAATTGCGCGAAAACTACTTCTATTTAGAAAACTTTGACACTATTTTAATTTCTAATTTTGAAGAACATGATATTTCATCAAGGAAAAATTCTATCTGAATATTACGGTTGTAGCAAGATGCCAACTTTTTTCACTTTTTCAGTTTTTGAAAATTTAGAGAATTCAACGAAAATCCCATGCGCTATTTTTTGAAGCACACTTTACTCTGACCAATAAAAAATAATTTTAAAAAATTGAAGCTATTTTTGAGAAAATTTTGAACATGTAGTTGAGGATTCGTGTAAAGTACACTCCAAAATCAAAACATCAGTTTCAAATTCGAGGCGCCGCGACACCCGTAAAATCCATCGGGGAATATCGATTTCGGTAAAAGTAGTGCTTAGAGTAGCCGCTAAAGTTGTTTGTAGACGGACAGACACAATTTTCCGGAAAACAATTTTTCGTTACCAAGGACCCTCAATATGTATATCCTGACTGCACAACATATTAGAGAAAGTTATTTACTAAATATAGGGGAAAGAATAATGTACTTTTACGGTATCGAAACATAACAGTGACCTGTTTTTCTATGGAAAAATAGCTGTTTTTACACCGCATTAAAATATTTTCATTTTAAGTAGTACGCGAATAGTAATATTACTTGAGTAGTATACGAGGAAGTAAAATCTACCTTCAAATTTACACTATATTTTTATGAAATGTTTATTGCTCATTTGTATCTTTAGGAAACTTCCTGCATTCGTCGCTTGCATGATATTTCCTTGATCTAGGGCAATAGGACACACGATGATGCGGATCAGCCCGAACTTGAAATCTTAAGAATGAGAGTGGAATTGGTAAGGAAGGATTGCAAGAGACCCGCGGTCCATTGTTATGACATCGGTACCCTTCTGTAATTTGTTATAGAAGATCAGAAATGACTGAGACGACTTCCAGACTTTTCATCAAGGCAATTGTGGTCTTCCACTCGATTACTTATGTTGTCAAAAATATGCCAGCGTAAATCTAGTAGAGGAGAAACGAAAACAAATTTAAATTAATTTACAGTGTGAAAACCCGAAACTTGCTACAAATGCGAGAAACTCATACGCAGAAATAGACTGCTCCTGCAGAATGTAACAAGGTAAGAAAAGGCTGTCGAAAGAAAATGTTTTGGATAGAGAATGCGAACGGGGACTTCACTGATCAAATAGTGGGAGAAATTGCCAAAAGTGACTTTTCAACGAAATATGGTAAGGAGATTTACACGGCATTCTAGACGTTTTACGAGTAAAATGATTAATAACACTTCATTCCAACAAGATGGAAGCACTGCGGCAAAGAACACGAGTGGCGAAAAATGTGCTAAATACGAATCAAGTTAGTTGAACAAGTATTTGATATGTATTATTTATTCCGTAGAAAACGGTTTCTTTACATGAGTACCGAGCTCATTCAGGCAAACGCAATTCAACTACATTGAGTAAAAGGGGCGCGAGATCGAATCCGGACTTTTTCTTGTGTGTTTTGCCATGGTGGAGTTTTTCTAATAAGAATCACTTATCATCCTTTAAACCACCATTTTTATACCTTTCGCGTATCATCATCATTGTCTTCTTCCAATGCTGGCCTGGTGGCGTTGGGGTTTAAGGCATTTGCAGCCAAGGACATGGCTCTGTGTTCAAGTCCCATGTAAAATACGGATGTACTTTGAATGGTGAGCTGGTGTGCATTCCGAATATCCCATGCATCGGCTACGAACGTGCTTCATCTTTCTAATTTCTTGTTATTCCCCAGGGACCTGTGTGTAAGCTTTAGAAGTTTTGGTGCACATGACGCAACGGGCGTGTGGGCCACAACTGTCAGCGTGATCTAGGCACATCCTATGCTTCCTACCTCTAACTCATTCATCAATAGGCTCACGAGCTGCACTGACCGGGAAAGAAACGTACAATGACCGAGCCTACGACCAACATCAGCGCGATAGTTTGGAGAAACGGTAAATGTATCAGGTTATTGAATCTGGAGTACATATTCAGTTGTTGTTTTTATGGGGGTAGGTGAGGGCACACTTCGGGCTCTGGAAAGAGTACAGGAAGGAAACAGAAATATACATTCCATATTTTCTATTTAAAACACCATACTGAAGTCAATACTGGGAATATGTTGATAAAGATTTTCTCTTTTTCCCAGTGTACATTTAAGTAGTAAATTATATGATTTAGCGTCAAATGACAGACTACTACTATTGAGGACGTAGTAATATAGTATGGATATGAAATCAACCTACTGAACAGCCAACTATGCAAATGTAAATGAGGAAAGTCAAGTAATGTGATTGCTGAGTCAGTGGCAAAATCGAACAGAAATGAATAATAAACTATCATTTTGTGAAGAAAAAAGCATTCTTAAGAAAATGTTATCTACAATTTAGAAGTAGAGGTATGGAAAATGAAATGGGTAGGAAATAGCAGTTAAAATTCGAAGTCCTTTTATGACTAATGAAAGAACCAAAAGAAGATAGCATTATGGAAAGGATATAAACCATCAGTCATAAGAAGTTAAGTAATGAAAATAATAAAAGCGATGACAAAAAGAAAAAAAGAAAATCAATCATTGAAAGAGGTCTACGGTTGTCAACACTTTCGAGAAAACTGGATTGTCGAAGGATGATTTTGGTAGAAAACGATTGGTTGTTAGATGGGTTTGTGAAAAGCTAGTTTTGGAGTGACTTTATACTACTTATTTAACTAGCTATTGTGTTTGCTCAATATGATTTTCTTATTCTATATAAAGTAAGATATAGGTATTCGATGATCAAGAGTAATAATGTGATAATTGAGAGTAAATTAATTGGCAACATGTTTATTTACTTAATGAAATTTTTAATGCACGAAATAAATAACTCCAAATAAAAATAAATCATTACTGTGTAATGAAAACATCTTTTCTGTTTAAGAAATTTATAATTATGACCTTTTCCTCTAAATAAAGCAAAATTTGATAAAAAATAAACTTTTTTTATAAAATCAAAATAAATTTTACTGTTCTGTTTTCAAACTGCCAACTTTTGAAGATCTTATTTTGACTGTTGTTATTGCATAAAATTGTACATAATTCAGAAGATCTTATGTAATACTTCAAATACTCTATACCGTTATTCTTACGATTCAGAGTTCTTAGAACACTTGAACATTAAAAAGGAGCTGGTCACATCAGCTCTCTTATGATAATTACGGCACCATTGGAATTATCATGGGTATGCTTTAAGGCTATATTCCAGACAACTCAATTTACAAATCACGAACCACCGACCCCAGCAAGAACCATTCTCTCGCCGAGTGTCTCCTTGCATAACAAGTAGCGTTCAATCATCGCATCCACAAAGGCATCCATAATCATGCGGGCGGCGCGTCGCGTCGCGGCGTCACCGCTCAGATGAAGTTCGCCCACATCCATCATGCAGACGACGACGTGCGCGCGGGGCGGAGCGGCGAGGGCCCGTGCAAGAAGCGAACCCGGCCCGGCGAACGCCGCGGCGGCGGCGGCGGCGGTGCGGCGCGGGGGCCGGCGGGCAGAGGGCGTTGCCATGCCGACGGCCGACCAATGGGCGCGCGCCCGACTGACCCTATAAAACCCGAGGATACGGTTACCAAGGTAACGTAAATCTTGCCGCCGTCAGCGCGGCCCCGCCCCGCCCCGGCGGCGGCGGCGCCCCCGCCCGCGCCCCGCGCGCAGAACCCGGAGCGCTGCGCCGGGCTCTTTTTGTTGATTATTTTTATTATTTTTATTATTATTTATGATTATTTTTATTGATACTTGTTCGACAAAATATTTGTCTTTTAAGTGTGCGAACATTACATAACATTGAATAGAACGTGAGGAGAAACTTAAAAAGTAACCTCTAACATACTACTGACAAAGGTATTTTTGATTTTGATGGGACAATGATAAAAATAATGGTTATAAATAGTACATAATATATGAAATTTATACAATAAATAATAGATACTGTGGAGTTAACTATGGAGAATGTAAGAGATCTTTTGAATAACGTGATTTATTTCTCGGAAAAACATTAGCTGTTTCTCCAAGTTGAAAAGATGTATAAGCAGGAGAAGAAGAAAGGGAAGTACAGAATTTGTCTGGGAGACCAAGGATCCACGATTTTAGAGGCAGAATGCTGTGGTAGGTCAATAATAACGCGTCTGTTAATAGAGGAAAGGAAGAAAAGGATTGAACTTCAATCTTCAGTAAACATACCAGTGTCTTTACTTGTTCATGGCCCAAAACAACACCTCTTTTGTTGATTTCAAGTATTAACCGCTGAATAAAAAGTAATAAACACTGGGAAAATACATTCTTAGAAATACTTTCACGTAATTTTGTAGTTTTGCTTCCTTCAGGTAGTTTTTGTTTTGTTATTTAAGGTCGCATCAACTACGAGTACTAGGTCATTAGCGACCACTATTGGATGTAACGTTATGGTATGAGGATGAAACGATATACCGGGTGAAAGGACGAACACGTACAATCAGACCCGCTACATTGCTAAACGAGTTCCAAAACGGCTTGGCAGCCGTACCTCTACCCTTGTTGAAATTCAAATACTTATTATCATTCGAAGCTAATGGACACAGACAAAATGAGAATTTTACTTCTATGTCTAGAAGCAGAAGAAAAATGAGAACATCGTTCCCTGGTTCCCCTTGACCTGCGCAATTAACATGACGTTGGGAGCCTTCTATTGCAAAAGAACTGAAAATATAGATGAGTGTACTTTGAAAGTTCATAACTCATTTTATCCGTTAATTTGGGAGAGAAAGTAATACTTAGGATTTCTCAAAAGCTTGTTTCGAAAATGCAGTATGTCTGGTTTTGCTAAGGCATCGTTTTCTACGTGCTGTCACATTACAAGATCCTCACGGACCTTCACTTGCCATATTCCATTCTTTCAAAAAACGTCCGTTTAAATAATCGAAAGGTGGAATCCTGTCAAAATCGTTCATGTACATTCTAATAATCGAGTTGGTGAAGTTATCCATGCATTGGAACAAAGTCGGTCCAACTATACTTTGAGATCAGTTTCGAGTCTGAACGTATAGCAATTATCATCAACAAAATGAAGACATTTTCGCGTAAGTATTTCACAATGTATTAGAACTTCAGTCATGTATTGGGTACTGAAGGCATTTAATTTTTAGTTCATTTTCCTAAATCACACATGCCGGGAGACCAGTCTGGAGCTTAGATTTTGTCCCGGCTGCGGCGGTACCCCACTGATGGGAGATACCTGGTTTTGCAAACAATATAATTTACCCTACTTCGCGAGAGAAATAACTGAAGAGAGAAATTCGCGAGAGAAATTCACTTCAGCGAAGTACATTAAATGTCTTGTTGTATTTCTTCTCACCAGTTTAAAAAATATATTATAAAGAAATATCCTGCATTTGCACAAGTGTATCATCTCTAGAATAAACATTTTTAAAAAGCTGCAAACTGTGACAAGTAGTTTCGAATCAATGAACGCTCATAAAGAAATAGATTCTATGAAAAGATGAAACGATTTATTGATAAGTCTCTATTTTAACGAAATATGTAAAACATGTGCCACAGGAATACGCACCTACAGGAAAAATCGGCCAAATATGTACAAATATGTACTAATATATTAATCTGTATAGCATCATATTGTAACCAAACGTCGAGAAATTTCACTTAGCTATGCACTGAAGCAACGGACAGAAATATGCTAAATCATAGAAATCCGCTCCCTAGTATCAGTATATTGCATTATTTTATCTTTAACCGTTCTGTAATTCCCAGTGGAATTGAAATCCTTGTTTCACCGCCACTCGCCCCGAGGGCTGCAATTGGAGTCGGAGGGCCGCCGCCCGCACCGCCGCGCCGGCAGCCAGCGCTGCGCGGTCGATCCGCGCCAGGGGGCGGCGCCGAGCCCGCGGCGAAGCGGAGGGAGCGGAGAGATGGCGAGGGCGAAAAGAGGGAGGGAGGTAGGGAAGGAACGGCGCGGCGGAGCGCGCCAACACCGCCCCCGCCCCCGCCCCCGCCTCGCCACGGCCGCGCCGCGGCGCCCGCCCTCCGCTGAGTTAATTTTCCGGTTGCTGTGGCAACCAGCCGCGCGCGGCGTCCGCCGCATCACACACTTGATGAGCTTCATTTCCGCGCGCGCGCGGCGCCCTCCACTCGACGCACGCGCCTATGAAATTCAATAATTCTGCACAACGGCGGCGCAAACGACGCGCGACCCCGCGGCCCCGCCGGCAAACGCGCCAGCGGGGGACGACGACTTCGCCGGACGGAGACAGGCGCTCGCGTTTTCGGTGGGGAACAATGGAGGACGTCCGCGGTTACGGGGGATGGCTGTACTGGGAGCGTCAGTATGCGAGTGTCACTTATGTATTGAATTAAATTGAATTGATGCCTTATTTTACTGGACTCAGGCCATGAGGCCTGCTCTTCCGTCTGACCACGCAAATTTCTCTACACCCCTTTCTCCAACTAGCGGGGAAAGAAGGTATTATCTCGAGCGACGAAACAGGCGATTTGAATTTAGCTCAGAGGCTTCATTTAGGCTGGAGGATCTTTTACATGCAGTAAATCTACTAACATGGGACGGCCGGCTTTACTTCCCCTCCGAAGAAAGGCGTACGAAGGATGTTTTTCGCTCTTAAAAATCCACTGCTTCGATCGGGTTTGAACCTGCCAACTTTGGTATATCAGCCCGTGTAGTATGTGTCAGACTTTAAGAGACTTTGCGTAATTTATTCATTTGATTTTGGTTTTGGTTTTAATCTTTACCTTGGTTTGGGGCCATTCAGAAATTACGTAACGCAAATTTCGAGTATTTTCAATACCCCCTCCCCCTTGTAACGCACTTCCCTATCTCTATGTAACGCAGCGTAACGCTTCCTCACACCCCTCTCCCCCTTTAGTGTTACGTAATTTATGGATGACCCCTTTAAGATATTAATATGGGGAGGGGTTATTAACTTATATACATTGCCTTAACTCTACATACCAGAAAATAGATCCTGAATTGAAATGATATACAAATATAATATCATGTAAAAATAACTATTCATGAATCCTGATTTGTTAATTCGAATCGCCGAATCCTACTAATAATATACTAATCAAGATTTTCGACACTTTCTCTGCTAGAATTCGTATCTTTTCAGATACTGCAAACTTAGTCAGGCAAGACAGAGCAAAACACTTATTAGAATTAAATGATATGAACAGATCTGTAAAATCATACTTGACATACATTTAAAAATACACATAAATCCTACATTAGATAAACTGATAATCGTTTAATTAAAGAGTTTTTCATGTCATTAAATATTTGTGATTTCGATGGTTTTAAACGTCATAAGAAATGAACATTATTTCCTCAATTAACGTTTTCATTTCTATGTCGCTTTCAAAGAGATAATCGAGAAACAACCACATGAGCATTAGATTGTCCAAAGAAGTGTTTACTCTCATAGCTTTCCGTTAATTTCTAACCTTTCTCTGATTAAAAGTGTGATTATCAGTAGTGAGCTGCCAGGAAGGGTAGTATTTTCGCCACATTGAGACAACAACAGACACATGTAAAACAAATATAGCAAAGAATAGGCAACCCGCTGCGTGACCATACGTACATTTTTCACCTGCGATGTGTAAATATCTCGTGTGGAAAGGACGACACGTGGAACGTTAGGATAAGGCGCGATGAAAAGTGTATCTAGGCAGCATAATTAATTAACTTACTCCGCGTGTTTATTAGCAGCTCTGAATTTGAAATGTTAATTACGCACTCTAATTTTATTACACCCGGGCGTATTACTGACTCATTATAAAAGAAGTACCTTCACAAATAGAGCGATATTCACAAAGAGATAATGCACTAAGGCGGCTTCTTTGAAATTAGGAATAATAAAACGAGCTTCTGTCCAAAGAAATTATTGCTCTGTCCAGATCTCCTCATCTGGAGCAAATAAGAAACTTCTCTTCTGAAATCATGATGAAATTATGGAGCATGGTAGTCCCTGGCAGTCCTGCATTAATTCAATTCTCCAAGCATGCGAACACTGCCATCATTGGCTCTCGTATGCTACCACACTTGTGCCGGTGCAACGAACTTTTGAACTGTCAAGGACATTTCATGGCATTTCAACAATTAAAAATTAATAGCTGGGCAGAAACCTACTAAAATAATGTAATCAGTATCGTTATAAGGTACGTTTCTGTAACATTTTCCTGAAAAATTACAATTACAATTACAAAGCCTTTAAAACAAAATTGAAAATGGTATTTTCAATTTTGAAAATTTAGACTTTCTTTGACAGTATTTGAAGATCTAGTTTTAAAGAACGTATTTCATTAAAAAAAAACCTTTCTTCCATATTTCACTAGATGTCCAATTTGTTTTACATTTTGGAATTTTACACAAATCGGAGAGCTCAATGAAAGTGAGACCAGTGCCTTTTTATAAGTGTACTTTGCTCTATTCAAGAAAACAAATTAAAGACAAAATTTAAGAGCCATTTTTAAGAAAATGATTTTAAAATTGTCTGTATTTCACGCAATTATATTCATATTTTCCAAACATCGTATATGACCTCTCAAAATTTCCTTTAAAGGGAATATTTCATTTAAAAAATTGTCATTATTATTGGAGCTTCGCAAAGTCAATTTTTTGCAATTTTCCAAATTCAGAGTATTCAATAAAAATGAGTCCTGCTTTTCAGCGACTTTTTCTCTGTCAGAGAAAAAAATTCCAAAATTTAGGGCCATTTTTAAGAAATATTTTAAAATGTTTGACGAGTTCTGTCGAAAAACTGCCAATTTTCACTGCAGCATTACAATACGTTCTCATAACTACTTAAGTACGTAGTGCTCTAAAGAGAAATTTAGTACATAATTACGTAGCAGAAAGTAAAATCAGGAGAGGGGCTTCAGGAGGGACTGAAGTCATTACAGGGCCTCTGACCGGGAGGTCCTAGGTTCGAGGTAAGGTGGCAGCTAGCAACATGGCTAGATCAAATTCAATCGCTGTCTGGAGGAGAATTCTAGCGGCCGGCTGCTCTGATCGGTAGTTTTCCGTTGTTTCTCTAATCAACACCAGGCGAATGCTGGAGCAGTATTCTAACACCGGGCCACAGACCGCGCGCGATGCTTCCTTCCTCTTTCTTGTCCTATCCTCAGCTCTTTCTTACACACACACACAGACATACACACTTATACTTACATACACCACCACACATGCCGGGAGATTGGTCGGGAGCTGTGAGCTTGTCCCGAGTGGGGCGGTGCCCCGCTGATGGGAGATGCCTGGTTTAGGCATAGGGAGTAGCCAACGGGTAGTCTGTGGAGGTAGTGGTGAGATCTCTGCCCTGAATCACTATTCAATCAATCAAACGAGAAATTAAAAATTTGAGAATACAAAATATAGCAAATTATTAAAATTTTGCTACTACTTTGGCACCAATTTTATGTACAGTATTTGTGAATATGTTGAAGAGTAATTCTAGAACATTCTTCCGAAACGAGAGTATTAGTGGAGAATTATTGTAAACAAATGCATTGGAAGCTGGTAAATTTCTCACTTACAGAAAAAGTTTTGCTTTTTAAAGTGCAAATAGTGCCTATAAAAATTGATTACATTGTTTATATTTCAATTATTGGAACTATTGAAATGTTTGTGGTAATGACCTCCGGTCGATCAAATAGTTTGTTTGAATTTCCCGACGATTCAGAGAGCAGAAGCTGATGTATGGTGTCTTGTTTTTTAATAAAATTAGATTCCTCGTCATTATTATCTCAGTAGTTATTGGAAATAAATAAATTAATTAAAATACACTGTCAAGTAATCGCCAGTTTTATGATGTCCCTGGCGATACTATTTAATGCTTGTGGCATGCATGAGTAAAAATGCTGTTGAACAACAAACAAAATGGATTTCCAAAAAGTAACACGCACTCTTCCTCAGAAAAACAATTAAAATACCTTCGTATAACACAGTAAAACATTAAATATATCCACACGAATGGGGTTCACGAGTTTTCACGAATTCTACAATATTTAAACCTTAATAACAGATATTTATATACCAGATATGTAAAAATAATGCTATTCCATGAAGGAAAATGTGAATAGCACAGATGAAAATTCAGTCAATAGGCGCAGTGTGATATTAGGCTGAATAAAACAATCAAACTTTTTTAAATTATTTTTATTTTTAGTCGCATCAACATCGTGTAAAAAATTATAACAGTTATATTTCCAATCATCAGTTGAGCACAGCAGTTACAGTTCACATCTTTGGATTACACGCTTACAGTTACACACTTTGGATTTAAACGCCCAGAAATATATTAACGGCTAAGCAAACTTTGATTATTTTTTCTTGGTCTTCTTTGGAATGGAGTATTGATTGGTGATAAAATACATTTGATTCTCTTTAACTGTTATATCTGGAAAGTACTTTGAAAATGTGATGAAGGTTTAAAGGTGTATTGCATATATATATATATATATATATATATATATATATATATATATATATATATATATATATATATATATCACATTTGAAGAGAGGTGATTTTTGGATCAAATAGAGATGGCTTAATTTACAATGTCCTGTTCGTATCCTTGAAAGGACCACTTGCTCCCTACGTTGGACTTTTGTATCGGTGGTTAGTGCATAAAAACTAACTATAGATGTATGTAGATAGCTGGCTTTATAATTTGTCCATTCATGGTTCCATTAATTTTACATTTCATTTTTCCAATAATTTTATTCTTCAGTCGATATGGAAATTGTTTAATTGTTTTTGGACTTTTCTGCGTATTTAACTGCAACGGAATCTGGTTCCCTTATCTTATTATTTTATATCAACCATGAGCATGCATGTGACGTAGAACCACGGACTGTTTACAAAAAAATTATACAGCGTGGGTTTGCGACGCCGCCTAAACAGGATACGGGTGTTTATCATGCGTCATCATTCTATTTAACATACCACTGAGTCAGATGGCGATAGAATATCTTTGTGACCGGTTCTCTACATGGAAATCTTCCCTATGTTTGTAACGCCTAATTCGTTGATCCCATGCTTGGATTTTCTCTTTTAGCTTCTCAGTTACCATTAGCCTTGTGGTATCATCTTCAATTTGGTATTTTCGTTCAACGTGGAGTATTTTTTTGTTGAACTTTAGAAGTGTGATTTGATTTAGAAGATGCCTAGACTAGGATTGATATTTCACGCCGAGTGTCGCCTATCAGTTTCATAATTCTTTTCGCCCGTGGGGGATACGGAGATGTTTCCTCTGTCTGGCTGGCGGCCGTTGATGTTATTTGCTGGTCCAAAAAATTATCTGAGGTACTAGATATCCAGTTGCATATACTGTAATATACAAAATATTACAGAACAAACGCCGCGCGTTAATCTGGACGGACGGAGCTGTAATATACAAAAATATTACAAAACAAACGCCGCGCTTCAATCTGGACGGTAGCGGTTACTAGGTAACGAAGGCTGTTGACGGGCGAGAAGGGGGCCCTGGACAAGGGAGAGTTGGTGGTTGACTGGCATCCTGGTGGTAGCGGCGCGTATGTAACCTGAATTATTAAAGTTGGACATCGACGCGAATAAGGAGGACAAATTGTGGAACAAGTGTGCAAGAAGTGAGCAGCAAGAAAGAAGCAGACGGATTTTCGGCGCGGAAGTCAAGGGGCTACAAACTGCGGGGCCATCGTTTCACAACGCCAGACAATTTGGTACTGTGAACTTAATGCATGAAATTAAGCAAGAGAATTTTTATATTGTTAATCTCAAATCCCATTTCTTAATAAACAAAAATTATTGTTGTGCCACGTTGTATGTAATTCCTTCGGAATAAAAATAATTTCAGACTTCCAGGCTTCTCTGTATAGAGAGCATGAGAACCCAAAGAACTGAGCTAGCAAATTAAAGGTAAAAGACAAAATCATTCATTATTATATCACAATACTATGTGATTGATTTCAGTAATATCTAGATCTCTACTTGGGGTCTGTAAAACAGCATTTAAGACAGAGTTCGCTGTCTCTATCACTCTCTTAGCTTTAGCATTTTCGTAAATTCTTCTCAACGGTGCACGAGATTCGAATGGAAGTAGACTAATTCGTTCTATCTCGCGTCGGAGGAGGTCCCGCATCATGTCCTTATCGTGTGACTCATGGCCAGAAGAATTTTCACCACTGACGGATGTTTCACTTGGAAGAGATGAACTATCAAGAGGACCATCGTTTTAAGGGATATTAGATGGTTCGAAATGATCGTCATGTGGACAGTTCGATCGAAGAACATACTCCACGTTTCTCTGGATGTCTGCAAGTTGTTTTACTGTGAATTTTCTACTGCTGAGTATGTATCGTCATTGACTGGCAAGCTTCTTTGAATCTAGGGTAGGTCTCATATCTGGGCTCCGCTCTCTTAAAAACTTTTATTTCTGAGCCTCTATTCAGGACCGTCGCCAGGATTCTTTCTCGGGAGAGCTTCCAAAAAAATGGATAGTACGAAATTTATCATAATATCTTTATCGGGTTTGTTTAAAAGAGATGCTCTTAAAAATGAAATACCAACATGATTTTAAACATATTTAAACATTATTTTTACAGCACATTATTTCGAAAGTTTTGTAGTGGCGGTTAAAACATAGGTACGCCCACCGCCACTCATACCCTCGGCGGCGCCACGTCACCGCGGGAAGGCGCGCCACGGCAGCGCCGGGGCGGTGGCTGCGGCGGGGATGGAGGGGCAGTGCACACCCCTCTCCCCCCCCTCGCCCTCCCCGGGCGGGGACGGGGCTGGCTGCGGCCGGGCGGGCCGGCACTTGAGAGATTGCGTCCGCACCGGAAAGACTTAACCATCCAGATATACATTGTGTTCGACCCGGCTTGTTATTGGAATTTCTATTTGGTATTTGGACTGATATTCTGAACTGTGTAACGACCTGGCAGCTTATTTGGAACTTCTTTTAGATTACGGCACCTTGGCAGTGAACACTGTACCGGTCACTTCAAAATGGCGACGAGAAAAACGGAGCAAGAGAGCAGCGAGGTCGGGAGCCTAACACAGTTGGTCGGCCTATTGCAGCAGCAGTTGCAGCTCCAGCAGGCCGCAGCGGCGCAGCAGTTGCAGCTGATGCAGGCGTCGATGGATAAGCGGCAGGAGGACATGGAGAAACGTTACGAGGCAATGGCAAGAACGTTGGAGTCGGTGAGTCAAGCAGTCGGTACGCGATCGCCTCCCCCCTTTCCGGCGTTCCGCCCGGAGGTAGAACAATGGGGGGATTACATAGAAAGGTTCGAGCAGCATACGTTATGCTATGGGGTGGCAGACGTTAACACAAGGAAGTCATTCTTTTTGAGTACCGTCGGCACCCCCACGATGAACCTGTTAAAGAAATTGTTCCCGGACAAGGAAATGAGCGAAGTTCAGTGGGCTGAGATGAAGGACGAGCTGAGCAAACATTTTTCGCAAACGCCTCACGTAGTAGCAGCCAGGTACGCGTTCTTTCAGTTAAGAAAGAAGGAGGGTCAGACTCACGCAGAATGGATTACGGACTTGGTGGGGCGCGCCAAGGGCTGTCAATTCCGATGTGGAGAGAAGGAGTGCGGTGCATCCTATGCGGAGACTTTGATAAGAGACATGGTCATTCTGCACACGCCGGTGGACGAAATACGTAGAGAAGCGATTAGGGAAGCTGACCCGTCATTGGAGCAGGTGCGTAAGATAGCGGCACTTCACGAGCTGACCGCGGAGACGGCGCGGCAGCTGACGAGCACAGCAATGGTAACACAGGTGCGGAGTTCGAGCGACCAGAAGGCGTCGGGCGAGGCGAAAGGGCGCGACAGGCGGCATAGCAGCAGGGATTCTGGCAGCAGCAGCGATAGCGATAAGCGCAGCGATACCTCGCGCGCGGGAAGACGAGGCCGCGGCAGTGAAGGCAGGGTCAAGAGCAGGGCCGTGGCAGAGAAAGAAAGAAACGGACGGACTTGGAAGTCGTGCAGGGATTGCGCCACGCGGCACGCGAGGGAAGATTGTAGGTTTCGCAGGGCCGAGTGTTTTCGGTGCGGCAAGGTCGGCCACATCAAGGAAGTGTGTAGGAGCGCGAGGAAAGCCCGGGCACAGCGTAGGGAGACCGAGGAGGAAATGGATGTAGACGCAATGCACGCGGTGCTGGACGCGCGGGGACACAACCGGTTGATAGTGCAAATTAAATTAGCCGGAGTTCAGGTGCAGTTTCTGGTGGACTCGGGTGCGGCAGCCACCCTTATAAACTTGGACACATATCAGAAGCTGGGAGCGCCGAAATGTGAGAAAGTAGGTAAACGTCTGAGTGCGTATGGGAAAACACCAATTACTACATTGGGCAAGATTGAAGTGGGGGCAACTTACAAGCAGAAGAAAGCCAGGTTGGAAGTGATAGTGGTCGACCGTTATGACGTAACAAACATATTGGGTTTGGATTCGTTTGGCAAGTTAGGATTTGGAGTTGTAGACGAACTCAATGTCATTGCGGAGCAGGAAATTCACATTTTGGAAGAATTGGAGAGAGAGTTCCCGGAAGTGTTTGAGGACGGCCTGGGAGAATGTTCAACTTTCCAAGCCCACTTAGATTTGAAAGACGGCTGCAAACCTCGGTTTTACAAGGCGAGGCCAGTTCCGTGGGCGCTCAAGGACAAGGTAGAAACAGAATTGAGGAGATGGGAGGCCGAAGGAGTTATTTCGAGGGTGTCCACCAGCCAATGGGCCACGCCGCTGGTGTTGGTAAAAAAACAGAATGGTGCGGTGCGGTTGTGCGGGGACTTCAAGTGCACAGTCAATGAACAGCTTAATGTAGAGCAATTCCCCATCCCTAGACCGGAGGACTTATTCCAGAAATTGTCGGGAGGGGTAAGTTTCTCGAAAATTGACTTGCGTGATGCTTATCTTCAGATCCCCCTGGACGAGCAGGCGAAGAAGATTTTGGTTATCAACACGCCCTTGGGACTGTTCAGATTCAACCGGCTGCCCTTCGGGGTGAACTCGGCAGCCGCGATCTTCCAGAGGTGCCTGGAACAGGTAACTGCGCAGCTGCCGGGATGCGTGAACTATTTAGACGACATCATCGTCACGGGAGGCACGAGGGAGCAGCACAGGCAGAATCTGAGGAAGCTGTTGGCGGTTTTGCGGGACAACGGTCTGAGAGTAAACAGAGAGAAGTGCGAGTTCTTTAAAGATGAGGTCACATTTTTGGGACATGTTTTGGATAAGGATGGTATCGCTCCCACCCAAGAACATGTGAAAGCCATACTCGATCTCCCCCCACCTCAGGATATCAAGCAGTTACAGGCTCTGATAGGCAAGGTGAACTATTATAATAAGTTTATAAAGGGGTTCTCTTCGATCGCGGCGCCATTAAACGCTTTAAAGAAGAAAGGGGTTAAATTTCAATGGACGCAGCCGTGCCAGGAAGCTTTGGATAAACTCAAGAGGGCGATGGTGAAGGCGACCAGGTTGTCACACTTCAGGCCAGAGAGAGTGACAACGGTGGCGGCAGACGCGTCGGACTACGGAGTGGGGGCGGTGCTCTCCCAGAAAGATGAATGGGGAGTGGAAAGGCCCATCGCGTTCGCATCAAAGACTCTGAATAAATATCAGCGTAATTATTCTCAAGTGGAGAAGGAAGCTTTAGCTTTGGTCTTTGGGGTACGCAAATTTAATGACTTTCTTTACGGATCCAAATTTCACCTCATCACCGACCACAAGCCCCTGGTCCACTTATTTCATCCGGGGAAGAAGCTGCCGGAGGGTACGGTGAAGAAGCTGCAGCGCTGGGCACTGTTCCTGTCAGACTACAACTACACATTACATTAGAGGTCTACAGGGCAGCATGGAAACGCAGACGCGCTGTCACGGCTTCCGGCTGGACCAGACGTGGAGTTCGACGCCGGGGAAGAAGAGTGCTTGCAGCTAGATCTGGAGGAGCTGCAAGCGGTGCAGGACTTTCCAGTGGATGCGACGCGGGTGGCGGAGGAGACGGCGAAGGACCCGGAACTAAGGTGGGTGCTGGACTGCATGCGGCACGGTTGGCCAGCCAGGTTGCTGCGTAGTAATGCGCGATGGTGGGCCAGGAAGGACAGACTCTCTCTGAAGGCGGGAGTGCTACTGTTGGCATCGGAGGAGGCGACACGAGTGGTGGTGCCCAAGTCCTTGAGGAAACAGGTCCTTCAGCTTCTGCACGAGGGTCACTGGGGCCTGGTTAGAACGAAGCAGTTAGCGAGGAAATACTGCTTCTGGGACGGCATGTCGGAGGACATCCAAGACCTCGTACGCAGGTGTGAGTCGTGCCAGGTGAACCAGGCGGCCCCCAGGAAAGACCTCGTCTCCTGGCCCTCCCCGAAGCACCCGTGGGAGAGGGTGCATGCGGATTTTGCGGGCCCGTTTTGGGGCTCCATGTGGTTGCTGGTGGTGGATGCATTTTCCAATTTTCCTTTTGCAGTGGAGATGCGGTCCACCACAGCAGCAGCAACCATTGACACGCTGGAGCGCATCTTCGTGGCGGAAGGCCTGCCGGAGACTCTGGTAACCGACAACGGAGCGCAGTTCACGGCCGGAGAATTCGCGAAGTTCTGCAAAACCAATGGCATTCATCACATGTGTGCGCCGCCGTTTCATCCTCAGTCGAATGGAGAAGCAGAGAGGTTCGTGAGGACGTTCAAGACAGCCATGGGTAAGGCGAGAGCGGCCGGCTCCACGAGGGACCGGGCCTTGCTGCGGGTGCTGGCGTCATATAGGGCACTGCCGGGCCGAGATGGCAAGAGCCCGGCAGAACTACTTCATGGGCGCCAGCCGCGGACCCACCTCTCCCTGTTACAGCCGGGGGAGGAGTATACATCACAGGGCTCGCCTCCCAAGTACAGAGTGGGGGAGAAGGTATTCTGTACCACTTTCAAGGCGTCACCAGCGTGGGTGGCAGGGGTGGTACACAAAATACATGGTTGCAGAATGTATGAGGTAAGGACGCTCCATAAGAAAGTGATGAGGCATCAGGGGCAAGTAAGGCCGCGCTTCGAGAAAGCGGAAGTAGACGACCACACTCCGAGGTCAGAGGACGAATACAGGGAAGCTGTAATGCGTCAGTTCGCTGATACGTCATTGCAGGGAGGCAGTCGGAGAGAGCTGACGGGACCAGCGATGGCAGAGAGCGAACGAGGGCAGCGGGAAGCTGTGGTGCGGAGGCAGCCCGGTGGCGGAGACGGGCCATCCCGAGCAGCGGGTTCGTCCGGAGACGAGCGGAGGCCACCAGGGGACACGCGGGAGAGTCCCGAGCAGCAGCTACCGCAGAGGAGGCTGCGACGCAGAGTACGGTTTGCACCGTACGCGTCGCAATTGGGCGCGGAGGGTGTAGTGGCGGTTAAAACATAGGTACGCCCACCGCCACTCATACCCTCGGCGGCGCCACGTCACCGCGGGAAGGCGCGCCACGGCAGCGCCGGGGCGGTGGCTGCGGCGGGGATGGAGGGGCAGTGCACACCCCTCTCCCCCCCCCTCGCCCTCCCCGGGCGGGGACGGGGCTGGCTGCGGCCGGGCGGGCCGGCACTTGAGAGATTGCGTCCGCACCGGAAAGACTTAACCATCCAGATATACATTGTGTTCGACCCGGCTTGTTATTGGAATTTCTATTTGGTATTTGGACTGATATTCTGAACTGTGTAACGACCTGGCAGCTTATTTGGAACTTCTTTTAGATTACGGCACCTTGGCAGTGAACACTGTACCGGTCACTTCAAGTTTAAACACAATATTTCATTTATTATTTTCTATTCCAATAATCCAAACTACAGGAGGTGTGAACTACAAAAGCAATTTTCTGATCTTCTTTCCAGTCATAATGTCAATCACTTTGTCTGCGTCCAGAGTGATATCCCTATGGTTGAAATCATGGCTAGTGCACTGAGTCTGTTATTATGCATTACACTACGTATAAAACGTTTTACTCTCTTCATTGTAGAAAATGAACTCTCTACACTCGCAGTTGTTACTGTCAAGGTAGCTAAGATAGTAAGTATCTAGTGGTACGTAAATATACTGGATCGCAGTTCTCTAAGACTTTCAGCACCTCGAGGTTAGCATCTATGGTGGAAGCTTTTTTACACCATAGTTTGTACTGAGCTTTTACTGCAGAGAGTGATGTTCTGTTATCAAATTATGGAGCTAAACTTTCCAACTTATTTATTTCATGGATGGAAGCGAAGCCTGGAAGAAGCATCTGCAAACTTGGAAGAATATCTCCATTTGAAGTAAATCTGTCTGTTGAGTTTTGAATCAAACTATCAAGACAAGGGATGAAGTCTGTCACTCTTTAATAACTCTCAAACGAATCAGCTTGTAGATTTGAGCGCTTTGTCTGCTTCGTTGTAAATCGTGGAAGTTTCATGTCTGTTTTAAACATTTCATCTGAAAACTGCGATGTATAGATGAAAATGTCTTTAAAGATTTTGTCTGCGCCTTTACGGTGATTTCTTAAAGCCCCGAGAACCTCTTTCGCATGTTGTAGGGCTGATGGAGAGCTTTTTACTTTTCCGTATACGTACATATACACGGAGTGATATACATAGTATAGGGAAAGTTATGTAATGCTGCGCGAAAAAAATGGCCAATTTTTGGCGGAAAAAAATTAATTTCTGGGCCGTGAAAACGAATAAGTGGATAAAACCAGTTGCTAAATTAAGAAAAAAAATCCCCTAACACATGGTGTAGCCAGAAACCCTCTTTTGTGGGTCCTTGATACCGAAAAACCAATTGAAAGGAAAACGTCCGTCTGTCCGTCCGTCTGTCTGTCCGTCTGTGAACACTGCTAACGCCTAAACCATACGTACGATTTCTTCCAAAATGGATATTCCTCGGTCGATCTAATTCTAGTCGAAGCTTCGAGATTTTGAAAAAGATTCTTCAAAATTTGGAGGTACTTTATACCAAGCTCCTCGGGGATTTTCAAAATGTTATCAAAAACGGCTCCAAATTTTTTCTTTAAATTTCTTGTATGAATAGAGCAAAATACACTTATTTACATGGCATAGGTCCGATTTTCACGAATAACTCTGAATTTTCGAAAATTGTGAAAGTTTGAATTTTTTTCGGCGTCTTTCTCCAACTACAAAATTGAAGATAGAGATTTTTTCTTCAAATAAAATTTGTTCTGCATATTAAGTTCTTTCATAAAGATCATGTAAATGTTTTTCAAAATTTTGGTAGTTTTCGTGTAATATTGCATGCAATATGTGAAATTTAAAAAAATTACAAAAACAAGATTTTCTCAAAAACGGCTTCAATTTTTTTCTTTAAACTTTTGGTAGGGATAGTGGTAAATGTAATCTATCAAATGACAAAAAAGCCATATTGGACTTTAGGTTGTTTTTTCTCAAAAATTACAAAAATGTAAATTTTTTCACATGTTTCTCACGTCGATAATATTTACATTAGTGGCGATTTTTTCTCATTATTATATTTACGAGTACATGTGCTTTAAATAATGTCAGGTAAAGTTTCTCGAAAACATAAAGCGTTTTCTGTGGAAAGTAGCTCAAAATTTCGCCTTTTCAGAAACGCTCAAACGCCATTTTCTTATATATGGCTGCAAATTTTTTCTTCAAACGTTTGTAACATATAGTGCTAATTACACTCTTTAGTATAGCGTAAAGTTTATTTTGAGTTTTTTTTGTTTTTTCAAAAATTACATAATTGTAATGTTTTTGAAAGATCTCTCACATCTTTAATATGCACATTACCAGCAATTTGTAAACATTATTGTATTTGTGAGTTTAAGTGCTTCAAATAACTTCAAATACAGTATTTTGAAAATTCAAACATTAACTGTGAAAATGCGCTTCATATTTCGCATTTTTAGTAGCGCTAAAACGCCATTTTCTCTTACACGACACATAATTTTTAAAAGAAAATTGCCATTGATGACTAGGTTTTTGTGTTCTTTAATATTCTAAAATTAATGTTTCTGTTCTACCAATAGGAAACAGAAAAATTAAGAAAATGACAAAAAATGTACTTTGGGCGGTGATAGATGACATCTGGCAAGAAAGAGTTTGTGGCAATTCCGAATAGCTAGCAAAGACCCAAGGAAATAGAAATATAATACGGGAAAGTCTGTGCCATTCTGTAGCACCACTAGTTCTTGATGAAGCGCAGGGTAAAGTGAAGCAATGGTAAAGTGAGACTGAAAAGTTTCTCACAAACGAGAAGACTAACGGGAAAACTATTTGCGAATGGCTGATTTCGAAAGAGATTCACTACTTCGTTGACCGTACCAAGACAATTCTGAACCATAGAAATTGACATTGTATTAGATAACTCAAGGTTTAAGCTATGGCTTGCACAATGAACGTATCTTGCATTCCGGTTCTGTTGCCTGATTCTAGACTGGACACCACTAATGTGACATGCCATCGTCACTATGCCATCATACCCTTGCCCAACACACTTGAACATACCAAGACCGAGCTCATCACAGCGCTTCAAAGTTACATTGCTTAGATTTTCAGAAGATTGGTCGTGAATCGGAAGAAATCCTATAAAGTCTTCGCGTATTATAATAGTGTGTAAATATTTTTCTGTGTCTTCATATCTAATACAGATTGAAACATTTTCTGTGCCCGATACATCCATGGTTTCGTCAGTAAGTAAAGTAAAATAACTTGGGTTGTTTACTTTCTTGATTATCTCTTCAGTAACGATTTGCGAACATATCTGAATTATGTCATTTTATATATCCGGATTCAAATACGTGGCATTTTTGCGGCTGTTGACGAATTGCTTCATCGCCAGAATTTGCTCTGAATCGCAACAGAGCTCGAAATTTGCCATCCTTTTTTGCAGGCTTTCCTAGAACAAGAAATCCATGTCACAATCACATATGAGAGGTAGTTCTTATTCTGCACAAAATAGAATTTCTTCTATTATTGGTCGAATAGCCGTTCGGTTTTCTTCTTGAGTATGTGAGACGCGATGCCTTGACATTTTCCTCCTGAAACTTTGAGAAATGCCTCCTCCATCATAACACAGTTTTTGTGGTATTACCTAGTCATCTGCTTTGTGAAAGCTTCCTTTAATTTTTTCCAATCTCTGAAGGAGCTGGTGGCGTAAAGCAAAATACGTCACGCTTTAGACAATGTAGTTACATCAGCTGATACCTTCATCTAGTATTTTTGCATATCTGTTTTTAGTCATCTTCCCACGCAATTTTTTAGCGCGCGATTCGAACAATTTAAAATATTTAAGAGGCATCAGTGTATTAATCAGCAGAGTTTTAATCTACTTTTATACATGTGGATATACTTGGATAAATTTAAACCAAAAAATAAATAATGAATTAATGAAAAAACAACAAACTAGTGGTGCTTCCAACGCACATACTTTCTCGCTCTTCTTCTATACGGTCCTTATTGCTATTCCACTACTTCATTAACCAGCAAAAGTGTATTATACCAGCAAACATTTTCCGTATCGAGACCCGACATCGGAAACTCAAAGTCAACGAACGGGCACTTATACCACAACGCCACACCAACACCGACTGTGTCAAACAGAGCCATGAAAGAAAAGAACCGACCTAAAAATTGGTAAATGCATGATTAAGAAACAATTGATACGATGGTACATACGCTTTACAAATCCAAGAAGAGAAATCAAAAATTGTTAAAAGTTAAAAATTTGAACTAATATATACAGACATTTCCAACACATTTAGAGCAATTATTTATATTTAAGCCAAAACGTAATTGTATCGATTTTATCATTAGTGTGGTGGTCGTCCGCACACCTTTAAAGGGACCGCCACAAGAACGAGGCAGCGAGGCAGAGAGACGGCCACAAGGTTCCTTCGCCGCCCGGGAGAGCGCGTGCGGCTTAGGGCCGCAAGGTTCGTCACGCTCCAGTCGGCGCCACGGGACTCGCTCCCGACCTTATGGGCGGGTTGGCCGGCGAGCTTCAGCCCCGAGGGGGTATAAATTCCCCCGCCGGGAGCAGCGAGTCAGTTGGAATCTTCTCGGCAACGGGTGAGCTTCGCAGCAGTATTGGTGACAACAGAGTCGACTACGCAACGCCCCCGGATCTCTCTCCCTGGATTACTACGGACTACAACAACTCCCTCGGCACGTGTTCCGGACTACGCAACGATCTACGCTCTTCTTGGTACATTTCCTGGACATTGGAAGATTTGGCTACGACCTGGTTTACTCTATTGATTGCTGGAACATTGTTTGTACCAAGAAAACGTCACTTTGTCAATAAACCTATTTTATCTGAATCTGCTGGTTCTTTTTGGTCACAACAATTAGGAGCCGGTAATTTTCAACATGCGAAAAACATATCTTTCAAACATGACCAAGAAAGGCAGCGGTGAACCGCTTTACGAAGTATTCGTAAGGCGAGAAAGTAATAATTATTTTTGGAACCGTCAGGGATTGTAAGTTTATCGCATGCGTTCTGGTTATAATGTATTACAATTTAACTTTAAAATACTCATAATTTTACTTAAATTGGTTCATACAGATATATACTAGACAACGGTTTAGGCGCTAGCGTTGACCACAGACGGACGTTTTGCCGTCAATCGATTTTGCAGTATGAAAAAGCAACAAATCATGGATTTTGACTACACCACGAGATAGAGGATTTTTTTTTCTAAATTTAGCAACAGGTTTTATCCACTTTTTTGTCACCAGACCCATGCTATAAGAGTTTTTCTGGCGAAAATTCCCCGTTTTCCGCCGCACGATTACATAACTTTCTCTTCTTACGAAGTATTCGTAAGGCCAGAAAGTAATAATTATTTTTGGAACCGTTAGGGATATGTAAGTTCATCACATGCCTTCTGGATATCTTGTATTACAATTTAACGTTAAAATGCTCATCATTTTACTTAAATTGGTTCATACAGATATATACTAGACAACGGTTGATTTGACATATCTTACGCTTCAGAAATCGAATAACAGAGTTGAAACATTGTTTAAAAGATGCAGTTAGGGAAAACACAGACAAGTCCTGTCTATTTCTCTGCATTGATTCTATTCGTGAGTAGAAGTACTTCAAATAATTTTCAATAAAGTATCTACACTCTTCAATGTTTTTTCCTGCAACATCACATTCATCAAATTAAAATCCCCCTCTGGGGATCGAACTCGGCATCTACCTTAATAAAGATCTCAACCCGAAGGTGCTTTAAGCAGCCGCGCTACCGGATCACATGCGGACCATCTACTTATATTTTAGTCCAAACGTAATTGTGTCAGTTCTATCATTAGGAAGCCGGTAATTGTCAACATGCGAAAAACATGTCTTTCAAACATGACCAAGAAAGGCAGCGGTAAACGCCTTACACTAAATAATTTATCCGCTGATCGGCATTTGAAAAAAAACTACTGCGAGAAAGTATGTGCCATTCTATAGCACCACTAGTTTATTTATATATTTACCGTCCCTTATTACACACATGCAAAAATTTTAAAGAAAATATTTGGAGCGTTTATGAGAAAATATTTTTTGTAAATTTGAATCGCAATTTACGCAAAAACTACTCGTTTTTCCAAAAAAGGGTTCATGACCTTATTTGAAGTGCTAATTTTGTACAACCGACTTTCTCTGAGGCAAAAATCTCCATCTTCAATTTTGCAGTTTTTAAACAGTTTTTTGCAATTTTCGAAAAATTGGGCCTATCAATGAAAATGATACCTACGTCATTCCCTTCAACGTTCTTCGCACTATTCAACAACAAAATATAGTAAAAAAATTTGAAACCATTTTCTTTTAACTTAGAAAATCTCAAAATGAGCTTCATGTATAGTACCCTCAAATACTAAAATATCGGTTTCAAATTCAAGAAGCCTTGAGACGAGTAAAAACGATCGGGGAATATCAATTTTGAAGAAAATCAGCCGAACGGTTTAGGTGCTAGCGTTGACCACAGACGGACAGACGGACGTTTTGCCGTCAATCGATTTTGCAGTATGAAGAAGCAACAAATCATGGATTTTGACTACACTAGATAGAGGATTTTTTTCTAAATTTAGCAACAGGTTTTATCCACTTTTTTGTCACTAGACCCATGCTATAAGAGTTTTTCTGGCGAAAATTCCCCGTTTTCCGCCGCACGATTACATAACTTTCTCTTCTTACGAAGTATTCGTAAAGCGAGAAAGTAAAAAGATTAGAAGTCTGGGGAGGGCTTCAACTCTTCGAGCCTCTCCCCTGGCTACGTGCCTGTCCCCATTTTCCGCTTTTGCGCAGTAAAAACACCACATCACCTGTAATTCATCCTGTTTCCATCTCTGACGATGGCTTTGAGTTACAGCCGGTTCTGGGTCTCTGGGTTATTATATATTATTATTATAATTATTACTATTATAAATATTACTATTATTATTACTATTACTATTATTATTTATCATTATTAATTAACAATTATAAGCCCTTCTTGAGGCATTTCAGTCTAAGCTCGTGCATTTTTGAGTCTGTCGCGTTGAAAGACAGTTTTATTTTCCTCCAATATCCGCGACACTGAAGGAAGAGGAAGAAAACCTGAACTCATTTTTTAAAACATTTAAACCACAATACTTCTCAGCGGCACTGCCAGAACGCACCACTGGACAGGCGCAAGACGCTACGATTTCAAGGAACCCCAATTCCCCGAAGACTCCAATTTGCTACAAGCATTGCTGAAATGTGAGCCAAGACCAGTCGCTGCTCGTTGTATTGTTTCTACACGAGGCGGAGTGTACTACTTTTCGCCTATTGCCAAGAGTTGTTATTCATCACAGAAAGTCGGTGCATTATTGAAAATCTCAGCCGGGTACATAATGTGTCCTCTTTGAATGATGGCACGTATGCAGACGAGGTCAGCTGACGGGGTGCCTACGCGAAGATCTAACAAAAGCGCGTGAATAAACGCCAAGCAGGTGACATAAATTGTTCTTGACATATTTAGTGTTTGTAACAAGATTCTAACGCTTGTATGTGCTGACAAAGTAATAGTTACCTTCCTGAAAAAGGGACCGTTGGAATGCTGAATGTGGTTCTAAACGCGGAGATCCAAATTTTACTTTACTGCTCTTCCAAAACTTGACAAATGTTATTTTAAAGGCTTACAAAGGATGATGAAGGCGTATACAAGCTTTTGTGGAAACTAGGATTGTGCAAACTGCGGAAATGTGGATGGTTTGAAATGACCCTCTCAATTTATAAAAGAGTGTATATTTCACTAAATCCTGTCTGCATGCGGTGAAAGTCTTTGATGTGTTGTAGATTTAAATGAGAGAGAACTCACAAATTTATTTCTGGCACAAATTCGGAGATTGAATGTGTTAAACTATGAATGAAATGCTACAAAAGGCAATACTATTATACTTGTCATAAAGGACATCACATTGAGAAAACCAAGAGAATCTAAGTGAAATTGTGCAATAAACTGGACATAGATGCAATAATTTGGAAGTAACAGCAGATGTTGTATTACATGACGGAGAGATAACGTTGGTACTAAAGTACTATAGAGCGCGGAAACATGATAGAGGCGTTCACGGGAGAAAACAATTTACCCAAAAATAGACTAGCAAATGCGTTACACGACTGGAAGTCTGATGTGGAGTGAGGGAAGTTGATTTTGGAAATAGAAAACTACAAATTTCTACAAGGGATGACTGTGCCTTGGAAAGATGGGGCCAAGAACGCGACGAAATTAATAATTGAGAGATTGAGGGAAGTTGATTCAATGGAGAGAACGCACAGGAACAGTAAAAATAACTCTTTGGAAATGACTAAATCAAGGGTCAAAAAAAGGAAGACTACGGCGTGATTTAAAATATAGAGCCCCCAATCAGTTCCTGTACATATTAGTGAACTGGCTAGAGGAGGAAGGTGACAATGAAATGGCAAAAACATAGAGGAAAAGGAAAATTCCGTTTAACAACAACGCCCATCAAAGGGAGCGTAAATGAAGTTACGAGAAGAAGAAACGGAAGGGAAGGAACACGGCCAAATTGGTAATATCAACGACGAAGAAAATTAATTCAGTTTGTCCTCCATATTCATGCCACGCTTTTAGATCAACAAATTTTCTCCAGCGAGAATTTTAACGACTGTTCTGAAAAAAGTTTCCTTTCATTGCAAGATCACAGTAAAATTTATCAAAAATCAGGAAATGTTTCAGTTAGACGATTTTTTAACTTTATTCCTGCTTGGCCATTGGCCCGCTGCAGGCGCGTAAAATGACACATTGAACATTGATATGAAATATTTACATAATATAATTTGATACGTAATATACAAAATTTTAGCTTAATATAATAGAGGGGTTACGTAGTTGATAAATGAAAAAAAAATATGGCTATCGAGGGTCGAAACATTTTCTCTGTGTAACTTTCTTTTTAACGTTTTGCAGTGCGAATTCTGTTTACCTGTGGGAAAGTGCATTGCTGAAGGAATCTTTAATATTTTAGAAAAGAATTTTATAGATAGGAGGGGAAAAAGTGGACGGGAATGGGTGAAATGCCAAGTTTATTACGTAACTGCATTTCTAATATACCATGGAGCTTTTATGATGGTTCGTAGGACTCGTTGTTTTAAAAAAAATCATTTTGTTGATGTTTGTTTTGACTGCGGCAGCCCAGACTGGAGAAGAATAGAAGAGAATGGGATGAATCATTGATTTACAGAGATGAATACCAACATGAAGTTGTAAGGGGGATGATTTTTGAAGAATAGTTTGACCAGTGAACAGACACTTTCCTAGAGTTCCGTGACCACAAATATTTGAAGCCGGTTGCTCCAAATCCACCGATACCCGAGGGCCAAGAGCTGCGTCGGCGGCGTCGGTGGACCAGAAGAGGCCGCGCGGCGCGGCGCGGCGCGGCGACAGCCAGGGCAGGTGCGGCGCCCCTGCGTCGCCTTCATTAGAGGCCGCGCCGGCGACAGCGGCGGCCGCGGAAATTCGGCGTGACGGCCGCTCCAATTAGCGCTCAAAGCTCATCGCAGGTGCGCGACGGAGCGGCGAAGGCGCGCGCCTCGCCCGCCCTCTCGCCCGCCCTCTCGCCCGCCCTCTCGCCCGCCGCCCGCCGCCCGCCGCCCGCCGCCCGCCGCCCGCCGCCCGCCGCCCGCCGCCCGCCGCCCGCCGCCCGCCGCCCGCCGCCCCCGGCCAACTGCCCTCGTCCCTTGCTGCTCACCCTTGCCGTTCACCCCTTGCCGCACGCTCCTTGCCGCTCACCCCTTGCCGCTCGCCCCTCGCCCCCCCGTCACCCCTCGCCATCCTCTTCTCGCCCCTCGCTCCCCGCCTCTCGCCTCCCGCCTCGCGCCTCACGGCCCCTCGTCCACCGCCCCTCGCCCCTCGGCCCACGTTCCTCTCCCAACGCCGCCCGCCATCCGCCACCCGCCATGCGCCCGCTGCCCCACACCCTCCGTCTTGTCCCCGGCGGCATTCCACTCTAGGGATGTCTGACGCACTTTCCAAATTCCGGACATCTACTCTCGATTTGTCTATTGCGAGCAGGTGATCCGAAGGCACCCTCCCGTTGCTCTGACGTCTCCAGGGCCACCGGAACGAAAACAGTGTTCTCTGTTGGACAGGATTTGGGCACATTCCTCCACCCCAGTTGCTGTAACGTGATGAATGGGGTGCTATTTGTTCTACCCTTAGATGGACGAGCCGCGACCACGGGATCTGCTTTGAATGAAGGGTGGTAATTGGTGTTCATCAATTTGTCTTATGTCACCCTTACTGCAAAGCAACGAAATTCGAAGAAACGAAAAATGTAAGTAAATGGAATGTTTTGGGGGATTAATTTCATTTTATCAGTTGGTTTCATATAAAAACATTGCCTCTCTTCTTATCTCTAAAACAGACAGTAATAATTGTCAATTCAATTTATTTGATTTCTTCTCCCCGGTTTCCGTACGTGTATGGATGACAGTGAACTAATCTAAAATGTTATTTCTTGCGTGCGATGACGGTGATCCAAGATTCACTTGTTTCTCACAAAAAACATTTTGCGTTCATGCAATAAAAAGTTCATCATAAAATCAAAATAGTACAATTTCATCTAAGATAATTAGAGAATTTGATGTATCATACTTTAAAATATATAAGTATGAATCTTCTACGAATGTGCCAAGTATAAGTTATTGTGTTAGTGACCTCAATCAAAGCGGATGTTTAAAGTATAGTTTCATTGTGTGTTATTAATGCAAAGTTTGTTGTAGTCTCAACCAAAATCTCTACTCTCAACTAATTTATTTATTTTCATTTTATCAGAAGTCGGATTCGTCATTTATTATATATCTATATTCGTTTAGTTGATGTTGATTCTGCTGTTATTGGATGCATCACAAAACGAGAAAAAGAGTAATGGACGAGCGTAACTCAAGAAACCACTATTTTTGATTAGCACAGAAAATCATTATTTGATGATAATAATACATTGAATGTCAAAGTAAATTCAAATGATATCTTTATTTCTAAATATATCAAGCCAACAAATGTAAGATTTAATAAAAATAATATTTTATTATACAATGTAAATTTTCTGATAAATTTCTCCGTGTCGGAAACTATTTAATTCATTTATCTACATGATAAAGCATTGTGATAGGAAAGTTATTTATTATTTCGTTCTATAAGTAATTTGATGTTATGTTGATATTTTATTTAGTTGTTAGACTACATATGTTTGCCTGAATGTATAATTGTGTATATTTTATTATTTTGTGGTGAATATGGCTTGCAGTGTATTCCTCTACATCGATATAATAAGATTGTAAGGGATGATAAAGATTCTTTAGAAAATAATAGAATGTTCAACATCACTGGTAATGTTTATTTAACCTTAAAAATAGTAAAATACTGTTTGTGACGAGCTAGGGGAGAGAAGTACAATGTGTGCACATTTTCTTAAGCTCTGAAATCCTTAACCACAACTCTTTCACTCTTTTGACCGTGTCAAAAAATGGTTCTAGTGTGACAGATAAAGTATGTTAGTTGGGAGGATTGAATTCCTGAAATTTATTAATTTACAAAGGCGAAAGCATTTGTAGATAAAGATTTTTTGGTCAAAAGAAAAAAAAAAGACTCGAGTATTTGGTACCAAATCTACACGGAAGACTTTCTGAATATTTTATTGTAAGTGCATAAATCACATTGTAGATATAAAACCAAAGGAACAAATTTTATTTTATTTGTTATTAGTTTTGTAGTTTTATATATTGCGCTGTGATGAGAAATATCTTTCCCATCAATCCTCCTGTTTTGGACGCCATCAAAGCCAATTCATACATTTTCTTTCAGTATAAGAACAACAAATAACTTATGGTTTGTCCCCCAGATACTTTAGCAAAGCTCGTGAACTTTCGGACAACGTGTAAATGACATATTAAATATTCTAATAAGGTAGTGACACGCGAGTATCGGAAATTTTTGATAAAATCGCAGGTCACTCAGCGAAACTCAAGCAATTTTATCTGAAAATTAAGAAGACAATTCTACTATTAAAATTGTAACCAAGGAATTCGCCGAATATTAATTATATTAATGAAACTCTCTTTCTCAGGGCACACTACAACCCACGATTGATGTACCATAGCTTATGATTAGGGGCAGATTTTGATGACCTAAATCTTTGTCAAAAATGATCAATAAAATGCCATTAAAATGTTTTTAAAAAGCACTAAAAACAAAGAAAAATGAAGTAAAAAATGTGATCAAAATCACTTCAGATGATCAACTCAAGCTGTTGGATATGTTACTGATTTAATCAAGGCTTCCTTTTGTTCAAGTGAATTCAGCTTGCAAAGTTTTGGTTGGACTGTTATTTAAAAGCCAATCTCTGCCTTTATTTATCGCGAAATTGGCCGAACTGAATGGCGCTGATAGACGTCACAGGAACTTTAGATTACATAGTACTCACAACGGCTTACATTACAATAGAGCGAAGAAATTGAATAGGCTACTCAAGATTTCTGGGGCGAATATTTGTTGCATCTAGTAAATATTGTTTGAAGCAATTACCATAAAATTATACTAAAAGCGATTAAATCCGCGAAAAATGCATTAAAATGACGTAGAAAGGTAAAAAATAACTTATTAGTCGAAATGTAAGAAAAATGCAAAAAAAAAAAAACATACAAAAATCGGGTCATTTCCTTTTTTCATAACATAAAATGAATTTCTATACTAAACGACATTGTTCTGAAGTGAAAAAAAATTAATTTAACTCCGCCCTCTTAAGATTATCGAAAGCGCGATTGATGTAACACAGCTTATGATTATCGAAAACGCTGTAAGAAAAAAATATTTTTTTAGATTCATCTCCTCCATTGGTGGAGACCAGATGATTGATAAAAGCTTTTTTTAAAATGTATTTCTGCCTGCTCGGCGTTTCTGCCTTTCAGGAGTGTTCATAATACATAAATCTTACACATTAACTTTTGGGGATGGACGTCCGCATGCATTACCTCCTTTCTCAGGGGTTTGATCATTAATTTTATTAGACAGAGAATTGAAATTGCAGAGGTCAGTTTTTGGAGCTATTTGTGATTAATTTTTAAAGGGTGTTAGTGGGTCGGATTTTAAGTAGCTTAAGGTAAATAGGTAAATGGTTAAAGGTGGTCGAAGGGAGTCCTTAGGTAATCGTGATCTTATTCTGTTTGGTGAATTATACATTTTACAAAGTTGGAATATACCAAGATGATAAATATTTTACCAAGTTGATAAACGTTTTACCAAGTTGATAAACGTTTTACCAAGTTGATAAACGTTTTACCAAGTTGATAAACGTTTTACCAAGTTGATAAACGTTTTACCAAGTTGATAAACGTTTTACCAAGTTGATAAACGTTTTACCAAGTTGATAAACGTTTTACCAAGTTGATAAACGTTTTACCAAGTTGATAAACGTTTTACCAAGTTGATAAACGCTGTAGTTAAAATCTATGATTGTTAAAATTGTTTAACAATCATCCAGTACGCACCGGATGACGGTTAAACGCTGTAGTTGTTCATTCCAACAGTGCAACATTCAGATTCACGTAAACAAGGTGCGCGCCGCCTAGCGCCCTTTTGCAGCCGACCGCCTCCTCCGCCGTCGCCTATTGATTTACAGCGTCGCCGCTAATTTACGCGGAGAACGGAGCGCCGTCGCCGCGCGTCATTAGTTGTGTATTTTTAATGACTTTGTTTCTCGCGGCGGCGTCGCGCCAGCGCCACCGCCGCCGACCTCTGTCCCCGCCGACGCCGACGCCGCCCCTCCCTGCGCTGCAACCGGCACCGCCGCTCTTTTGCAGTCGCCGCGAGGAATTCCCTCGCTCTCTTCGCACAGTCGAACATTGTTTCTCAGCCCTTCGGTGATTGATACCGGTAAAGGCGGCCCAGAACGTCGACTGATGTCACTGCAGTGCCTCTGACCGGAGGGTTCTAGGATCGAGCCTCGATGGCGGCAAAATTTTCGACAACAGCTTGACAGCTGGGTGGAATTCAGCTGCGGTACGGAGGGTAATTCTAGCGGCCGGCTGCTCTGGTCGGGATTTTCCGTGTTCTTTTCGACCAATACCAGGCGACCGCGGGAGCAGGACCCAAACAAACGAACTTCGTGCCATCTTTCCTTCATCTTCCTTTTTGAATTGAATTGAATTGCCTTATTTTAAGTGGCGAGACTCAGGCCATGAGGTCTGCTTTTCCGTCTGACCACGCAAATTTCGTTACGCTCCTTTCACCAACTAGCGGAGAAAGAAGCTTTTCCTTGGGCGACGAAACAGGCGATTTTGAATTTAGCTCAGAGGCGTTAATTAGGCTTGAGGATCTTTTATATGCAGTAAATCTACTAACATGGGACAGCCGGCTTTACTTCCCCTCCGAAGGAAGGCGTACGAAGGACTTTTTTCGCCCCACTGCTTCCATAGGGTTTGAACCCGCGAACTTGAGTACAACAGTCCGCTACGCTAACCGTTATACCATCGCCGTCGAATCCTTGTTGTCTCCTCACCACATGCTTACATACACTTACACTCACATGCACTACACTACCACACTTGTTGGGAGCATAGACACTGGCGCAAAACCGCACTGGTGGGAGATACCTGGTTGGGGAAAATCTCCTCAAGCCGACGTAGGATTGGTGCCGGATCTCACCAAGCAGCAGGGGAAGATCACCGCCCTGCTCTCGCGATAAAACATGCTCTTGGCTTACCGACCTAATGACTTTACCAGTCCACGCGCCCGGGATCACTAATCAACCAATTAAAATTCAACGAATGATTGGTGTCCGGGCTCGTCAACAGCTAAGGTTCCGTAAGTGCAGTGCGTGTTTTATCGCGGAAGTGATCTTCCCTCGTTGGATGGCGAGACACGACGCCAAACTACATGTCAACTAGCGGGATTTTTCGTATCCAAGTATTTCCCACCAGAGGGGCACCGCCCCAGCCAGGACAAGCTCTAAGCTCTCGACTGGGCTCCTGACATGTGTGGTAGTGGTATCAAGAAGTCATTGAAAGTACATCTAAAATCTTCTATTGTAATGACGATCGATGCATAGTTAAGTGGACCCATGAATGATGTCCTTGTGTCTGCCGTGATGGAACTGCACAGACCACTATGTATATTCCCAACGACAGAGGGAATATAATGTAGGTGTTGAGTCTGAAATGAGAATGCTCAGACATGATGCACCATTCTACCGGCATAGATTCATATAATTTGAAGAATTCAAAGCATATTTGTTCAAATAGCAGCCGGTTGCTCTTCCTAACCAAATAGCTACTTTTCACGAAGTCGAAAAAGAACTAAATTGCAAAAATCTTGCAATCCTGCATGATGAGAGCCCGCCAGGATGTTTTTATTGCATGGGGAAAAGAAGACTGTGAAAAGGCAATGAAATTTTCATTACTGTAAAACAAGGATTTGTTACAAAAATCTGTTTGATAAATATATATTCTACTTCCGTGACATTTTTTAGCGCTCTCAATGAAAATAAGGTAGTCATCTGAAGACTAACTTTTTATTGCACATCTTTTTATAATTGCATGAATCACTTGCCAATTATTTATTTTACAATATCACTATGGAATTAAACGTAATAACATAGTATTATGTTTAATTAGTGTTGTTTAGTAGTGTCTTTAAACATAATAACATGATATTTAATGAACATTAAATAAGCATTCTTATAAATGGTGTAATTTAAGTAAACAATTAACGATTAAAGTTTCATTTCAAATCTAATAGTCTAAACATTCATCATTCTTCATCATGTCTCTCAAACTCAAAGAGGACACCTTATTTACACTCTAAGCAGCAGCAACAAGGGAACATGTTCTCGTCACATCTACAAAATCATCTTGCAGATCTACCTTTGTTTCTACTTTTTATGGTACTCTATTTTTGCCAATAAAGCATCCTGTCGTTTCCACGACATCGGAAATTGCGACGTAATGATAGTAAGAAATGGAAAGGAAGGCAATGAAGGAGAGTGTAAAAAATGGAAATGGCAGTAATGAAGGAGAACGTGGGGGAGAAGATGCCCTAAGGAAGGAAAATGCTGCGCGGGGAATGTTATCTGCAGCGCCCCGCCGCGCCGCCTCGGAAAGCCTCCGTTGCCACCACCCCAATTCCGCTGCAAACTGTTCTCTGTTGTCCAAGATTCGGAATTTACTGGCCTTTCTGCTATATTTTGCCAGTACCTTGTCCTTTACTACCGCATACCCTCCAATCAATGATAAACACGATCCACCTTTCACACTCCGTAACAAAGAACTTGCTTAGATGCGCTTTTTTCTGTCATATGCTATTTTTTCCTGTCTTTCGTTTTCGTCATTTCTACTTCATTTGATTACATCTCCCTCTTTCTCTGTCTATTACATACAAATTTCTGACACATGTATTTGGTCTTTTTCTTCTCCCTCTTCTGCTCTCTTCTTCCATTTCCTTCTTCCCTTTTCATAGCCTCATATTCCACCATACTTTCCCTCTTTCTTCCATATTTCTTATAGTATGAATGATGTTTGCTACCTCTCCCTATCTCTCTCAACGGTGTTCGGTGCACAAATGTTGGAGAAAAATATTTCGCGAATAGTCTAACAATACTGAAAATAATTTTCATAAAGTCAGTTCACAAAGAAGTCGAGATTTGAAGGAAAACCCTCTGTGTGCAAAACAAGCAACTCCACTTAGAATAAATCTGTTCCTCCGTAAACCGAAATGTAACTGGGATGTGCCATATTCCTTGTGCAATGACGATATTTCATTAACCAACCCGTGCTGCCTCAATTTCCTCCTCAACCCTAGCAGCTGTTCCTAAAGATCATTCACAGTGAAAACAACGTAGATGTGAAGATATAATAATGTACTTTTCACATCAAATAAGCGCACCGTTCACCACGACTGCAAATGTAAACCTGAAAAGAGCCTCTCATAGATATTAACAAGATGTGTAATTTAGTGTCACTAAGGAAACTGGAAGCCATCAAGGTTGAATAATAATTATTTCGCATACCATGAGCGCCTTCAATGATTCTATTCTACACTTCATTAGCAATTATGTTGATTATTGGATATTTATTTTCTCACAAATTGCTTTAGTACCTGTCTAACGTTCTTTGGATCTTGATGTGGTACAATATTGTGTTGTTCTCAGATCATATTAACGTGAACATAAAACCATGCAAACGTTCACAATTACATCTTAAGTTAACGTGCAGGTTTACGTTCGCATTCACCTATGTGATACTCAGTGGTTCCTCTGGATACCATGGCAACAGCCGTTTGCGTTTAGATTCAATGTGAATTGACCTTTAGTTCCGCAGTCGCGAGAATCTTCCCCGGAGCCTCCTGGGCCCAAGCGGTCTTCACTCTACCATCTCCACGTCTCGGGATGCGGTCGCCTTTTGATGCCGCTTCATCTTTCGCCATCTCCAAATTTTAATGGAACCAGTTCCCTCGGGCGTTTTTACGCCGCCGGTAGACGAACAGAATCGGAGCGAAAAATTCGATAACGACAACGTTCTAAAGTCTAATTTTTAACGTTCGATGCAGGATCGTCCCACGCGGTTGTATCCACCCAGGCAAATTACATGTCGCGGGAAATGAACGAATCCGCATAATAGTGCAGCGTCGTGACTCCCGTTCGGAGTAATTGATGCGATGCTAATGCAGGCGTTGCCGCGAGCGCTTCGAGACCGAACGTGCACGAACTTCAGCAAAGTTGCTCTTGCTTCAGAATACCGCGCATACCGCTGACTGGGGCGAAGCACAACGTTTCAGTTGGACTGACGTCGGCGATTTATATTCGCGAACTTGCTTTAAATAGAAAAGCATGCTGAAATACATCACGCCAGAAGGCTAGGCGGGATTCGACGGGATAAGTCTGTGGTATGTGCTGTACAATCGTTCTTTCAAGTTGTCTTTGCCGCTCGTTGTTTCCAATTGTTGGATCTTCGGTGATTCGTGTTTCAAGTTTTGTTCCTGAAATTATCGTAGTTTCTATTCTCTGGAGAAATTGCAAATTCCACTTGTGTAACATTGTTTACAAAGAATACTTTAAGGACTTTGCGAAAGAGTTGTAGGAACTTACTAATTTTGTAATTGCAGGCAGAAAACGCGAATAGCTACATGAGCTCACCTTGCCTGATTTTGTGAAATAAGATTTTTTTCCCCTTCAAATAATTTTAATTCGATTCTATTATAATTCTTCTAATACTTGGGTACATAAAAGTTCGTCTTACTGACATTTTAATTTTAGTTGCTCGAAGAAAACGCCATCTTGGGAAAATTAATACTTACGAATATTAATTGCAGTGTGCATACTCTCTCTATTAACATATACGAATCAAATTTTTAATCGATGTATTTCTCTCGTCAAGAACTTTAGAAAATTAGTGAAAAATGTATTTCCATTTAAAAAAACGAGTCGTTTCAATATGTTAAGAAATAGATTCGTTACAAACAATAAAACAAAATGTTATATTCCCCTCCCCATCAACCACAACAGGCATGTCAAACCGCGAAAATCCAGGAAAGGGTGTACACGCGCAAGTTGACGGGTCGCGAGGCGGGGAAAAGTGGCTTAATTCGAAAGTATGTTCGCCAGATTTGCTCTCTTAAACAACCGAGCTTTTTGTTTGGCTTATATTCTTTACAATTTCATGTTTCTTTCATTTTTAAATACTGCCTTATATAAACATTTTTGCCAGAAGGCAGGGATATGCTTTTTGTGTTATGTTTTATTAAATCATTCAATTATTTTTTGTATAAAGCAGCAAGGTGAAATAATTTAAATCTTTAAGTTAACATTCTCGCTTATGGGTGGACGGCTCTTTTTAACAGAAACTTTGTCTGTTAAACCTCCTAAACTGAACGTAAAAAGTCAATGCAATGGTTGGACTTCTCGATTACGAAACCAAGATACTTTCAATTCAAGATGTTTAAATTTAATCTCAATTGCCAATTTTAAACCTGACTGGTGTATTATTTAATTTTAATGGAGCATATCTTTGCTTGAGTAGAGGACATGGAAATTAATACAGCTGAATTGAGGACAATGTTCGTCAACCGACTTCTCCAAAAGATTGCCGTTTGCCAGGTTTGCAGCAGCGTACCGCCACAAATTGAATAACGCTTGCATTTACTCTAGCGAACTCTAGTGAGCCAGCTACCTTGCCTGCGGCCTTGACATGCCTGATCTTCAACAACTTGGTTCAAACCGCATCTCGGTACCTTAAACCGTAAATACTGTGGCCAAACTGTGTGATTCTTACAGTATTTTAAACTCTGCTAGTTGTGCAGTATAATATACGTAATGATTTTTTTTGTGAAACACAAAGTGTTTGTATATCCTTTTTTTGTTATTTAAGGTCGCGTCAACATCTAGGTCATTATCGACCACTATTGGGTTTAATGTTACGCTAACTGTGAAGATGATATGACACGGTGATGAACTAAGTGGGGAGTAGGGGGTGAAAGAACAAACACAAATACGGAGGGTATTCATAAAGTTCGTACCTTTAACCAGAAATAGTGTGAACATTCGAATGGGTGTGCACGCACTGGAAGCGTAATTTCTTCTTCTATTGACTGTGCATTTCCTTTTATGTCGGACCGCTTGATAGAATCGCAGTAGCGCAAACTAGATGGCTGCTTCGCTGCGTAATGTCTCCGCACGTGCCGTGATTAGTGATTTGCTTTTGCAAGGGAAATCGGGGAAGGACATTCATGAGGAAATGGTGAAGGTGTACGGAGATAATGTTCCAACGTATGAGACACTAAAGAAACGGAAAAGGTTGTTTCGGTGTAGGCCCAAAGAGCTGGAAGACATCTCCACCTAAGAGAGCAAAGACCCAGTCCTCGACTGGGAAGGTGATGTCTGTTTTTTGGGACTGTCGCGGTGTCATCCTAACAGATTATGCCAGAAAAGGCCAGGCAATTCCTTCGCAGTTATTATCAAGAACTATTGACAAAAGTGCGTGAAGAGATCAAGCGGAAAGGCGAGAAATGATTGCAAGAGGTGTGCGACTGCTGCATGACGTCCCTGCACATACCGCACAAGCAACTGCACCCCATTATTTGCACCTATGCTACGAAATTCTACCACATCTGCCTTATTCGCCAGATTTGGCACCAAGCGTTTTCTTCCTTTTAGAAAATTGAAAGAATTGTTGCGAAGGCAACGGTTTGCCAGTGATGATCATGTGATGGCTGCGGTGGAAAACTTTTCAGAGAGCCAAACGCAGGACTTTTATAACGATGCCACAAGAGAAATTATAAAGCTTGTATACCAATTGAAAATTGTTCTTGATTGTCAGTGTATTATTATTGGGAAAGAGAAATTATGCATCGCTGGGAAAAATGTGTAAACTTGCAGGGATCTTATGTTGAAAAATATTAATAAATTTGCGAAAGGTGATATTTGTATTTTTTTTTCTTTCTATCTCAAGGTACGAACTTTATGAACGCCCCTCGTACAACCATGCCCGAGGTGGGACTCGAACCCGCGATCCTTCGGCCCAAGATATCTACGACGCTACTGACTCAGCGATCTCGGCCACCGATTGGCATCTTCGTTCTTGTTCTCGAGGAACGTTCATCCAAAAGAAATGCATAAATCTGTGCATCTTTGTGAATTGTATTTGTGTATTTTTATTAAACATGTATACATTTGTACGCTGATGTCGCGGGCCTTTGAATTTGAAACCGATATTTTAATTTTGGGTAGTACTTTACATGAAGCTCCTGGGACATTTTCAAAATAAAAAAAAATGGCTCCATGGTTTACGATGAAGGACGTTTAAGGTGAAGGACGTTTAAGATAATGGTGCAGGTCTCATATTCATTAATTTTCCGAAAATTTCAAAAGTTCAAAGTGTTTTTGAATTCTTCCAACAACTAAAATACTAAAGATAGAGATTTTTTCTTATTGAAATCTATTCTTTAAAGATTTCGAAATAAGATCATGTACAATTTTTCGAAAACTTGAGTACTTTCTGCCCAATTTTGATTGAAAATACGGACGAAGAAGTGCGTGCTATTTTAGCACTACATGTTTTATACCATCTTTCATTTTCTCACAGAATTAATGCAAATGAGATGTAATCTGTGCAGTTTTTTAGAGACTTAGTGCCATAATTACGTCCACCCAAGTTTTCTCTTATGAAGTTCAATTCTAAAAATAACGTCACGTGATATCTATATCAGTGCTACGGCAAAGAGTCTAAAGCCTTTCAAGTTCCATTTTCTTCCTTGACAGATCGAAACCCCCGTGTGTCAGTCATCTTTCTTGAGGTCTAAATTCGCGGCTCAGATATTTCACTGTGATTTAAACCTATCAAGTCCTCTTTGGCTGACTCGTGGGCATCCTAATGACCTGCTCCGCCAATCCGAGCTAAGTACATGAGGCAATAAACTCTTTCGCGGGTTGTTTATCATGTGGGCCCTCGTCGCTAGGCGGGGGCGAAGGGTAGGGCGGGGCGACCATGGCATTTTCGCCGGTGCTGCACTAAATGCGATGGACACTACTCGGCGGCGGCAGTGGCGGTGGAGGTGGAGGTGGATAGGGAGGGGAAGGTGGAGGTGAAGGTGGCGGCGGCGTCGGAGGCGGCGGCGGCGGCGGCGGTGGAGGTGGCGGCGGCGATGGCGGATATGGCGGCGGCGGCGGTGGTGGCGGCGGCGTCCGAGACGGTGGCGGTGGCGGTGGCGGTGGCGGCGGCGGCGGCGGCGGCGGCGGTGGAGATGGTGACGGCGGCAGAGATGGTGGCGGCGGCGGCGATGGCGGATATTGCGGTGGCGGCGGCGGTGGCAGTGGTGGCGGTGGCGGTGGTGGCGGTGGAGACGGTGACGGTGACGGCGATGGCGGCGGCGGCAGCTGCAGTGTAGCGCAGGACAAGGAATTCACTTGCCCCCTGACCGCCCCCCCCCCCTTCCGCCCAGTGCCAACTCCAAATGTCAGCCGACTTCGCCTCCGCCGCCGCGTCCGCCAGGGCTACTCCCCGCCAGGCCACTTGAGGCTGTGGGACAAGGCGTGCACCACCAATACTTTTATACTGTTGTTGTCCTCCTTCGCAAGTAGTACGGTACTAGGGGTCATGAGGCATAGATAAATACCCCTGTTGATTTTCATTTTACTTGTCAGCCCACTTGTCCAGTTGTTTTCTTCTCTTGAGAAAGTATGTGAAGGTGTCCTTGCGAAAGAATAGAGACAATAATTCTAAAAGACTATTACATTCTTGCACAATATTATTTTCTAATTTATGATGTAGAAAAAAATTAGTTGACATATTGTATCCATCATATGCGCCCTTGATCTGAAACGTTGTTAAACTTCTTGGAAGAGTTCGAACCACAACAAACACACAATAGCATTTCTTTTTAGTATGACTCAGAATCAACAAACAATGACCTTATTACTTCGGTAACAGTCAGAAGATGATTCACAAACGTGATTGTTAATTTAGTGCAACTGCTTCATATCCGCAGCACTGGGAGCAAAATGTGTAATTCAAACAAGCTTCAGAGTGCCTTTAAAAATTTAAAATAAAATTATGAAACATAAAAGCGGAGAACAATGTCATTAATGTTTTTGTTAGAGAAGTAATAATTATAACTAACGAGATACGGAGCATACAAATGTCACAATATCTTTATCAAATATTGAACTGTAAGCCTGTTCCGAGGAGATCTGACGATATCGACATTAGCCAGTCATTTCTTAACGCTTTTTGTACTACAAATTTGTACCTTTTGTACTACAAAAGGAAAGGTCTTTTCAGTTTTGCCTTCGAATCATTTTTCAAGCTTGTTCTTTTCTGTAACGCAAATGTGCATGTGACGGGCCACAACAATCATTGGCTGTCCCAGTAACTATAAATATAGGTGCGATACAATTAGAATGAAGGGCGAAGAAGAAGGAAAAGAGATAAATATAGGACCTAATAATATGCAAGAGTCTCTGGACCACCGTGTTTGTCAGAGAGCTTTCTGCAAACGGTTCTGTAATAAAGCGACGTAGAGGAGAGAATTTCGTTGAATTGGATTACATTGAATGCATAGAATCTGGGTTACTCATAATCCAAATAACATATTTTGCCTCAATTTTGAAGTAAATTTCGTCTGACATCCCTAGGGTATTTGAGAGCAATTTAACTTTGAAGAAAATTGTGTGTATAATCGACTTGTCTTAAAACATACTGTGAATCAATGGGTAAAGTGTCGTTATTATGAGATAACTTCCTATGTTCTTGTATTTGTGTCATATTATCGAAAAGAAACCGAAACTGCGGGATCAAAGAGTAATATAGCAAAAATACTACACAATTTAATATAAAATAGTAAAAAAAATGCTTTACACATGTTAGATACTGATAAATTTGTAAAGTCCACAAATTTGCTGAATTTGAAATGAATGCTATTTGTATACTTCTCGTTTTTTTCATTTAGATTATGCATTACTGTTATTTAATATGCTAAATTTTAATAAAAAAATTATTAATAAAAAATCGCCTTCACCAATCTTTAGATCAGAGATCTTGAATAATCTCGAATAATCTCTTGAATAAACTTGTTCTAAACAAATTATAAAATAGCGAATTTGTTAAAGCGAAAGTATATATCGTATCTTTCGTATGCGAAAGTATGATAATATAAGTAATATTTTTAAAATTACTTTTGAAGTTATCATTTGAGTATCGATGATCTTCGTCCGCTTGATAGCACTTGCCTTCGCACATATGTGAAATACCTAGAGCATAAAATTGGAATAAAATGTTGAAAATGCGCTTCCAGAACTTTGCGGCATTGCACAGTATTCCTTCGCATTCTTTGAATGGTTGGAGCGGCTCATTCAGAATTTAATGGCATACTTTGAATGTCGTAGTTCGTGGCGGAAATGAAATGAAAGTACAGTAAACTAATGTACTTAGTTCGTGATGATTGTAAGAAACGTTTTATAAAAATAAATGTATCGAGGTCAAGTTTCACGTAATGAAGAATACTAACCGGGTAAATTAAGAATAGAATAAAGCTAGAACGAAGAACGCGCATCTAAATTTTTTGAATGATTCAGAACGTCAATTTACGTACACCTTTTAAATACTCCTAAGTGTCCTTGGATGCTAAGGAAGTCGTGACTTTAAAGCATTTGTTCCGGCTCTCAACGCTAGAGATATTCCATCTGTCTCTGTCTTGAAAATTACTTTTTTCCTAATTTATGAAACTTTCCCCTGGCTTATCTCCTTCCATGAGAGGTACCGTGATGTCAGATGATATTTATCATTTAATGCAATTTTAAACTATCTTTTGTTTCTAGGACTATTCTTTGTATAAATAATTGTTATTTTATTCACAAATTTTTGTTTGACATTTTCTAAGCTCTTTCGTTTTACAAGTCAAAATCTAATTAGCAGGAAAACACACTAGAATTTACATCATTGGCGGATCGTGATTTCACATTCAAAAACAATAAATTAACATTTTTTTAATTTGTTTATTTTAAGTCGTATCAACAGCTATGGTTATTAGCGACTACAAATTTATACATTACATAACATTTCCTTCAGTTATAAACACAATGATAAAATAAAAAGTACAGAAAAATTATACAGAATAATTTAACAGTTTTGAAATACATTTAGTAGGATTATATGTCATTTAGAAAATTACATGATTTACAGAAATGTAGTACTTTTTTTTGACAATCCTCCGATGTTAGGATTAGTTCTTCCTCATGCACATCAATATTCTGCTCGCGTCTGTTGTCCTGAAATAGATTACAGTAGTATAGAAAATGATGGATGTTGAGAGAGGTATTGCAGGGCACACAGGTGGGAGGGGGATCTCTGGTTAGAAGGTGCTTGTGACTAAAATTACAATGATCAGTTCTTATTCTTGATAAGATCATCTGTTCTTTTTAGAAAAGTCTTTGCAGGTTTTCAAGGAGTAAAAATTTTGCATTTTTTTGTGCAAATTGCTAGACTTCAATGTTCTCCAGTGGTTGTCACATATCTTCTGCATTCTCTTTATGGAGTATGACCACAGATCAGTCCATATGTGGGAAGTTGCTACAACTCTTCCGATTTCTGGAGCTGTCATCTCTTCCTCAACACTTATATCATCTTCAGGTATCTCTTTGTAATTTGGTAGCCAGGTCATTACTAGTGTCTTGTTGGATTGCATGCAATAGTACAGTTCATGAATGTTGTCTATCATTGTTGCACTCGAGCCACCATTGCATATTTTATTAATTGCTTCAATAGATGTGGAAAATACAACAATTTTTCTGCTGTTAGATTCTTTTGCATGTTTGAAAGCTGTCAATATGGAGCACATTTCTGTAGTAGTGGGACTGGAGTAATAATGCAGTCTATTTTTAATTTCAATTTCTTGAGTGAATGTTATTGCATATTTATCCTCTTGATTTTTTATGAATTTTGTGAATATCATATAGTAATATTTGTATTTGTTTACTAGCTCAGTTGATTTTATCTTCCAGTCTTCATATGATATTTTATCTTTTGGGATGGAGGTTAAAGATAGGTCTACTTCTATGTCAGGTATTATCCAAGGTGGAATGTTTGGTTTTCTTTTCTCTCCATTGAAATTTTCCATGATATTTAACTGCCTGAATATGTTTTTGATTTTATTATATATTGGGGTAAATCGTTTATGATCTTTATAATAAACGTGAAGTTTTGGGTAGATGTCATGGTGAATTATTGGATTATTTACTTCAGCTGCTTTGATGGCATATTTGAGGGTTAACAATTCTCTGCGATGTGATAGGCTTGTTTCTTTTGCTTCTATTAGAATACTACCAATAGGACTAGAATGAAAACAACCTGTACGTATTCTCAAGGCCTTATTATGAATAACTTCAAGTTTTCTTAGATCTTTTTTACTGGCAGAATCATATACTATGGCTCCGTAGTCAATCTTGGAACGGACTATTGCTTTGTATGTCATCAGAAGAAGAGATTTGTCAGCGCCCCAGTTTTTATGAGAAATGAATCTCAATATGTTTAATCTCTTTTTGCATTCATCAACTAGTAATTGAATATGTCTTTTCCATTTAAGTTTGGAGTCAATATACATTCCCAATACTTTAATATTTTCATCAAATTTGAGACTTTGTTCATCTAGATGTAGTGAAGGCTTTTCCTCTTCCTTTTTTGTAGAAAATAGGATGCATTTTGTTTTCGATGCTGAGAATTTGAAGCCAGTCTTGAGAGACCATAATAAATTAATATTGTTTTATTTACTACACAGTAAATTGAACTGAGAAAATCACATGAATTTTGTCGTGAGGAATACTCAAAGGTTTCTGCAACTTATCATGTGCCTATTGAAAATAAGCATGTGAACGTTTTCAATTGATAATATAATGTGAAGCGATTTGTGGGTATCAGCAAAAACGTATGCAAAGGAGTAAGTGGGAAAAGATTAAAAGAATGTTCAGAGTATGACAAAAAATATTTCCAAGAGTCATGAGACGATATACCAATCAATGTTTAAAAATGGTGGAAATTCGCAAAGCCTTTGTTACCCAGAATAAAAATGTTAACCGAAAAATGGAAAGATTTAATCGTAGACTACCTAACCGAATTTTATCACTGAATTCAATTTTAACTAGAACGATTGCTCCCAAATTTGGCACGAATACTATTGAGTGGTCAAGAATCCAAAATTACATAGTTACAAAATGAAATGTACAAACGTACCCGTGCGAGAACTCTCGCATGTTATATCCCACCCTCTTCCTAATTTTTGCATTTCCATATTAAGTCTGTAATATATATTTTTTTCAATACCCTCTTATTCTACGTCACATTTATTACATGCCACTTTATAATTGATAACAATGTAAATCACCCTTGTCAATACCAACTATTCTTATTTAATTTTATTATCTAACAAAGAGGTACACCCGTGTCATTCAAACCTATAGAATGTCAAGTAAGTTGACATACAGTGACAGATTCTACAGACTCTGAACAGTTGGGGTAGAATCGAGAAGCGTCGAACCAGCAAAAAATTTGGCTTCAAATTTGGCTATTGGCCTCAAAAATTTAGTTTCGCTTAGAACGCTTCGTTTAGGAGTTATTTAACGATATAGATGCAAAAAATCCTGACGTGCGTGGCGGATTGCATTTTATATGAATATTTAGATGCATTTTTAAACAAATACTTCATATTTTTAAAGTCAAAGTGTATTCATCACGTCACGTCTCCGTGAAATTTCTTTCTTTAGAGACCTCATTTATAAAAGTTGGTTGCTTGTGAGAGCCGCAAAGGGAAGGTATACGACTGAAATAAAATAGAAGACTATTTCTTATAAATTTTGCCAAATGAAAACCCCGTTGCATGTGGGTAACTTTGTTGTTTGGTGTCGCGGGGAGGGGCCGAGAGGGGCCGTATGGAGCGGGCGGGACTGGGGAGGGGAAGGAGCAAGGAGAAGGCGGAAAAGAAAGAACGGATGGCGCAAAAGGAGGAAGGAAGTGGCAGGAGAGGGAGGAGCAGGCAGAGAGGAAAGAGGAGGAGCAAAAAAGAGAGTCGAGCGGAGAGATTGGGTGGAGCGGAAGAAGCGGAGGAAGCTGATGAGCGGAAGGAGCAGATAGAGCGGATGTAGTAGGTAGAGCGGATGGGGCAGAATGAGCAGATAGAGTGAAAGGAACGGGTAGAGCGGATGGAGCAGATAGAGAGGATGGTGCAGGTTGAGCAGAAGGGGCGAGCAGAGTGGAATGAGAGAGTAGAGCGGAAGCGGTAGGTAGAGCGGAAGGAGCAGGTAGTATGGAAGGAGCGGGTGGAACGGAAGGAGCGGGTATAACGGAAGGGGATGAATGGGCGGGCAGGACGGCTGCGGCAGGTCCGATAAAGAACGCAGGGCAGGCGAGGCTGCTTAATACGTGATTGTGATTAAATAAATCCTGGGTAAACAGTAAGTATTAATAATAATTCTGTGGTCACGGGGTCAAAGTTCTTAAGTAAAAAATATCAGTTTGGAGAAAACAAGAGTTAGATGATTGAGTCAACGTTTTTTCCTACGCTCAACGCTATTTTCCAAAATTTTTTGTCTTTAAGGTAGCGATATTTCAATTCGGTCGTTTTACTAAAGTACAATAGAGATATTTAACTTGTAGTTTCAGTACTTGACCCAATTTCGCAAAAAATTGACATAAGAACTTTCACCCCGTGCCCACAAAATTGATGTTAATAAAAATACAAAGTACTGTGATTAACATGTTATGCATTTTATTGTATTTAAAAAATATTGCTAATACTGTTATTGAGTTTTTTATACTAATTGAACCCGTGAGAACATTCCATTACCAACTATTTGAAAGTGAAAATAGTTTCATATTGAAATGTAACTTCGATGTCTCTGTCATCTCGTGTTTCGGAGTAACTCAAAATATGTAGTAGAACGTCTGACTACTTGTGTTACAACAGCCAATTCCTTCTCGAATTATTTGTAACTGTGCGTTTCTAAGATTTTCCTATTGTAAATAAACTATTCGAAATAAAATGCTTTTCCAAGCACAGTACCGGACTTTTTTGGTCGCCTTTGAAACCCGGTACTACGCGTAGGTAAACGTATTCATTTTAAGCTTTTATTTATAGGAAAATCTTAAACCCGCGCGAATAAATAGCACATAATACCAAATAGTCAATGTTTAATGTCAAATTTTACAGAGACATATTCTATACGTTTCTGTTCGCCCGTGCTCCGGAATAACGTATCCAGAATAACTATACTTAAAAAATGAAAACCCCGAAATGTCTCATTATACGGATTTCGGAGAAAGAATTATAACTCGTGCCTTTTTGGGGGGACGAAATCGTGCTTTTAATAGCCTATGACGCGTCGTTACTGAGCTGTAAAAGGGATAACACGTGTTGCAGCGTAACGTGCGTTGCGGCTATCTGTTGCACCTGATGATTTCATACTCTATAAAATTATACTTTTTTGTTCTCATCAGTTCTACACACAAGGCTCTTATGTAATCGCGTAATGGCTTCTTCAGTCTTCAAAAGGGCTTGCAAATAAAGTATAGAGAAGACGGCTGCGAAGATATAAAAGATAATAGTAAGAGATGTTTTGATTACATGCTGATTTACCAAACGACCATCACACTGAACAATTTTTAAAGACGTTTCCTATCAAAATGTATTGCTTAAAAATATACTGTATTAAACTATCACTTAAGCACGTCTTTCTTGAAATACTTTTTAAAAAAAATGCACGTATCCCTCACTTCAATAAGTTCATTCTTACTAGAAGCAGCTGTTAATAAGTATCATATGAATTTGATGTACTGCATGGTGTGCTCGGAAGTCAAAATTGCACCGGCCACCCATCCCTATGGTGCCGGTCTATTAGTGTGTGGCATCAGCCAAGTCATCCACTGGAGTGAGTAGACGCTCAGGAAGTGCCATGTTTCGCAGTTACGTGTACTCTTAATCTTCTTGGGTGCAGGAAGTGGTGTACACGTAATTCTGCACCGGTCTTACTGCTGCCCACTTCAACGTTCTTCAACCGCAGATGCAACGCATGTGTTTGAGCAACGCCAAGTCTTTGAATTTCACGTTCGGAAATAGCAAATTAGTGGCGTTTTCTTGTAAAGGAACGTTTTGGGCGAGACACCTTCTGCACCGAATGTTGATACGGGAGCGCATGACATTTTCATCGGAATAATTGAAGGCCAACCTGTTTATACGTAAACATTTCTGACTCAAATGTGCTAAATTTGAAACAGAATCAATACAGACGCTACCTACTTTTCTTCACGAAATCGATGAAGTAGCGAGCACATTCACAAAGTATTTCGTTCTCGTAGTAATGAAGCCAATTCAAGATATGTCAGAATTCCAGCAGAGCTACATTTTATATTGCTATACAAATTAGAAAAAAGTAAATATTTGAGCAATTGAGAGACGAGTAAATGTTAGTGCCGGCGATAATTTTAACTGTACAAAAGAATATCAAAGTAATGAGGAAAAAGCGATGTTGCATCGGAGGCCAAAGCGAGCCGTGTGTGCAGCGCGGAGGTGGGCGAAGGCGCTTTTTCGAGCGCTGGCCTTTGGAGGACGGCCCCGCCCACCCCTTCTCCCCCCCCCCTGCGCGCGAGCGAGCGGGTGACCGGGGGGGGCGGGGAGAGCGTGATATTGCGCGTGGCGTATAAATAGCGGGGCTAATGTGACAGCGACGGGTGGCCGGGGGCGGCGCCCCCGCCATCCGTCTGTCGCCGCCGCTGCGCCGCGCTGCGCTCTCCGCCACCTCCCCCTCCCCCACCCCCCGCCGCGACGACAACGCAGCCACCGCTTATGGTCCCGGTTCGGGGGACTCCTCCGCCGCCACCGCCCCTGCGTCCGCTCCTTCACGCTCCAAACAGCCGAGCGGACCGAAATGCACGCGTCGACGGGGTTGTGGCGAGGGATTTTGCTCCCAACGCCACTGCGAGATCACGTATATCACTGCGAGATCACGTATATCACTGCGAGATCACGTATGCCAATGAATGCAGAGATTTGCTCCATATGCTCCGCACATTTGCATGTCCACAGCTAGAGCGATGGCTTTTATTGAGTAGTCTTCGACTGGGTTGACTTATTTATATGTTAAAATAGTTTTTGGGCGAGACGATTCAAGAACGGCGATATTCTTGGATAGTTCGCCGGACGACGATTTTCTACAAGTTTGATTTACAAACAACAATTCATAAATCTTACTTACTATTTATATTTTTTTCATTGATTACTCCCTTATAAATAGTTGCAAATTCTTCTTTAACAGCCACAGGGAAAGTCAATTTTGCAGAAAGGAAACAGAATATTTGAAAAGTGAATTAACTATGACTTTTTCATATTGCTGGTTGATGAAATTAGAAGGCACTTATATTAGCTAACAACTCCAAAATTAAGAACAATTTTTAATTCGCCGACATTTACTACGTTTCGGATTCTATGAGTACAGGATCATCAAACAGAAACCCTTTCAGTGAAATTCAACCCGCCTCTTTTCCGCCATTCCGATATGTAGGATCCGCAATGTGCTGCGTCTCGCCGCCGTAGCTATCGCCAGCGTCGCTGCTCTCGCGCTGCTGCACAGCCCTATACATACGCCGCCCCGCGCCCCGTCGCCCCCGCCCCCGCCCCGGCCGGCGCGGAGCAAAGCCATCTAGCGCGGCGCGGGGCGGCCCGCAGATGCCAGGCGCTCTATTTCAGCGAGGGGGAGGCCGCGTATTGTGTTGTTCCTCGTGGGCGGCGGCGGTAGGCGGCAGGAGGGTCAAAACCGCCACCGCCAACACCGCCAACACCGCCAACACCGCCAACACCGCCAACACCGCCAACACCGCCAACACCGCCAACACCGCCAACACCGCCAACACCGCCAACACCGCCAACACCGCCAACACCGCCAACACCGCCAACACCGCCAACACCGCCAACACCGCCAACACCGCCAACACCGCCAACACCGCCAACACCGCCAACACCGCCAACACCGCCACCGCCAACACCGCCACCGCCAACACCGCCACCGCCAACACCGCCACCGCAAACACCGCCACCGCAAACACCGCCACCGCAAACACCGCCACCGCCAACACCGCCATCGCCAACAGCGCCATCGCCAACACCGCTACCGCCACCTTCGCGATAGTCATCGTCACCGCCACCATCACCTTAACAGCCACCATCACCTTAACAGCCACCATCACCTTAACAGCCACCATCACCTTAACAGCCACCATCAACTTAACAGCCACCATCAACTTAACAGCCGCCATCACCTTAACAGCCGCCATCACCTTAACAGCCACCATCACCTTAACAGCCATCACACAATTTTATACTATTATGTTATAAAATCATCAGAATGAGATAACTTAACAGTAAAGTTGATCAGTATTTTAAACCTTGCTTTCCGATTTTTTAAGGGAAAATACCATACCATCACCTGAACGACCATCGACATCGCCACCATCGTCACTGCCACCGCCCCCAACGCCACTGACACTGCTACCATCACCTTCACCAATGCCACTGTAACCGTCACCCTTGTAACCGTCACGTCCATCGCCATCGCTGTTCACTCCGTCCCCTCCGCCCTAGCCACCATCACCTTCAACACCCCAGCCACTGCCACTGCAGCCACCGCCGCCGCCGCCGCCGCCGGGTCACCGCGCGCGAGTGCAGACGAGAGACTTTCCGCGTCTATTTTCACGCGAATGCCGCGCTGGCACTGGTGCGTCGCGGTTGTACGCAGTTCGCGCGTCTTTACACCTCTTGCACGCACAATCGTGGTTTGTTTTTTTTTCTTTTGGTCGTAAGTGTTGCAGCGAAACGGGCCTGCCATTTTTCACGACATAGGTCAAAAGATCATGAGGCGTTGGCTTCTTAATTGCATTTTTCTATTTCAGGGTTTGTGTTCAACGAGAAAAGGGATGGAATTACTCTCGTTAAGCGGAAAGAACTTTGAATATAAAACTAACCTTTCAGGGACTGTGAGATTTACAACTAGTATCTGTCCAATTCAACCGAACCGAAGAAATGCCATTCATTTTCATGTTGTTGTGGTTTAGGAATACGAACACTACGAGTATATCATTTAAACTTCGTGAAAGACGGAGTAAACCTTGGCCCTTTTCACATTACTTCATGTTTGTAGCTTACTTCTAATTACATGATCTCAACATTTGCGAGGGTTAAGTTCCCCCAAATAGGGTAATGTTAAAATCGCGAATGCTGAGTATCTTGTAAGGTGGGTATGATTTCTGGATACACGAACTTATTTTAAACTAGTGGTGCTTCCAACCCACATACTTTCTCGCTCTGCTTCTATACGGTTCTTATTGCTATTCCACTACTTCTTAAACCAGCAAAAGTGTATTATACCAGCAAACATTTTCCGTACCGAGACCCGACATCCGATACTCAAAGTCAACGAACCGGCACTTATACCACAACGCCACACCAACACCGCCTGTGTCGAACAGAGCCATGAAAGAATAGAACCGACCTATAAAATGGTAAAGGCATGATTAAGAAACAATTGATACGATTGTACATACGCTTTACCAACCCAAGAATAGAAGTAAAAATTGTTAAAAGTTAAACATTTCAACAAATATATACAAACATTTCCAGTACATTTATCGCAATTACATATATTTTAGTCAAACGTAATTGTATCGGTTTTATCATTAGGAGCCGGTAAGTGTCAGCATAGAAAAGCATGTCCTTCAAACATCACCAAGAAAAGCAGCGGTAAACCGCTTTACGAAGTATTTGTAAGGCTAGAAAGTAATAATAATTTCCGAACGGTTAGGGATTGTAAGTTCATCGCATGCGTTCTGGTTATAATGTATTACAATTTAACTTTAAAATACTCATAATTTTACTTAAATTGGTTCATACAGATATATACTAGACAACGGTTGATTTGACATGTCACACGCTTCAGAAATCGAATAACAGAGTTGAAAAATTGTTTAAAAGATGCAGTTAGGGAAAACACAGACAAGTCCTGTCTATTTCTCTGCATTGATTCTATTCGTGAATAGAAGTACTTCAAATGATTTTCAATAAAGTATCTACACTCTTCAATGTTTTTTCCTGCAACATCACATTCATCAAATTAAAATCCCCCTCTGGGGATCGAAATCGGCATCTTCCTTATTAAAGATCTCAACCCGAAGGTGCTTTAAGCAGCCGCGCTACCGGATCACATGCGGACCATCTACTTATATTTTAGTCCAAACGTAATTGTATCAGTTCTATCATTAGGAAGCCGGTAATTGTCAACATGCGAAAAACATGTCTTTCAAACATGACCAAGAAAGGCAGCGCTGAACGGCTTACTCCAAATAATTTATCCCCTGATCGGCATTTGAAAAATAACTACTGCGAGAAAATATGTGCCATTCTATAGCACCACTAGTTTATTTATATATTTACCGTCCCTTATTACATATGTGCAGAAAATTTAAAGAAAAAAATTGGAGCGTTTTTTGAGAAATGTTTTTTTTTGTAAATTTGAATCGCAATTTACGCAAAAACTACTCGTTTTTCCAAAAAAAGGGTTCATGACCTTATTTAAAGTGCTCATTTTGTACAACCGACTTTGTCTGAAGAAAAAATCTCTATCTTCAATTTTGCAGTTTTTAAACAGATTTTTGCAATTTTCGAAAAATTGGGCCTATCAACGAAAATGATACCTACGTCATTCCCTTCAACGTTCTTCGCACTACTCAACAACAAAATATAATCAAAAAATTTGGAGCCATTTTCTTTTAACTTAGAAAATCTCAAAATGGGCGTCATGTAAAGTACCCTCAAATACTAAAATATCAGTTTCAAATTCCAGAGGCCTTGAGACGAGTAAAAACGATCGGGGAATATCAATTTTGAAGAAAATCGGCCGAACGGTTTAGGTGCTAGCGTTGACCACAGACGGACAGACGGACGTTTTGCCGTCAATCGATGTTGCAGTATGAAGAAGCAACAAATCATGGATTTTGCCTACACTACGAGATAGAGGATTTTCTTTTCTAAATTTAGCAACAGGTTTTATCCACTTTTTTGTTACCAGACCCCTGCTATATGGGTTTTTCTGGCCAAAACTCCCTGTTTTCCGCCGCACGATTACATAACTTTCTCTTCTTACGAAGTATTCGTAAGGCGAGAAAGTAAAAAGAATAAGAAAGTAAAAAGATAAATCACCTGTCATATACAGTTAAAAGATAAATCACACGTCATATACAGTTTTTACTGTTTTTTTGACAAATAAATAAATATCAAGTATTCACCTGTTAAACAAGTACGTAAGTATTGAGTAAGCAAGCACTATCAAAAACACAATTCACAATGAACATTCCAAAACGAAGAAATAATTCAAAATATATTCTAAAGCACCAAATTGAGTATTTTTTACTTTCCCGTATACGTACGTATACACGGAGTGATATACGTAGTATAGGGACAGTTATGTAATGCTGCGCGAAAAAATGGCCAATTTTCGGCGGAAAAAAAATTAGTTGCCGGGCCGTGAAAACGAATAAGTGGATAAAACCAGATGCTAAATTAAGAAAAAAAATCCTCTATCTCGTGGTGTGGTCAAAATCCATGATTTGTTGCTTCTTTATACTTAAAAATCGATTGACGGCATTCCGTCCGTCTGTCCGTCTGTGGTCAACGCTAGCGCCTAAACCGTTCGGTCGATTTTCTTCAAAATTGATATTCCCCAGTCGATCTGATTCTAGTCGAAGCTTTGTGATTTTGAAAAAGATTCTTTAAAATTTGGGGGTACTTTAAATGAAGCCCCCCGGGGATTTTCAACATTTTCTCAAAAACTGGCTCCAAATTTTTTCTTTAAATTTATTGTATGAATAGAGGAAAATACACTTTTTAACATGGCATAGGTCCGATTTTCACGTACAGCTCTGAATTTTCGAAAATTGTGAAAGTTTGAATTTTTTTCTCCAACTACAAAATTGAAGCTAGAGATTTTTTCTTCAAATAAAATTTGTTCTGCATATTGAGTTCTTTAATAAAGGTCATGTAAATGTTTTACACAATTAAAAAATTAGTAGCCGTTTTTGAGAAAATCTTGTTTTTGTAATTTTTTAAAATTGCACATAATGCACGCAATATTGCACGAAAACTACCAATAGTTGGTAGTTTTGGTAGTTTTCGTGCAATATTGCGTGCAATATGTGCAATTTTAAAAAAATACAAAAACAAGATTTTCTCAAAAACGGCTCAAAATTTTTTCTTTAAACTTTTGGTAGGGATAGTGGTAAATGTACTCTATCAATGACATAAAAGCCATTTTGGTCTATCGGTTGGTTTTTTCAAAAATTACAAAAATTTAAATGTTTTTACTTGTCTCTCACGTCGTTAATATTTACATTATCGGCGATTTTTTTACATTATTATATTTACGAGTATATATGCTTTAAATAATGTCAAGTAAAGTTTCTTGAAAACACTACCGTTTTCTGTGAAAAGTAGCTCAAATTTCGGCATTTTCAGAAATGCTCAAACGTCATTTTCTCGTATATGGCTGCAATTTTTTTCTTGAAACTTTTGTAACGGATAGTGCTAATTACACTCATTAGTATAGCGTGAAGTTTATTTTGAGTTTTTTTGGTTTTTCAAAAATTACATAATTGTAATGTTTTTGAAAGATCTCTCACATCTTTAATATGCACATTACCAGCAATTTGTAAACATTATTATATTTGTGAGTGTTAGTGCTTCAAATAACTTCAAATACAGTATTTTGAAAATTCAAACATTAACTGTGAAAATGCGCTTCATATTTCGCATTTTTAGTAGCGCTAAAACACCATTTTCTCTTACACGACACATACTTTTAAAAGAAAATTGCCATTTACGGCTAGGTTTTTGTGTTCTTTAATATTCTAAAATTAATGTTTCTGTTCTACCAATAGGAAACCGAAAAATTAAGAAAATGACAAAAAAATGTACTTTTGGCGATGATAGATGGTAGCTGGCAAGAAAGAGTATGTGGCAATTCCGAATAGCTAGCGAAGACCCAGGAAAATAGAAAACTAATACGGGAAAGTCTGTGCCATTCAAATAAGGTCGTGTTGAATTTTTTGAAAATATGAGTTGCTTTTTCTATAATTTCCTGACGAACGAAAGTCCTCTCGGAATTGACTGCGCTTCGCTTTCGTCGTATTCTCACAACTAAAATTTTAAAAATACATTTGTTTCTGAATTACATGTATTTATCAAAACCACATCTTCAAATAAGGTCATGCTTAATTTTTTCAAAATACGAGTAGCTTTTCTATAATTTTGTGACAAACATAATAGCCCGCTGTAAATTTACAGCGCTTCGGACAGCTAGGTGCGTCGTAAATTAGAATGGGCAATTTTGTATATTATTTCTTTCTTCGTTTCTTACATTAGAACTTTTGTTATACACTTACACATTAATATTTTATAAATAGTTTATTTTGAAATATTTGAATTAAGTAAAAAGAATTAATAGCTCTCAGAATATCGACAATGCAGTGTCTGCAACAATGGAATTCACTTTGCGCTCGCGAATTTCTGTGAATTACGTATCATTGTTGTGACCTGAAGGAGCTGTATGAAAAGGAGTTATAATTGTCTAATTTATGTTGATATTTGCATGAAAATATTCAGTTTTCGCACCAAATGCTGCAGCATTTGTAGTGAGTACAGAATTTGTTGCATGGTTTTTAAAATACTCTTCTCTAATCATGGCCCTATGGAATGCATTTCTATATTGTCCAGGTTATCAGGCTTCTTTTTCCAATATAGATTTACAAAACGTTTGTATTAAATTTTGTGCAGATGTAGAATTCACACAGTTCTGACAACACTGCGATGGAAACAGTGAGTTGTAAGCTAAGATGTTAGTAGCGCACAAAGTGCAATATTTCAGTACTATATAGCCTTTTCCTCTAATACGGGAAAGTAAGTGCTGTTGTAGCACCACTAGTTTTATTTAAAAAATCTCCTTTGTGACTCACACTCACTTTCTACAGCGCCGTGAAAAGAAACTCCATTGCTCATTCGCTTTCATTTTATTTGGTGCCTCCATTCAAATCGGTACCAGACGGTCGAATTCTCAGATGGTTGATTCGTGGCGCGTCAACTACTAAGGTTCATTAGTCCCCTAAGTGTGGTGCATGTTTTTTGCTCGGGAAGTGGCGTTTGCGTTCCCCGTTAAACGGCGAAATCCTACCGTCAACTAGCGGGATTTGCCCAACCAGGTCGGGAGCTTGGAGAATACGCTACAGTAAGCTACACACGACGGGTCTCCCTGCATGTGTGGTAGTGTAGGGCATGCACGTGTGTGTGTATGTATAAGGAGTGAGGTTAAACAAGGAAGAGGAAGGAAAGATCGCGCGCGGTCTGTGGCCTTGTTTGTTAGGATACTGCTCCGGCATTTGCCTGGGGTTGATAGGAGATATCACGGAAAACTACCCATCAGATTAGCTGGCTGCTAGAATTCTCTTCCAGACAGCGACTGAGTTCGACCTAGCTGACTAGGTAGTTACGAAAATCCTGCCACCGCCGGCACTCGAACCTAGGACCTCCCGGTCAGAGGGACTGCAGTGATATTAGTAGACGCCCCCTGGAATGGGAGATGCGGCAACGACCTACGCGACGTCGCCTAACGGTGTATCCTCCTGCTGGGCACTGCTAACTCGACAAACTAAGCTCCAGAATGGTCTCCCAACAAAGGTGATACGTCCACAAACATGCAATTTTCTCGGTCACCTTTAACAATGATACTATGTCATAAAATCATCAGAATGAGATAACTTAACAGTAAAGTTGCTCAGTTTTTTAATCCTTGCTTTCCGACTGTTTAAGGGAAAATGCCTCGCTGAGACCTTATGAAAAATATGTGCCGGTAAAATATTTTTAATTATTACTCCTCATGATTGTATTGATATTTTAGAATGAGGACTGGTTTCCAATAGAATTATAGACCATTAAACATTTTGAAACATTCATATTAAATAGTCAATTTAATGTGGAAGATAGGTGACTACAACGTTTCCTGACCTACCTGCGACATCATGAGGCACAACCGAATCTCAAGATAACAATCGGAACTAGGAAAGTTATTAAGTTGTGAGTCTTCTTTGCTTCCATTGTTCTCTTGAGATTCGATTTCTGCATGAACTGGACTACGAAACTTCACTAGTTCACTTCACGAAACTACTTCATATTCAGGTTGTTTCACACTACTAAAATGTTACCGTAGCCGAAAAGCTTAGAAAAGGTTTTCGAGTTAACACACACACACAAAAAGAGAGAGAGAGAGAGAGAGAGAGAGAGAGAGAGAGAGAGAGAGAGAGAGAGATCTTACATGTCTTGCAAAAGGTCTCTCCAGAATGAACATTCAGCATTGCTTCATTATTTTTCTGCGTGATATTCAAAATATCAACAAAAACTCTGGAAAATTTTGTGGTGGGATTCTACACGTAATGGTAGAAAAACAATCACTATTTTTTTACTTTCTCATGACATTCATATTCGCACTTATCAGATTTCTTTGGAAAGTGGAATTCTTGTCAAAGTTAACAAATATTGGAAAACAACAAATATCCTGTAACGGTTTCTTTACCCTTAGGATTCCCTTCAAGAAAAAAATTCTTTCCAGTTTGTAATATCTTCACTAATGAAAGTAAAAGTGTTCTTGTCCTCAAGGTCTATTATCGCCGCTCGCTTTCTCAAGCGCGTGAGCGTGCTATTTATTTGTTTTACATCCAAATAGAATCTCCGAATAGAAGATGACAGAAAAGTTCCCCAAAAACATTTTCTCTACCTTTTCATGCACTGTTTCTAAGCATTTTTTCACAGTCCGGATGTACCAGAAAATGAAAATGATTTGGTAATCATCGTTAAACTTCAATTACCGATAATCGTTAGTTTTCGGTTGAAAAAGAAAAATTCTAGGTTGCAACCGGCTTTCCCAAGAAGCGCATTTGGTTCTGTTTCTAGCCGCAGTGCACACCACAGATCCAAGTTGTACTAATTGTTGGAGTTGAAAATTAGGGTCCGAGCATCAAGGCTCATCAGAAGTTATAAGGCTTGAAAATGAGTATTTTTTTGCATAAATTTAGACATGCCCGGTAATGGCTCTCCAGCATTCCAAATTTAAGACGTCATTACTCTCGAGCCATAAGACAAAGAAATGCCAATACTGGAGCACGCCCTGCGACCTAAAGCATATTTCATTCCGGCTGGTAGGAGATCGCTTCCTAAAACGGATATGATTTAATAAAAATATATATCTCTCATATTGTTGTTAAATTTATCGCCTTACGAGATGCGATGTTTACTTTGGGCGTTTTGTAGAGAAAAAAAACCCATTAATCTTTTATGCTTGTCTCAAGTGTAGACGGCACTGCTGGTTCTCCACACGTGATTGTAGGAGATAAAAGTAGCCTCGCGCGATTTTCACTGCGAGGCAGCTTGGAAGTGCGTTTGTGGATCCGATCAGGAAATTCATTTCGGCCGATAGCAAATAACTTCCTAAAACCAACGTCTAGGATCCCCAACACAACCTACCATATATACTCCTTTTCGATCGTTATTTTCTGCTTGGACGATAGTTTTTAACAAAGTGTGCTCTGCAAAGGCAAACGTCACGGCCGCATGTAAATTGGGGACCAAATAATCCTTTCATCTTTTCTCGCAAAACTACGTAACTTTCTAATTATAATACAGAACATATATGTACATATATGTTACATACGAAATATATGTAAGGTGCGTACCAAACCAACCGAGATAAAGAAAAGGACTGATTCAGTAGGTAAATGCATAAAGGGTCCGCTGCCGCCGCGCTTCTGTCAAACTTCTCTTTGTGTCTTATTGACAATCTTCCAGACCAGCTCCTATATCAAAATGAAAAGCAAGGAAAGCACTAAAAGTGTGTCCAAAGTTCATGTTCACCGTTATAGAATATTAGGTGAGCAAATGAAAGAATATAAAAATTTCAAGATAAGCATAATTCATTCAATCATTGAATGATTCAAATGAATGAAAAACAAGTTGAACAAACCTATATTTCGAAAGAAATATGCCAGTTCTAAGTTTGGAAAATTGAGAAGCTAGTTGTGTTTTCTAAATAAAGGCTGTGAAAATAAAGTGTCACCTTTCACTTTTACCTTGCAGGGGATGAAGTAGCCAGTACCCAATTTACATATGGGTTAAACCAGTGGTGTCAAAGTCTTCTACTAGTCGCAATGGCACGCGACATAGCACCGTAGCACCTAGGCATGCCACGAGCTTCTTTGCGCAACTAGCGTCGGGAAAGGAAACTATTAGTAACCCCGCCGTTTTACAATAGGGATGGCGTTGTCTCTGGTGGCGGGGTGATGAACTGCGTGGAGGGGCGATTTCGTCGTGGCACTCGTGCCACGGACTCCCTCTCGTGGCATAGACCTTGACAACACTGGGTTAAACTCTTTACTTTCCTTATGGTCCCCAATTCACACACGCCGAACGGCACCGACGACGCGTGGGCCGAAGGGCGTGAGGACAGCGTGGCGCCTGCGAGTCGGCATCCGAGACGCAGAAGCCTCCGCGACGACGTGGATTACACCGCTCGCACACAGGGGCCGCCAATGGCACCGTCGGAATTGCAAGCACGTCGCCCCACGACGCTCCGCCGATGATCTGGACCGATCGCGCGTAATCACCCACATGCGTCTTTTTTCGCCCGCGGGAGCCTCGTGGAACACTGGAGCGAACATGCTTTGAGGATGAATGTCTTCATATCGTTAGATTGAACTGATTCTCCGCTTCATTTTCTTCTCGTTGGAGCACAAGGGTGGAGCAGATATTCCTTCGATGTTGGTTATGTAATGTTTTTCCGAGAAGCAATTCCGCCGGACATGCTTTATTGACGCAATGACTCGTAGATCTGACGCAGCTTTGCGCTGCGCTCTCGGGAAGTTTTCTGTACATTAAAGGTTATGAGATCGTATATCCTGTAATGAACATCGCTAACAATGGTTATGGTCAATATGGAAACTTGTATTAGAAACGAATTGCTGTCAACTCGCGTAGGTTACAAGAAGAAGGTTCTGCAGCAATTGCCCCTCTAATCCCATTGCCGTTGGAAAAAGAGTGTTTGATAATGGCATATATTTTCTCTTTTGCCAAGGTCAAAACTCTTCCTATCGTTGAACACCAAAATATGTTTCAGATATTAATTTACAAAACAGAAACAACTTTTCTAAAATGCCGCTTGCAAACATATATTCACAAATATTAATGGAAATTATAATTATTTCTGTGGAAAGTTCATAGGTATTTGCTTCTGTGTCGTTTAACGCTATCTTCGAATATTTGTCACCATAGTCGATAGTTAACAGTGTAATTATTTAAAGGAGATTTAAAAATTCAATAAGGGGAAATCATTGCGGTTTGCATTATTATATTTCAGAAGACGTGTAGTAATAGGAACATTATTGCTTGTGGGATGAATAGAACGACACCTAACAAAGTAAATCCTACAGAATAATACTAACCTTTTCATTCTTTGTTATTATAGCCATAAAATTATTAGGTTAGGTTACTGCCTGTGTGTGTCTGTTCCTTGTCAGGGGAGTTTAACAGCCAAAAAAGGAATACAAAAGGAGAAAGTAAGTTATTTGGCAATTGAGAACATCCATACGTGAAACTTGAAAACAGTCATGAGTAACTACTTTTATTCACTCTTGAATCAATATTAAGGAGCCTGAAGACATCTTCCAAATTTCCAGAATGCATTTCAATTAAACATTCAAACCTAATCCAATAATAAATCAATAATTCAGCACACGAGTATCTGAATTCATAAAGCAAGCACTCATCACAGTTTCACACCTTTTTCCATTCATTCTCCAACAGAAACACAAACAAATAATCATTACCAATTTGAAAGATAAAAAAAATTACCTGCAAATGTTAGAGTCTGTATCCACACACTTAAACACCTTCCCTTCAGCTGTATTACTGTCATCATGAATGATGCACTTCGAATTGACTACTTCCTCCAAATTTAGAAACGCAATTATTTTTGCTTTTAATAAGTCAAAAACTAATCCTAATGTTTCTTTTAACTACAGGTTCATTAGCCTGATTCCATTAATAACAAATATTTTCGAAAAATTAATATACAGCCGCTCGAACAATTTATTAAACACAAATAATACCATACCAAATATACAACTTTGCTTCAAGCCAAATCTCTCAACAACTCACCCCTTTAGCGAGGAGTTGCACATATACAAACAGATTTCATTCCAAAGAGCAAACAATGGCAGTATTTTAGACATTCCTGATGCAGCTTTTGACAGCATTTGGCTCCAAGTATTTGGCATTCTTTACAAAATCCAGCAGTTTTGCGCTCCAATCTTCAATAAACATCATTGAAAATTACCTAAACAACAGAATCAAAGTCAAAACAAACCAAATCCTTTTCAACACACAGCATTGTCGCAGGTGCCCCGCCAGGTTTAGTCCTTCCTTCATTCAGTCCTTCATTCTTCTCCTATTTATTTCGATATTTATATTTCAGACGCTTAACATGAAAAGGCATTATGTCTGCTGTATCAGAAATATTTCTCAAATGAAGTCTACTGAGCTATGCCGCGAAAATGAGCTAGCCATTTTGCAGGGCAGTTTTAATGAAAAGAAAGAAATCACGTAGTTTACAGAGGGAGACTGAATACGCAGGTTTTACTTATTTCTATTGCTAGATCATCCAGTAAGCAGTCTATTTATGAGAATAACCAAATAATATTTCTCAGAGTATATTTGTACTGGAAGTTTTAATGTAACTATTGCGTTTCTTTTCAAAATTTAAGAACTCTAAACACACTTTTCGGGTCTTTGTTAAGAATAATGGTTGCTCTCATGTTTGTTTGCTTTCAAAACATCCTGCAAATCCAGGAGAACTTTGGTATAACATCACTAGCTATTTGTATCCCACATTTTGTAATACTGGGCTTTTTCTGTACGAGCTTTAGTATTATTTTGATTTTTAAAACCATCCCACTTCAAAATTAAGGAGGGCAAAATGTTTAAATTGTCATTAGCAACTGTTATTAAGCAATCTTGGAACCACGGCTGAACATGATGAGAGAGAAAAATTTAGGGGCAAATATTATTACCCTTAAATACATAATACAAGGCTGGAAACGACCGTTTCAGCAATCTGGAAACCTTGATCTCTCAATCATACAGATAACCTGAACTTGTGCTATTTTTAATCTACAAAGCTCCGGCATGTACTATGACAGCAACTGTCCCCACCATTTTCACTCCCATCATAAGAGACGCAACCTCTTCCGTTGGCGTTCAAGAATTTCAAGCTAATAGAACTGAAATTAGCTAATTGTACAGTTGCCAGGAAGCTGATTTTCCTTAAAAAAGTGTTATGAAAATACTTTACTAAAGCCAACCAGAGGTTCCGTATCCTTTACTTCCAATTATTATTGCCAACGTATTGTCTTTGCCAATTGTGCTATCAAGGTCTATTATTTGGCTATTCAACGTGTGGCCTATGCTGGTTGGTGGCCAGGTTCTACAAGTATAATGTAACAAGTATAATGTCCAAGTATAATACTCACTCAGCGGGACAGCACAATAGACTCCGGGGCAAACACAAAATCCGCTGATGCTCCGGAGATGTTGATTGTGGACTCATTCAGCAGGAAGAGGCTTCGTTGCACCCGATGCCTGGCCACCATGATGCGGTAATACTCAAATAGTCAAATTAGAACTTAAATGCAAAGTAAAAACAATACTTTGGTTTCGTTAACCACAACCACAGCATCTGTAATTCACGGCAAGAACATATCAAAAGCACACTTTAATCTTTTACAAAATGCCCTACGTGGTATAACAACAAGTTACGTTCAAAGCCATCCAGGCAACAACAAATTCAAAATTCACACCAAATCATTCAAAATAAACATCGCAAGGGCACACAAAAACTTGCGAAATAACATTTAACTTTTACTATAGCTACGTCACTACACTAACAAAATATTAAAATGCCAACTGTACATTTCTAAAGCAATAAATGTAGCGATATAACGACAAAGACTATTTAAGATATAATAAATAGGTATTCGCCAAACTTACAAATTACAAAACATCAACTGAGAACCTCCGACAAATTACAATACTATCAGTATAATATCAAAACCATGCTATGACCAGTGGTAGCCAATGAAGCACACATAACTTACGTGGTGATTGCAACGGCTAGATGGCCGTCGACTGACGAGGACGCCGACCACCAATTTGGTCTTGAAAGTCTTCTAGTGAGGAAATGGTGTTAGTTTTAGAGCGCAGGTTTCCAATGTGGAGAGAGACCGCTCAACGAAGCATGGGAAGCAGAGCTGCCTTCTGGCGGCAACACGCATGAACTACAAGAACCTGTCGGCGAATTTACATAACAGACCAAATAATACTAGCTCAGTCAAGGAATCCATATCTGTGGACAATACAATTTATATAAATAGTACAATAAAAATTAGAATGCCATTGACATTTTTACTTATATTTACACAACCTTCAGAAACATAACCAGAACTGTAAGAAATAATAAATTTGCTCATAAATATTGTTACCGGAGAACTGAAATCAAACAACTTCTACAGTATCTCCGCCGCCTGATTACATTTTGCTTACTCCAACTTCACAGTTCTCTGTTTCAAGATTATCATACTAATGATCTATTTCCCAAGATTATGTCTTCCCGTTTGCTTTGGCTCACCGTATGTTCGCTCTTGGTGAACGCATCGAGGTCTCTGACAGACGGACACGTAAAATAAGAGTAATTCTTTGCCTATTCGTGGAATTGTAGAAGAATTTGAATGTACCGTGCAAATTTTCTATATGTCGTGAAGTTTTAAGGAATTACGGCGAAACGCGACGCTAAAGAAATATTTAGTGACAACACTCTAGAAGATGCCCATGAGAATACAGATATCATGTGAAAGATAAGTTCGGAGGGAAATCAGCATATCTGAGTATTTAATGTTTGGATTGTTCTCGAAATTGAGTTGCTCTAGCAAATATAAGTGGCATTTAGAAATGCGCGAACCTCACAGGCGTTACAGGCGGCCAGAAGTGTACGCCATGATACAAGCATAGTTTAATACACTTATGTTTAAAGCAGAAAAGACGAAACAGAAAATGAATTGAGAGTGCTTGAAAACTGAATGAAAACTGGGAATAGAAATATAAATTTCAAAAAATGAAAATCGGGCCAAAGTTTTTATTTTCGAATGAAAGAGTAAGTATTTGTAAAATATTCGAAAGCTGAATCCAGGGGGATGGCATGAATTCTTTTTTTCTGAAGTAACGAAAGACGTTTCCTTCGTATCTCAAGTCTAAGGCAAAACTGTTCGTCAACAAATGGGTCGATGAAAAAAATAGTGAAAATGAATCATTCCATCGTTAACTACACCAACTGACTGTCAAACTGGAACAGAAAAGATGAACCAATGATATTTTACTGTAAAAATATAATGACATCAAAGTGAGCCCTCGCGTACACCGCAATCACCTTCACTACACTTCGTTTTTTCTAACGTGGTCGACGACGTTAGGTCATTATTACACCTCCTGCCTTATAAAATGAATCTTTTTAACAGTGGTAAGCACATTCCTGAGGCCACGAACCCCGTTGAGAAGGACGGTCGCGGATTAATGAAAAATATTAATTATATAAAGCAGGGGGTCTAATAATTTCCTACTGTCATCGGCCAAGTTAGAAAAAATGAAGTATAACGTGGAGAACGCGACGCTACCCACAGAATGATGCGGCCAATGACGGCGCCGTCATCCGTTCCACAGGCAGGGCGTCGGCGGGCAGAGGGTCGCCCAGCATCCGAGCAGGGCTACACAACAGATGACACCCGCGCCGCGTCCCGCCGCAGCCTCCGCCGACGTCTGAGCGTTTTTGCGGCGCGTGTTTATTTCCGCTGGCAACGTTCAAATGCGCCGCGCGCGTCCTCAGGCCTTGTTACCAGCCACCGACAAGCTATTCATCAGGGGCGCCCGGCAAAACCGCCCCGCCCCATCCCGCTCCGCCTCACCCGCTCCGCCCAGCCCCACTCAGCTTCGCCCCGCCCCGCTCCGCTCCGTCCAACCCGCCCCGCCCCGCTCCGCCCCGTTCCGCTCCGCCTCACCCGCCCCGCTCCGCCTGACCCCGCCCCGCTCCGCTCTGCCCCGCTCTGCACCGCCCCACCCCGCCCCGCTCCGCTGCGCCCCACCCCGCCCCGCTCCGCCCACCCCGCCCCTCCCCGCCCCGCTCCGCCCCGCCCCGCTGCTCCTCTCCCCGCTCCTCCTCTCCCCGCTCCTCCTCTCCCCGCTCCTCCTCTCCCCGCTCCTCCTCTCCCCGCTCCTCCTCTCCCCGCTCCTCCTCTCCCCGCTCCTCCTCTCCCCGCTCCTCCTCTCCCCGCTCCTTCTTTCCCCGCCCCAGCCTGCCGACCGCCTCCGCCCCGCCGCCTCGCCTGCCCTTCCCACCCCTGCCCGCTGTCGCCGCTCCACCGGCCCGCCCCGGCCCCCCGCCCGGCCCCCACCGCCCGCCTTGCCGCTCCACCGCCCCGCCCGGTTATGATCACATTCCGGCGCGCGCCCGCTGCCGCTGCGGCGACCCTGCGCTCTCCTCCTGGCGCACTGCGTCGACGACAGCTCACTACTCCGCCGGCAACTGCTCCATCGCCCGCAAATGAGGCTGCTGACGGGAGGCCGGCGGGCGGCGGCGCTCGGAAAGGAGACCTCACCGCGTCATTTCTTCTAGATTCGTGCTTAACGTAGCTAGAGATAATCATAGCTACATTAACTGCGTTACTGTTGAAGGCGCTCTGGCTGAAAGCTGGAAACAACTCGTCGGAAGGTCGTTTGTTTTCCGGTTGTTTCTTTTTTTTCCGTATTCATATCAATAAAGTGTTTTACACATCCGGTCTCACTCTAACAACTTGAATATGAAGTAAATGAGCCAAAGTTATGTTAAAATATAGTAAATTTACTCTTACACTGTTCAATTTCTAGCTGATGTCGAATATATTTGATCTGTACCTTAATCACTTTCTTAAACATCCCAAAATTATGATTTTTTGTTCCGATTTTGTCTCGAATGCAAAATATTATTTAAATTTTAAATTCTATGAAATGCATGATTTCATTGCCTTGCCAATTCAATGAAACACTTGTGAGGTAGGAATTATTTTTCTAATATTCGGGTGCAAAAACTGTAAAATACTTATAAATTACGCAAATAAGTTTCGGTTGCAAAATAGTAATATTCTTCAAAACTTCCCCGCAGTGACGTCAGTTGATGCACTGAGCCATCTCTCCCGGTCTACCATTCAAGATGGAAGACTCCGCTAAAGTACGGTTTTAATTAACCATTGTTCACAACAATCATCCCTGACCGATTAATTTAAGTTATTAACAAAAACTAAAACAATGGAATAATTATCATAAAAAACAGAAATAGTCATAAACAACAAGACAATAGGAATATTTCCAGTTTATAGGTTGTAACATGTCCTATGGAGAACATAAGAATACACGCACAAAACTTAATTCTTATCAACGAATATGTGGCGTAAGCAAAGGAAAAACAAGAAAAGAAACACTAAACTTTACAAGGTCATGACAGTTCTCACTTTACTATAAGCAGTGGAAATATGGACACTTAGAAATAAATACTTAGAAAGGACACTTAGAAAGAAAGAAACCTCAGAAATGAAGTTTCTCTGTCAAAGGTTTCTCCAGAGACGAAGAAATCCGAAATGAGGGAATAAGGGACGAAGGAGCAATGCAATCAAAAACCGAAAAAGCCACCCATAAAGATAAATGGAGAGAAAATATCCTTCGTATGCCTCCAGAGAGGCTTCCTAAAATTGGAATACTTGTATAATCCACCTATCAAAAGAGATCTGGGAGGGTCGAGGAAGATAACAAAAACAAACCTGGTAAGACAGAAATACTTTGCAAAGCCGTATTTCATAATTCGTTCGGTTGCACACTCAAATTACTACGTTACGAATTTAGTTTCAAATGAAGTGTACAGGCAAATGAAATAACAAAAAACATTTGAAATGTTTTTGAAATATACAAAACGTAGATATATTTTCATCTTTCTCATACCTTCTTCGTTCAGAAATAGGGTTGATCATACCATCCAATAAAGTGAAATTGTAAGAGGTTATTTCGTATTGTACGTTATTAGCAGATGACAAGTAATAACTTTCCCAACAGTTTAGTGCTGAAGGTACTTTATGCTCTCTCTTCCGTGGGTAAGAGGTGTACAAGTGTTTTGTTGAACGATACCCGAATTATGTTAGGCCTATTTACTACAATTTTTATTTAGTAGGGAAGGCAGACTATCGACTGTATGACTGCATTATTTGGGTCAAAGTTTAAAAAAAATGATTTGATAGATTTGAATATTTTTGGGCAAAAAAGGGTGGTGTACGAGTAGTACGAATTTCGATAATTATTTATTTTTAATTTTTATACAAAATAATTGAATGTATTATTTAAGGAAATATATAAAAACGAGAAAATATTTCTCTTAAAGTTTCAAATGACAATACATTTTAATCAATACTTTTCTAGTGTACCTTCCTTTTCGAATTTTATACTGCGAAAACAAAAGTCGATGCACCGTAGGACAAAGTCCGAAGGAAACTCAATGTTTCCGTCAACACGATGAGATTATTTCAACATAGGCGTCATTCCCTGTAGGCATACTAGCGTGACGTAATTTGTAGATGAAACTGCGTCTGTCAGCAGGCACGCGGAGAGCGACAAACTCGATGGCATTTCACGCGGTCGGCTGAACAAGAAAATGCCGGGGAAATGACCTCTTTGCCTGCACTCCTGGATTCCGCCCCATGGCACGTTGGTTCCGGGATAGTGGCCCCTTACCACGTTCCTTTGGAGCTTTTTGATGCACTGTGCTAGGCTGGGCGAATGCACAGGGGCGCAGGGTAGCTCATATTCCTCTAATTAGCAGCATTGTTTGTACATAATTTCTGAATCGCCCCAGATGGCACAAATATAGTAAGTTGTGCCAATTACCATGCTGCAAAAAATTACATGTGAAGTTTGAAAAATTAGAATTCTATACGCAAAATGCTTGGATTAATAATACCATCAACTGATAAATATTACACCGATATACGTTCTTAAGAATAATAGGAAATTGGTTGGAGTTCACTTCATGTGAAATTGTGAACAAATCAAATTACTTTCAAAACTTGCAGACGGCAACGCTCCGATGCATTAATCACCTGTAAAACTCAATATTTGACTCAGTAATTGGTATGAAATGATTATGCCTATTGTTTGAGAAACGCAAAAGAAATAAAAATTGTCAGAAGACAAAAGAAAAATGAAGAATGTAGGTAGTCTGTATATTGTAAGACAAGAGAATTTGAAATTCTGGCAACAAAGATGATACTATTTTTTATATTCTAATTGAATCAAAGATACATCTAATTAACATAGTAAGAAAAATATTCAAAATATTCGAATGAAATTACAATGGCAATTTGTCATTAATTTAATGTCTTATTTAGCTCACAATATAACTCTCTTTTTCCTTTGGGAAAGTATGTAAAACTTATTGCTGAAATAATGTGTTATTAATGATCTGTGTAAATGAAGTCCATGAATACATAATTAATGAGATATCTGTGTTCTAGTTTTGAGTGCTGAAGGTTGTTAATATTCTATATCTGTGTTAAATGCTGAATCATAGCTGGGCGATCAGAGAAACTGACAGAAGAAAATTTTGGAGACCAACTTTTCTGATCTACAGCTTTTACAGTTTCTTTACAATATACAGGTTGATGATAAAATAGCATTGGAACTATGGGCTACGCAACGCACTTAATTACGATTTATCTCACACGATTTATGTGTGCTTAGCTAAAAATTTCAAAGAGAAATCAATTTTTGACCTAAAGCTTTCTAAAAACATTTAACAAAAAATCATCTGGCAAAAGTTGAGTCACATTTCTATGAAATATGAAATAATGGATTGAAAAAGGAGGCAAATTATTTTCAACTCTGTCAAAAACAAAATTTTTAATCTTGCCTTTAAAGGAGGCCTCGTCTGTTGCTTGAAGAGTTTTTACGAGTTCATATTGTGACTCAGCAGCTCCTCTGGCAAAACAATTCGGAGCACAAGACGATAGGGAAATGGAAGAGAGCGAAGAACAAGAACAAGCAGAATCGTAAAAGTGGAAATGGCGAAAAAGCATTGCTCTTATAAAATGCGACAAAAAGTTTTTCTTCTGGGTAAATAACAAATGGAGCCAACTTGATTTGAAACGAATCCAATGGGAGGTAAACGCTAGCGGCCTCTATACTGCCCTTCTTATCTACGAGGTCTTTTTAATGCAAGATAAGTGATAGTTGGTGAATAATTACCCTTGACTATCATACATTATTTTTTATGAAAAAGTGTATTGGACACAAAAACGAAGGAATATGTGGAAATACGAAGAACTTTAAACAAGAGTCACACAACACGGAATACATTACAGACGAAAACGTAAACGATTTAAGTTTGGATTTCCTAACGGCGAAAATATGTAAAATTAAATAAAGAGAAATGCTTACTATTGTGGTATTAAATAAATACTTTAGAGAACCAATCAATAGGGATCATTTACTGCAACTCAATCCAGAAACTGCCTCTTGATCAGCAACAAATTGAAAAGACTAGCGTTTAGAGAAGGTAGGATATCTCGCACATCCTTCCCTCGCAGTCACCTACGTTTTCAATAATCGTAAGACGGAAGCTGAATGCCAGAGTAATAAAATCAACTCTGCGTACGTGTTAGAGCTACTCGACCGACAGCACCCCTTCACGCACCGTGAGTCTTGATTGCGGAAAGAATCAGTTCGGGACGCAGCATATTCACCGAGTGAAAATATTCCGTCCCCACGCGCAGAGGCGGGCCAGCGCGCGGGCAGACATCTGTCCGGTGGGGTGGCTGGGCGGGCGGGCCCCGTGCAGGGCGGCCGTCAGATAAAGCAGCGGCACCGCCCGCTATGAAGACCTCAGCGCCCCCGCTCCGCCCCGCTCCGCCCCGCCCCGCCCCGCCCCACACGCGCGCGCGACGGGACAAAGGGCGGCTGCCCTGTCATGCTAATGCCCCCTCCCCCCCCCCCCGAGGTGCCATTCACACCAGCACCGCCGCCGCCGCCGCCGCCGCACACTTACAGCGAACACAGCCGCAACAGTAAGACACTGCCGCGCCGACCCTCACGGCTGCCATCATTGCTGCTGCTGCGACCGCCCACATCGCTTGAATACGTTGGTGCTACCGTTATTACAGTTACCATTACCACCAAAATTATGCGATCATTAACGTTCCCTATTGTTATCCCTACCACTAGTTGCAAATCTGGAATATATATCTCCACCTCGTCCGCGTTCTTGTTGCCCGCTGCCGCTCTCACGCTTTTCAATGTCATCCTCACCATTTCATATCCGAATCCCCTTAGCTAATCCTACCATTTCCATTATTATGACCGCTAGATACAAGGGCCACCCACATTAATACCATCATGCATACAACCCACCACCACCCCCATTTCCTTTTCCATCACCTTTCCCTACCGGGCTAACATGCACTCCAGCCAAATTTTGCATGAAGAAGCGCAATCACGAGCCAACACTTTCACCGCCAGTTCTCTCGGCGTTGCCACCCCCATTGTTGCGGACTGCGTCTATGCCTGTCCTCTTCTCGCTGGCGCCCAACGTGGCCGATCCCTCCGCGCTCCCCCGGCACGTGAAAGCCGCTTAATGACGGCCCTTTCACGCGGCGTGACGGCGCGACGCCGCGCGGGACATACACAAGGCGTTGGCGACGGCGGCGGCGCGGGCGCGGGCGCGGGCGCTGGTCGCAGCGGTGTGGGCGACAAGAGGCGGGCTCCGCGACGCGTTGACCAACGTTGTACAGGGTGTCCGCGGACGAAACGTCGAATCTTCGAAAATAAGCTCTTAAGACAATTTCAAGCATATTTTTTTTCTAATAAACGACATGGATATTCCAAATGGTTGAGCCGCAATTAACATTCAAAAGTTGGTTTCAAAATATGCTTTCTAGGCGAACATTTTCGTAGTAGAGGCATAGAAACACGTAGTAGAGACATAAAATGTGTATTATTTACAAAAGAAATGAATATTTCAGAACACTTCATAAACATATAAATTGTTTATTATTTACAAAAGAAATGAATAATTTTGATCAGAAGAAAAATTAAAACGCTTGGAAAACCGCAGAGATAAATCGCGACTTTGTGCGTTATTCAAAGCAATAAGGGATGATCGTCCTTGGGGTGAAGTTCGGGCAAGACTATCAAAACCAACATACGTCGCGCGGAAAGAACATGGCTTCAAAATTCGGCAAAGAAAACAGAACAGATGTAGGTAAATTCCCATTTATTAATAGAACCATGCAAAATTGGAACAAATTACTTGCAGCAGTGCTAGAGACTTTCCCTCAGAATGTCAACAATTTTAAAATTAGATTAAAAAAATTGTAATTTTTTTAGAATATGTTAACATTAAAATTAATTTTTTGTATTCTTGTTATTTTATATTAAGGTTAGCTTTAGCATAGGGTTAATACATTAATTTTATAAAATTGTATTCAGTAAAGCTGTTTGATGTTCATTTTGTGTATTTGTTGTATTTATGTAGTGGTTTGATGTTTGTTTTATGCAGATTAATTGATTATAAAACGCTACCACCGGAATTATTTCATGTATCCAAAGTAGCGAAATAAATATTCTAGTCTTCTATAAAAATTAACCTAGAAATAACTACTGGTGCTACAAAATGACACAGACTTTCCCGTATTAGTTTTCTATTTCCTTGGGTCTTCGCTAGCTATTCGGAATTGCCACAAACTCTTTCTTGCCAGCTGTCATCTGTCACCGCCAAAAGTACATTTTTTCGTCATTTTCTTAATTTTTCAGTTTCCTATTGGTAGAACGGAAACATTAATTTTAGAATTCTAAAGAACACAAAAACCTAGTCACAAATGGCAATTTTCTTTTAAAAACTATGTGCCATTTAAGAGAAAATGGCGTTTTAGCGCTACTAAATATGCGAAATTTGAAGCTCATTTTCACAGAAAATGTTTGAGTTTTCAAAATACTTTATTTGAAGTTATTTGAAGCACTTACACTCAAAAATATAATAATGTTCATAAATTGCTCGTAATGTGCATATTAAAGATGTGAGAGATCTTTCAAAAACATTACAATTATGTAATTTTTGAAAAAACAAACAAAAATAACTCAAAATAAACTTTACGCTATACTAAAGAGAGTAATTAGCACTATCCGTTACCAAAGTTTCAAGAAAAAAAATTGCCGCCATATACGAGAAAATGGCGTTTGAACATTTCTGAAAATGCCGAAATTTGAGCTACTTTTCACAGAAAACGGTTGTGTTTTCGAGTAACTTCACTTGACATTATTTAAAGCAAATATACTCGTAAATATAATAATGGGAAAAAATCGCCGATAATGTAAATATTAACGACGTGAGAGACAAGTAAACAAATTCACATTTTTGTAATTTTTGAAAAAAACCAACCGATAGACCAAAATGGAATTTTATGTCATTGATAGAGTACATTTACCACTATCCCTACCAAAAGTTTAAAGAAAAAATTGGAGCCGTTTTTGAGAAAATCTTGGTTTTGTAATTTTTTTAAATTGCACATATTGCACGCAATATTGCACAAAAACTACCAAAATTTTGAAAAACATTTACATGACCTTTATTAAAGAACTCAATATGCAGAACAAATTTTATTTGAAGAAAAAATCTCTATCTTCAATTTTGTAGTTGGAGAGAGACGCCGAAAAAAATTCAAACTTTCACAATTTTCGAAAATTCAGAGCTGTACGTGAAAATCGGACCTATGCCATGTTAAAAAGTGTATTTTCCTCTATTCATACAGAAATTTAAAGAAAAAATTTGGAGCCGTTTTTGAGAAAATGTTGAAAATCCCCGGGGGGCTTCATATAAAGATTTTGAAAAAGATTCTTCAAAATCACGAAGCTTTGACTAGAATCAGATCGACTGGGGAATATCCATTTGGAAGAAATCGTAATTATGGTTTAGGCGCTAGCAGTTTTCACAGACGAACCCGACAGACAGACGGATGTTTTTCTTTCAATTAGTTTTTTGGTATCAAGGACCTAGAAAAGAGGGTTTCTGGCTACACCACGTGTTGGGGGATTGTTTTTCTTAATTTAGCAACTGGTTTTATCCACTTTTTCGTTTTCACGGCCTGGCAATTAATTTTTTTTCCGCCGAAAATTGGCCATTTTTTCGCGCAGCATTACATACCTTTCCCTATACTACGTATATCACTCCTGTATACGTACATATACGGGAAAGTAAAAAGGGACCCAATTTACACAAGTCGACTGCTTTTTTTATTTTTAGCTTAATTTTTCTTTCTGAACAAAAATATTCATTTGTTTTATAAATAATAAACAATTTACATGTTTTGTAGTTTTTTGTATGCCTCTACAACGAAAATATTTGTCTAGAAAACATATTTTCAAACCAACTTTTGAATGCTAATTGCTGACTCAACCATTCGCAATATCCATGTAGTTTATCAGAAAAATATGCTTAAAATTGTCTTAAGAGCTTGTTTTCGAAGTTTTTGACGTTTCATCCCCAGACACCCTCTATACCAGTGTTGTCAAGGTCGATGCCTCGAGCGGGAGTCCGTGGCACGAGTACCACGAGGAAATCGCCCCTCCACGCAGTTCTTCACCCCGCTACCAGAGACAACGCTATCCCTATTGTAAAACGATGGGGTCACTAATTACAGCGGCATATGCAACAGAGCCATAAGATATTCAGAAAGTAAAGTAGATGTCAAAAGAAGTCATCACATTTAAGCAAAAATATTTTTTCCATGCGTAGCATTTACGCTTGCCACAGTCGTATTCGCAAAAAAATCTAATATAAATAATAAAATCTTCACAATCAAATTTAAATGTTATTAAAATGAAAATTGCAACTTCAATATTTAACTTTCCCTTATTCGTGAGTTTACAGCGCAGAAATTGCAAAACTGCAATACTGTCTGCAGCCAATGTTTGGAAATGAATGCATATTTGATTTACTAGTTGGTATTTCTATAAAAAATATCCTCAAATTTATTTTATGCGTCGTTAGAAGAATCATGAAAATGTGTTTCTGGAAAAAAAGTAAAATAGTTGATTGAAATACCGTGGTGAAAGCAGTGATTAAGGAGGGGGGGTGAGATAAAACGAATAAACAAGACAGGACAGCCTCACAAAACACATGCTCCACTTTTTGAAAAATAAATGAACAGTTTTTTGTATTGATTTATCATAAACGTCTGAGACAAAAGATATTATCTGAAAGCGACGTTCCAAGAATCAATGCACGTCCGAGCAGGCAAGTATTAAATTAAGTAAATTATGTAATGGAGAATCTCTTCAACAAGTGATTTCGGCGTCCCTCCTTCTTCTAATGCATCTTCACGCTACCATAGGCGTTAAGAAGAAAAACCTCACGTGGTAATGTCAATTCCAAGCTAGCTGACATATCGGAGGGTCGCTCCTCCTTGACGCTTTCTTCGTGAAGTATCGTCACGCGGTACTGTGTATTCCATTTCATACGCCTTCAACATTGTTGCTTTGAAGAAAGAGAACGTGGAGGGGCAAACTTGCAGAAAGCTGTACTTCCCCAGCGTTAGTGCGATGGGAATTGCATAGCCCGCAGTTCTATCAAAGAAAAGAGTGAAAAAAAAACATACTATGGAGCAGATCTCTCCTAACGCGTACTAGGCACCGCGAGAGTAAAGGTATATGTAGATTGTACTCGATGGCGTAGATCGCTAACGACCTCCGCAAGTTGCCGTAGTGGGGGCTGAAGATTGTGTTTGCGGGTACTATTAAAACTCGAGCGTACCACTTATTGCAAGATTACAGCTTCAATCCCGGCAAGGTGGCAGAAACATACTAGAAGCGATTAACATCGGTGAGTCTGTGGCGTCTGCAAGAATACTTTTCGTAGGCTGACTCCTCTGTACTTTCAGACGAGTGCTCATACAATGGGCCGCGCGCAATCTTTCTTACTCGTGGTAGTTATGACGTGGTCACGTGGGCCACAAGAATATAAGGGAGTGGATGAAGCCAGGGGGCGGGTTCTAGAGAAAGAGTGAGAACCTCGTGCTGATGCACAAATTTGCGCTAGGGTGGCGCTGCGGCGAGCAGGGCTCGCGAGGCAAGTCACGTGTTGACGCGCCTGCGGGGACTTTGTGCCCAGATGTAACTGCGGTCACGTAGGAGTGATGCGGTGTGCGAGCTCCGAGTGAGGTGTGGTTGAGATCCCCCACTCACACATCAATCGGTTAAGATCGCTCCTGCGATCAAGGCACATCACGGATTGATGCGCCTGTAAGGACTTTGTGTCCGTGTGTGACATCCGGTCACGGAAGCGTGGCTTTGTGCGCGCTTCGAATTTAGGTGAGTATCACGAATTAAACCGATTCTCTATCGGATTTGAATCCCTCCCGCGATCAGGGGTTAGTAGGTCTATCAGAGCTGTGTAAAGTGTAAATATTTCAATGTACATATTTGCTTTATAAATATAACGGTATATATGAAAGCTCGTGTCTGTGTTCGCTATGAGTACCCATGACGTCTCAATAGTCATCATCAGGGCTCGGATTCTGATGGCCTGAAAATTCTTTGAAAATGACCTATAAAATGGCTTAAAAATAAGAGGAAAATTAGTAATAGTAGTAATTTTTTAAAAAAGACTACAAAATTTGTAGGAAAATGTTTATTTATTAAATTAATTTTACTATTTAAAATAAAATGTGTCATATAAAATGATATTTAATGCAAAGTCTTCATTTTAGGAGGAAGTGTAATTGTTATCTCCGATCTTCCTCTGCCACTGCAGTAGTGCCGCTCCAATCCTCCACTGCAGTAATGAATTTCGACATAAATGATGATACAATAAAATCTAGACGATTCATTGTAAATTCATAACACATTTACGAACAAAAACAACGAAAAGAAAGCAAAAAGCGTAAAAATGACAAAAAATGACCCAACAACTATACATTTCTATCATCTATATGTCGTGATAAACATTCATTTAGAAGTTAGCTGCGTCTATAATGCACCAATGAAAATATGAAAATGTCATAAGAATCCGAGACCTGATCATCATCATCATCATCATCATCGTCGTCGTCGTCGTCGTCGTCACCACTAGCAACCCTGACTAGGGTACCTTGGGGAATACGACGAAATAGTCCAATTCGTCACAATAGTCAAACGCCAGCGGGGAATGCTAGCAAACCCAGCGCGATTGCACGGCACAAATGAGAGAAGCATTAACATTAGCATCGAGAAAAGAAAGAAGATTACACAGATCTCTTCTCTCGAGCAGTGCAGAGCAGTCGAAAGAGCTCCATCGTGTAGATCGCTTAGCAGGTCACCCACCAGCAGCAACGGTAGTGGTGGTGGTGGTGGTAGTAGTAGTAGTGGTAGTGGGTTGGTGGTGGTAGTAGTGGTGGCGGTGGTGGTGGTAGTAGTAGTGGTAGTGGGGTGGTGGTGGTAGTAGTAGTGGTGGTGGGGTGGTGGTAGTAGTGGTGGTGGTAGTAGTGGTGGTGGTGGTGGTAGTAGTAGTGGTAGTGGGGTGGTGGTGGTAGTAGTGGTGGTGGTGGTGGTAGTAGTGGTAGTGGGGTGGTGGTGGTTGTAGTGGTGGTGGTGGTGGTAGTAGTAGTGGTAGTGGGGTGGTGGTGGTAGTAGTGGTGGTGGTGGTGGTGATGGAGATGGTAGTAATAGTGGTGGTGGTAGTAGTAGTGGTAGTGGGGTGGTGGTGGTAGTAGTGGTGGTGGTAGTAGTGGTGGTGGTGGTAGTAGTGGTGGTGGTGGTAGTAGTAGTGGTAGTGGGGTGGTGGTGGTAGTAGTGGTGGTGGTGGTGGTAGTAGTAGTGGTAGTGGGGTGGTGGTGGTAGTAGTGGTGGTGGTAGTAGTGGTGGTGGTGGTAGTAGTAGTGGTAGTGGGGTGGTGGTGGTAGTGGTGGTGGTGGTGGTGATGGAGATGGTAGTAATAGTGGTGGTGGTAGTAGTAGTGGTAGTGGGGTGGTGGTGGTAGTAGTGGTGGTGGTGGTAGTAGTAGTGGTAGTGGGGTGGTGGTGGTAGTAGTGGTGGTGGTGGTGGTGGTAGTAGTAGTGGTAGTGGAGTGGTGGTGGTGGTAGTAGTGGTGGTGGTGGTGGTGGTGGTGGTAGTAGTGGTGGTGGTGGTGGTGGTAGTAGTAGTGGTAGTAGTGGTGGTGGTGGTGGTAGTAGTAGTGGTAGTGGGGTGGTTGTGGTAGTATTGGTGGTGGTGGTGGGGAGGGGGGGTCGGAGGCTGTGACGGAGGGCGCCCGGGCGAAGGCGGCGAGCGACGGGCAGATAATGTGTAAGATAAATGACGGGCGCGGCGCGTGATATTAAACAGCCTAATGAAATTTGTCGGCCCCGCACGTGCCCTGGTGGCGGCGGCGCGGCGGCGCTAATCCGGCGACGCGGAGCGCCCAACCTGCCGCCACCCGACCCCTCCTTGTTTGCATGCGACAAGACGCAGCTGCCGCCTGGTGGGGTGGATCGGGTGCCTGATGGGGCGCACTGTATCAAGGTGACCCGCTTTCCCGCTACTGATGTTGGAAGGCAACTGCACACGTTCACCCCAGCAGATGGGGTGGGGACAGGGAAAATGTGATGTGACTGTTTCTTACAGAATTTCGTACAATATTCAAGGCGATGGCCATGTTGTCTATGAGCTGTGTTTACCAATCAGTTAAAAATATTTTCGAATTAGTATGATATCAAAATATGAGAGATAATGCGCGATGCACTTACAACGTACATTGGAGAAAGAAATCTTCGAATATATAACAATACCTTATAAGGTATCTATATTTCTCAAAAAGATGAAGGAATCTTAGTTTCCAAATAGTTTTGTACCAAACCAAATATATACAGGTACATAACACTTTTGAAACTATGATTTATTCATCTTTTACAAAAGTATAAATATCTAAATTCGTCAGTACCAAAGTAACTTACCACAATGGGTTCCATTTCATCCATTAATGTACTAAAATTATAAATTAATTTAACTGTTAATATTTTAGAAATCTTTAATAGACGTTTGGACCTAAGACAGGAGAGAAAACTAAAGAGATTTCTGGTTTAACATGCAAAATATACATAAAATCCGAATATGTCTTCCAGATCGTTTTCTTTTATAAACGTTTCTTTACTTCACGAATATAGAATTAAATTGGTGAATGTTTTTCGTTGTAATCAATTTCCCGTTTTTGCCGCTGACGTGTGGATCGCGACCAACCCTTGAAAAATACTGTGCTTCGCCTTGGGATATTGTTCTCTACATTTCTTCTTTGTATGTTAGAAAGAATCATTTTCCATTGCATTCAATATATTTTAATTTTTGTAACAGAAACATTTACAGTGATACAACTATTACTTGATGAAACTACCTCACCCTATCTCACTGTTACGTAACTTAGAAATCATCTCCCTAGCAGAAATCGGTCCCTGAGACATCTGAAATAAGGGCGCCTCCTGGTTACACGTCTGTTGTGGTGTCTCTCTGTCGCGGATGCGGGCGTCCAGGCGGTGAGCGGCGAGGGCAGGTGCGCCAGAGGACGCGGTGGCAGTGACGGACGCGGCAGATACACGCGGCGGCGGCGGCGGCGGCGGCGGCGGCGGCGGCGGCGGCGGCGGCGGCGGCGGCGGCGGCGGCGGCGGCGGCGGCGGCGGCGGCGGCGGCGGCGGCGGCGGCGGCGGCGGCGGCGGCGGCGGCGGCGGCGGCGGCGGCGGCGGCGGCGGCGGCGGCGGAACAGTCGCCTAGCGCCCGGCGGCAGCCAGCACGCGGCCATTTCTCACGCGCCACCGAACACGCTTCCCCCCCCCCCCGCCCAGCCATCCCCCCCCCGCGACATCGCCCGCCTCCGCTGCTCCCGAGCCACGCCTGCAATCCCCTCAACAATACGGAGCCGCCGCTGACCGCAAGTGGCTTTGCAACATATTCGACGCATTTCGTTCGAAAAACAGGTGTTGCGAAGAAATTTTGGTGGAAACGATGAAATTGATTATTCATTTGCACAATGGGTAGCGTCATTTTCAAATATTGCGGGAAGAACTCGACAGATGAGAACAGAAAAGGGATGTTTTATATTAAACAGTCAATATCACAACTACAAAAATTTAATTAGAAATGGGGTCTCCCCTCCTTACTTTGAATTAAATCGGAACACATTACATAAATCTGAATATAGATTTGTGCACAAACGATATTGAACGGAAAATAACAAGAGCCTTAGGAATACTTTTCTTTTGTTAAAGTCTGTTGTCACGCCTCAGTTTTATACCTTTTGCAACCATTGAAGCGTAAAATTATGCTCACAATTTTTTCTTGGTTTCGAGAACAATGCTCGCAACTTGTGGCCCCTCTTGTCACCCGCACCGAACCGCCAACCACAGAACCACATAACAGCGGGAAACCAAATATCCACCACTCGCAATGGCGAATACGGCCACGCGATTCCCTCGATTTCCCTCGAAATCCGCACCCGCACCCGCAACAGCTGCTGCTGCACGTGCGGGCACCGACCGAGCGTCGCGCGCCAGTCGATCCGGCGCCGAATCGATTAGTCGCGCCGCGACAGCTAATCGCGCGACCGCTCTCCACGCTGCCCGCTGCTCATCTGTCCGCCCGGCCGGCCGACCGGCGCGGCCGAGGGGGATTCCCCCTCACGCCCGCGGAGCGTCGAGTATTGCAACAGGAGCATCTTGTTACGCACCCACTGCACTCGATGCAAGCCGGGGGATCAGCGCGCAGTTACAAGCACGCGTATTGACTCCGGCGCGTGACATTGCGCGATTTGCGACCCCCGCAGCCCGACAAAATGAGGAGCCGCGAACAAAGGGCGTCCTCTCCTATAGTCCTCGCGGAGGGGACCCCAAAAGGAGGGTTGAGGACGTCAAATATCCTTCTTACGAACCCCTTTGTGCGCCTCCAAGGCACATCAAGAGGGAGGTAATCTGTTCATAAATTATCTCCTACCAACGCTGCACACGAAATTTAAACAACGAATTGTGATTTGGACAATAATGACGGGCTTGCGGAAAATCATTTAACAAGAGACTATTAATAATGCTAGTGAATAATGTTCTGGTACTTGGTATTGGGTTGCGCAGAATAAATAAGAATCTACTCTGACGTATGGGAGGAGGAAAAAGGGTAAGTGAGACATATCACGGTCAATGTGTAAGAAAAGTGTGCCTGAGTCTATGAATACAGATATGCGAGTTGATTGTTTTATTATCAGTTCATTCGCATATTCATAAACGGCGTAATTTCTGATTTATGCAATGCAGAAAGTATGCAAAATGGGTTTATTACGGCGAGCGTTTGTGTTTTGCGAAAATAAATTAAAATTTATGTGTTTTCCTCGTAAGTTAAATGTTTGTAAAATATGTGATAACAAAGTCGCTCATAGAAAAGTGAGGTTTGTCTACACGTTATATTCTGTAAGAAAAGCTGCTTTTGGATCGTTAGAAGGGCAAACTGAAACATTTATGGAGCCATAAAACCGAAGGTATAATTAGGCTTAACATGGCGTTCTTTCGGTCGTACTTTAAGTAAGAATTCAAGTTTTGCGCGAAATGATAAAGCTGATACGAAAATAGTTATCTCTACATTTTAAATACTTTGACATGCAAATATAGCCTTCCATTAAAAAGGATACGTTTTGCCCGTGAGGTTTTGAATGTTGTAAAACTGATGGGGTGGGGTGGTTTAATAGATGATTGTGGTAAATATGTACACAAGAAACACGGAGTAATGAAAAGAGGTGAAATTAAAACGAACAATAATAAAAATTACCACCATTATGGATTGTAATATGGTTGTGAATGTCTTGTTGTATTAACGTTTCCACGCTAGATCAGCGAAGAATTTAGGAATTAAATAATTATTTTAAGTTCAACGATTAAAAACGTAATAAATAGCGTATTAAAATAGACACTTCAGTGACCGTAGTATTGCTGAAGACGTCATATTATATGTACTCTGAGTAAAATAAGGCATCTCCCGGACAGCCAAGTTGGTATCAGGTTAGTGTAACAGCAGAAGAAAAAAATATAACAATTACGGACACACGTACGTGTATGTGAGCAAACAACCCAACGCAAGCACGCACTCACGCACACAGGCATACAAAAATACGTACATCTTTCGTTCACTTTGTAAAAGGAACACGTCCTTAATCAAGCAGTCCCAATAGCCGACTCGTCCGTACACACGTACACACACACACAATCACTCCGCCTCTTCAGCCCACCTGCGCGCCCGGCGCCGTCGTTTGGTCATTGTTCCCCTGAAAAATTATCTCGATTACCCCGCGTCCAACAGCGATGGATCGAAGCTCGCGTTTTCAGGCGCGGTCGCATCTCGAGCGGACGATAAGCCGCCGGCGGGCGCCTTCACACTTCCCTCGGTCCCGGCGCCTCGCTTGCCTTGCCTTGGCTTGCCTTGGCCGCGCCGAGATGGACCCCTTATCTAACGGCGGCGCAGGGAAAAAGAACACGAGTGAAATTAATGAACACCGATTCGAAAAGAACGATTTTCCGTCGTGGTCGTCTGCAGCGGCGGCGGCTACGGCGGCGGCTACGGCGGCCGGACGCGCGCGGTCTCTTCACCGAAATCGCCGCGCGGGCCTTCTTCAAAGGCGCCGCCGCGCCGCGCCGCGCCAACCGGTCCCCGCGCCGCCGCCGCCGCCGCCGCCGCCGCCGCCGCCGATGTCGCTGCCATGTGTCGCTTCCACCGGCGCGGCGGCGGGATTCGGGCGTCCTCGCCGGTGCTCTCGATGACGAAACTACCGACTCACCGGCGTTTCAGAAGGCGCTGTATTGTTCGTTGGATGGTGACCTGTTAAATGTTATTGTGGGTTTCGGGTAGCATCGTAGTATCAGTGGCGGATCCAAGGTGCCATGCCCCCACCCCAATGGCCTAGAGGAATATTCTTTTTAACTTTTAAAACTTTAAAACTTTATTTTTTTCAAACCCTGGCGTTTCAGAAGGCGCTGTATTGTTCTTTGGATGGTGACCTGTTAAATGTGATTGTGGGTTTCGGGCATCGTAGTATCAGTGGCGGATCTAAAGTGGGGCCATGGGAGCCATGCACCCCCAATGGCCTAGAGAAATATCTTTTTAAAACTTTCTTTGTTACATTTTTTATTTGCCAAAATGTATTTAAATATTTATGTTGAAATTATGTATTTAAAAATATAGTATTGTGTAGTATCATATAAATTACAAAGATATGCAATTACAAATATGTTTATTAATTAACAAAAATGTATGATCTCTTCCCCCCTCCCGAAATGATCGGGTGGATCCCCTTGCGTAGTATCACGCTGTTGATGAAATATATGGTAAAGTGCTCTCAATTATGAAACTATTGATTCGCCTAGCATTTGAGAAGGCGCTGTATTGTTGGTTAGAGAGCAATATTTTAAATGTGATTGTAGGTTTCGGGTAGTATCGTAGTTTAGAATATTTGGTAGAACGTGCTATCGATAACTGCTCTTTCACTGGGCATTTGAGAAGGCGCGATATTGTTCGTTGGATGGCGATCTTTTAAATTATGATGATTGATGGCGATGACTGTGGGTTTCGGGTGGTATGGTAGTATCACGCTGATGTTCCCTCTCTATCTCTCTCTCTCTCCCTTACACTATTTCTCTCTCTTTCTCTTTCCCTCTCTCCCACTCTTTCGCTCTCCTTTATCTCTTTCTCTCTCTCCCGCACTGTTTCTCTCAATCTTTCTTTCTATCTCACTCTCTTTGTCATAAAATATGTGTTAATGTAAGTTCAACTTGATGTAAAGCCGTACGGGTAGGCAAAATCACAACTGTCAAATTCGTCAAGATTCGAACTACTATTATTCTTGTTTTTCAAAGGCCATTGATACTTTAAAGAGAGCGAAACGGTTCAGAATTTGTCCTAAAATACTACGAACGTGGGTTCGAAGTCCGAGGAACTGCTAGTAAACATTCAGTCATAGCGGTGCTTTTGACATTATAGAGAACCGAAAGCAGGCTCACACATTTCGGAACGAGTTTTTCGAAACAGTCGCATTTCACCTTTGCGAAAATGTTCACGGTCATTCCACAGAGCTCTTAACTGCACACACTACTTTTCAACGTAAAATCACTTCTGTTCGTGAATGCCGAAGTGCCTACATTCCTTTCCTATCCAGGTTGCCTTCTTGAGCACACCGGGATGAGTAGAGAAATGCGTAAGTCCTGCCTTCGATTCCAGGAAGAGGACGAGAACGCAACCTACCCCCACCAGGCCACTGCCAAAGGAAAACGGCTTTCGTCTCGCAAATGTGGAGTCGTAAGTTTTTGTTGGGAGAGTTTTTCCCCTACTTATTTGAACGGCCTTTTAACGTTAGTAGTTCATGCGTTTATCATAATTTTCCAAAATATTATGTCTCAATATTCCGTGTTTCTATCTGCCTTTTCAGTGAGAACAATCTTCAATAGGTTTGTAAGGTCTCACCGTGGAGTGATGCTAAGTGCTTATAGAAAATGAAAACAAGTTAATTCGAAAAGAGTACAATGTACTCTTAAACGTACATGAACATTCAGCCTTTGGAATAAATATTTGCGTGGTAATACCTCTACAGCACTACTTGCGTGCTTAATTGCAACATTGCCTCATTACTTAAAGAGGGTGAATTCAATTCGTCAGTAACATAAAATCACTAAATTTTGCAATGCTTATATTCTGAGTTGTAATAAGAAAAATTGTAGATTTGTGTAAATACATTTTACTGTGTAAATTAAAGACCTTTTTTAAAAAGATAATTCGCAGATTGATTCGATAATTAGCTTTTTCTCGTATATTCCGAGATCATTGTCAAAAGAACAAAGAATTATGGCGTCGAAATATTGATTTCAAATAATCAATAAATATTGAATTGACAAAAATTAACTTCACTAAAAATTCTACTTACAATATCCAGTTTTAAAACATCTTCAATTTTGGCTGATCCAACATGTTTTTAAATTATGAATTGCATTAAAAACAGGATTAGATTAAAAACTAAAACTCTGCCAACTACCGTCAGAAGGTGGAAAAGAAGATGGGTTTTCATTTTTTCTTAAATCGCTGTTTCAAAAATTGCATGGCGTTGTTCTGCCCTACTGTATGTATTTGGCATTTTTAGGTCGACTGTCCGACTAACATATATGGTGTACCCCGTGCCTACAATTACTATAATTCCCATGCTTGGGGATAAGAGACACATGAGACAAGGCAAACATGACAATATATTCTCTTCATCGTAACTAGCAAACTCCGCCTGCCTACACTTTTTTGAATCACACAGCTGCAGAAAATGAGTCGATTTTAAAGGAAAGCTACAACTCGATTTTTTCCTCGACCAGGAAACGAACCCGGTATCACACCACGGGAAGCTCGTACGCTGCCCTTGCGCAGTCCTAGAGGCCTACGAAGTTAATTAAGAAGATAACTAGGGGTGTTAATAGCACATACTTTTTGCCCTTAGTAATGCTTACGTAATACTATTTATACCGCAATTTCTATCCGAATTAATACATCTCAGTCATCATTTATTGTAAAATACATATTTACGGAAAATTGTACATGACCTTGTTTCAAAATCTATCTTTAAGGAAAAGATCTCATTAGGAGAAAAATCTATACTTTCAATATTTTAGCTGTAGAAAGACGCCGAACAAATTTTGAACTTTTGCAATTTTCGAAAAATTACGGTTCTTAACAAACACGAGACCTGTTCCATTCTCTTAAACTTCATTCATACTATCAAATAACAAAATGCAATCAGAAGCGTTCGAGCCATTTCTTTGAAAATGTCCTAGGGGCTCAATGTAAAGTACCCTCCAAAATTAAAATTTCGGTTTCATATACAAGGAGCCGCAATAGCAATCACATTGATTGCGAATTATAAGTTTCAGTGAAGATCGGTTGACGGTTTAGCTGCTGGTGTTGTTCACACACGGAAGGACAGAAACGTTTTGCTGTCATTCATTTTTTTGGGATGAAGGACTCACAAAACATGGATTTTGGCTATACCACGTCTCAGATGACATATTTGTAAATTTAGCATCAGGATTTATGAGCCTTTTCGTGACAAGGGTCCTGTAAAACGAGTTTTTCGACCCAAATTTCGGTGTTTTTTCGCTCTGCATTACATAATTGTCTCTACTGCGTAAGCGGTAGCGTGAAAGTAAAAAGGACACACCTGGGAGTGCGGTTGTTGCCGACCGGGCGGAGGAGAGGACGGCGACGGCTTCATCGGGCGGCGCGGGGCGCGGCCGCGAGGCGGGCGGGGCGGCAGTGATGGATGCTCGCGCGATGACCAAGCGATCGTGCGCGGGCGCGACGTCCGAGAGGCCAAAGGGCAGCCGCCAAGCGCCGTCTGCCCCATGCGCCAGGCCACCTGCGCTCCACCCCCCCAGCCGCCCCGCTCCTCCTCCGCTGCCCTGCCCCAAGAGCCACCCCCCCCACATCTCTCCACCGCCCCTCTCACCTCTTTCGTCGCAATTCGCGCCGCCGTCCCGCGCCGCCGTCCCGCGCCGCCGTCCCGCGCCGCCGTCCCGCGCCGCCGTCCCGCGCCGCCGTCCCGCGCCGCCGTCCCGCGCCGCCGTCCCGCGCCGCCGTCCCGCGCCGCCGTCCCGCGCCGCCGTCCCGCGCCGCCGTCCCGCGCCGCCGTCCCGCGCCGCCGTCCCGCGCCGCCGCGCCGTCCCGCGCCGCCGTCCCGCGCCGCCGTCCCGCGCCGCCGTCCCGCGCCGCCGTCCCGCGCCGCCGTCCCGCGCCGCCGTCCCGCGCCGCCGTCCCCCGCCGCCGCGCCGTCCCGCGCCGCCGTCCCGCGCCGCCGTCCCGCGCCGCCGTCCCGCGCCGCCGTCCCGCGCCGCCGCGCCGTCCCGCGCCGCCGTCCCGCGCCGCCGTCCCGCGCCGCCGTCCCGCGCCGCCGTCCCGCGCCGCCGTCCCGCGCCGCCGTCCCGCGCCGCCGTCCCGCGCCGCCGCGCCGTCCCGCGCCGCCGTCCCGCGCCGCCGTCCCGCGCCGCCGTCCCGCGCCGCCGTCCCGCGCCGCCGTCCCGCGCCGCCGTCCCGCGCCGCCGTCCCGCGCCGCCGTCCCGCGCCGCCGCGCCGTCCCGCGCCGCCGTCCCGCGCCGCCGTCCCGCGCCGCCGTCCCGCGCCGCCGTCCCGCGCCGCCGTCCCGCGCCGCCGTCCCGCGCCGCCGTCCCGCGCCGCCGTCCCGCGCCGCCGCGCCGTCCCGCGCCGCCGTCCCGCGCCGCCGTCCCGCGCCGCCGTCCCGCGCCGCCGTCCCGCGCCGCCGTCCCGCGCCGCCGTCCCGCGCCGCCGTCCCGCGCCGCCGTCCCGCGCCGCCGTCCCGCGCCGCCGTCCCGCGCCGCCGTCCCGCGCCGCCGCGCCGTCCCGCGCCGCCGTCCCGCGCCGCCGCGCCGTCCCGCGCCGCCGTCCCGCGCCGCCGTCCCGCGCCGCCGTCCCGCGCCGCCGTCCCGCGCCGCCGTCCCGCGCTGCCGCGCCGTCCCGCGCTGCCGCGCCGTCCCGCGCCGCCGTCCCGCGCCGCGATCACACATCTGATACGTTAACATAAATTACACAATACTGCAGTTTCCTGAATATCGATTATTTATTTTCAACAACATTCTATGTTACGTGCTTTTGCAGATGATATCACCCTTGTATGTATTGGAAGAACAATGTCAATGCTTGAAGTTCTCCAAGACGGCTTAAACAAACTTGTAAGTTTCTGTAATACATCAGGATTCAAATGTTCATCAACAAAATCTATGTACATGATATTGGCAAGAAATTCTAGAGCAATCCCTGAACCCAAACTCTTCCTAGGAAACAAAGAACTAAAACAGTGTAAAGAAATGAAAATTCTGGGTCTTATTTTTGATACTAAACTATCATGGAAACCATTCATAAGAAACCTAGTCATTCAGTGTAAGCAACGAATTAAAACTCTGAAAGCTTTATGCTCCAAAAATTGGGGACTTAACCAAGACATCCTAATGAACACATACTTTATTCGAGCGGGAATTGATTATGGATGTACAATACACGGTTCTGCCAAAAACTTCATTTTAACTTTATTAGATCCTATACAAACAACTTCAATAAGATTAGCAAATGGAGCCTTTCGCAGTAGCCCGAGACTGAGCATTCTGGCAGAAGACCACGAATTACCATTAAAGTTAAGAAGAGAACTTCTAACCCTTAAATATGCGTCATCGACCATCTGTCTTAAAAATAATCCCAAGCATCTTGAGCAAATATCAATATCAAATGAACTTCAACAGCCCGTTAATAACCTACCAAAACCTGTACTACACAGAATATGTACCATCAAGAACGAATTGTTAGAAATAGAGAATGTATCAATGCCACGCCAAATCCATCCAGTTCCACCATGGGAGGAACTCAAATTTATAATTGATGACCACATTCTGAATGAAACGAATGGCAAAGATAACACTCCTAACGTTGTGTACAAAATCTTATTCAGAGAATTATCTCATAATTACATAAAAAAACCCACATATATACAGATGGATCAATGATAGATGGGAAAAAAAGGTTGTGCCATCATCTTTGAAGACCAAGAACTTCTCTTCAAATAGCCAGATTCATTTTCAATATTTTCCTGTGAAGCTTTTGCTGTAGATAAAGCCATAGATCTAATCACCAATTCGGAATTAAACAGAGCTATAATTTTTACTGATTCGAAATCACCTTTAGATGCATTAAACAACCATGGGAATAAAAATTCAAGAATACAGTTAATGCAAAGAAAACTAGAAAATTTGATGGAAAGTAATATTAAAATAGTCTTGGCATGGGTCCCGGCTCATCAAGGGATAGTAGGTAATGAAAAAGCAGACACAGCAGCAAAAACAGCTACTTCCCAAGGAATTGATTATAGAAAAGTACCAATTACTGTAGAAGAACAAAAAGGGCTATTAACAAGTGCATCTGGAAAAAATAGAACAGCATCTGGAAAAACTCAAGGACAAAATTACATTTAATCCGTAATAATGTGTGGGAGCATCAACCATATATCAAGAATAGGAAAATGCAATGTATAATGACTAGATTACGAATAGGTCATTCCAACGTGACTCATTCTTATATCACGACCAAAAAACCAGTGAACAGGTGCCCTAAATGTGGGACTACAATCTCAATTTTCCATATTTTAATAGAATGCAAAGATTACCAATGTGACAGAAGTGGATTGCCTAATAACATGAAGAATTGTTTAGACAATGTTGACAGTGTGTACGAAGTTTTGAACTTTTTAAAACAAATTGGTGTACTTAACAGTATATAGGATGTAAACTCTGTAAATGTAAAATGTAAAATGTAAAACGTAAAATGTAAAATGCAAAATGTAAAATGTACAATGTAAAAGTCGCTAAAGACCTAGCTGTCGATGCGACTATAAATAAATTTAAAAAATTCTATGTTCTTAAATACGCAACGTCTTCAATTTTACGTTTTGGCTCATTATAAGGAATATAAAATTAAAATTTACAAATAGATTAAAATGCAGATGACGCTCCTTGTTAATAATTATATTTATTTAGTTTCAAAGAAGTCAAGGACGTGATGTATTAAAATCAGTTCGTATTTCAAAGCGTAGGTTTATACTAAATAAATTAGTAGTAAACTGTAATACTGTTTTATATCTGCTAATATATGTCTATAATTAATTTTATGACTCACAGTCAATAGTTTACAAGTTTCTATAAATCTACATTTTATTTTTGTCGGGAAGTAATTTTATAATGTAGTCCAGTTTGTTGTATATTAAAGATATTGATAAGAGTAAGGAATAATTTTTAGAATATGTGTAATCTCAGGTTCTTCATCTTCGCAAAAACACGTTTTGCTTAGACAGTTCAGTTCCGCTACTAAAAGGGAGTACAAATTTTACGACCGCCCAGAAAGTACACACTTTTCCTGTCTCAATGATAAGTTAAGACTTTAACGAGCAACGACCTAGTAAGAGAAGACACAACAGTAAATGGTGAATGCAGGAAACGACGTATGTTTCTCGTATTGTGAAGGGCGTTCTCTTATTGGGAAATTTCGTTTCTTACAACAACAAAAAATTATTTCTCCTGTTTCCTTGGTTCAGTCATTTTGCTTGGCATGCTAGAGAATCTTACTACAGTTCCGTACACACTGTAAGGGAAATAATAATTTATTTGTGTTTTTGTTCTTTGTTCACAGCATGCACTTTGGAAATTGATCGGAACTCTACGGCCACAACTGTGCTCCAATCGAGATCAACATATTTCAAAAACTTTCTCTCCTGAATAAGGCTACGTCAATTTTTACTTCCTACTAGACGAACTGTGTTTTAAGGAATATTTCCTCCGCATTGATCTATCCTCAGGTAGAAATTTTGTCTTACTTTCTGTAAAAAGATCTTCATTGTACCTTCAACTTGAAAATGTCCATTGACAGCTCAGAACTAAAAATAATTTGTTCCCATCGCAGAAACTAATTTAATAGAAGAGTGACAGCAGTTATCCACTCGTTCATGAAAGCAGATATATATTTTAAACATATTTTTTCGTATTGATGATTGTGTAAGTACGAATTATCATGCTCTAATGCCAGAAGTACAAACAACTTTAAGAATGAATATTTATACTCTCGTTAAATAATGTTATAATCGTATAGAATTTTTGTGAGTAATTAACTGTTTACATTAAATATGCTTCAATTAAAAAGTTAATAAACTAAAAAAACATTTATGACGAATATTATCGAAAAATAAAAATGTAGTATCACCTGTTCTCTTCCACATACCGCCCCAAAACTACTTCGACAACTATGAACATATTTCGAAGAGAGATAAGACTAATATGCATAATATTTTTGAAATTGAAACGGTGTTTAGCATTCTCTCATTAGTAAGGAATCTACAAAAGTTGTCACGGGCAAAAGGCAAAGTAAATTTCGAGGTCAGACACAGTTTCAGCATTTCTCCAATGCTCAATAAACTGCGAAAAAATAGATATAAAGAAGGAAAAGAGTAGTCATACATTCAATAAATTTATGATAGACTTTTAATACTTCAAGAAAGTTTAATTTATTCGAATTGAAATAATTAATAAAAATGTTACAACACGAAGGTGACACGTTGACTTTAATTGCAAAGTAGCTCACTGGTACTTTCCAGAGCCATAACAAACCTTGACAAAGAAGTTATTCGTCCAGTGGCTGCATCATCGGAGCCAAAGTGGCTGGAGCGCGTGCTTCAAGCCTTCAGAGGAGCGAACGCCACATTCCCGAAGCGCGTTCAATTCCTGGAGGAGCAGGAAGCTGGATTTTACGATACTCCTTGGTGGGTACGTGGGGAAATCTTTTATTTTTGGAACTGTTGTTGAGGTGAAATTGGACGTAACCTGCACGTCTGTCCCGATGAAGCATTTCACTGTGTAGAATTTATTCTTAGGACAGAATACATGAAAAACTGTAGTACTAAAACAGCACGTACCTTCTCGCCTATATTTTCACGCAAAATTACGCGAAAAGTACTCAGATTTTCAAAAAAATTGTACACGAATTTATTTCAAAATCTATCTTAAAGAAATAGATTTCATAAAGAAAAAATCTCTATCTTTTTACTTTCCCGTAGCCATATAGCAGAAAATGGCGTTTGAGCATTTTTGAAAATGCGAAATTTGAGCTACTTTTCACAGAAAACGGTTGTGTTTTCGAGAAACTTTACTTGACATTATTTAAAGCATATATACTCGAAAATATAATAATGTGAAAAAATCGCCGAAAATGTAAATATTAAGGACGTGAGAGACAAGTCAAAAAAATTTCATTTTTTCGCGCAGCATTACATAACTTTCCCTATACTACGTATATCACTCCGTATATACGTACGTATACGGGAAAGTAAAAATGGCCAATTTTCGGCGGAAAAAAATTAATTGCCGGGCCGTGAAAACGAATAAGTGGATAAAACCAGTTGCTAAATTAAGAAAAAAATATCCCCTAACACGTGGTGTAGCATGAAATCCTGTTTTCTAGGTCCTTGATACCGAAAACCCAATTGAAAGGAAAACGTCCGTCTGTCCGTCCGTCGGTCTGTTCGTCTGTGAACACTGCTAGCGCCTAAACCATACGTACGGTTTCTTCCAAAATGGATATTCCCCAGTCCATCTGGTTCTAGTCAAGGCTTTGAGATTTTGAAAAAGATTCTTCAAAATTTGGGGGTACTTTATATGAAGACCCCCGGGGATTTTAAAAATTTTCTCAAAAACGGCTCCAACTTTTTTCTTTAAATTTCTTGTATGAATAGAGGAAAATACACTTTTTAACATGGCATAGGTCCGATTTTCACGTACAGCTCTGAATTTTCGAAAATTTTGGAAGTTTGAATTTTTTTCGGTGTCTTTCTCCAACTACAAAATTGAAGATAGAGATTTTTTCTTCAAATAAAATTTGTTCTGCGTATTGAGTTCTTTCATAAAAGGCATGTACATGTTTTTCAAAATTTTGGTAGTTTTCGTGCAATATGTGCCATTTTAAAAAATTACAAAAACAAGATTTTCTCAAAAACGGCTCCAAATTTTTTCTTTAAACTTTTGGTAGGGATAGTGGTAAATGTACGCTATCAATGACATAAAAGCCATTTTGGTCTATCGGTTGGTTTTTTCAAAAATTTCAAAAATGTAATTTTTTTTACTTGTCTCTCACGTCGTTAATATTTACATTAGCGACGATTTTTTCACATTATGATATTTACGAGTATATATGCTTCAAATAATGTCAAGTAAAGTTTCTCGAAAACACTACCGTTTTCTGTGAAAAGTAGCTCAAATTTCGGCATTTTCAGAAATGCTCAAACGCCATTTTCTCGTATAAAGCTGCAAATTTTTTCTTGAAACTTTTGTAACGAATAGTGCTAATTACACTCTTTAGTATAGCGTAAAGTTTATTTTGAGTTATTTTTTTGTTTTTTCAAAAATTACATAATTGTAAGTTTTTTGAAAGATCTCTCACATCTTTAATATGCACATTACCAGCAATTTGTTAACATTATTATATTTGTGAGTGTGCTTCAAATAACTTCAAATAAAGTATTTTGAAAACTCAAAAATTTTCTGTGAAAATAAGCTTCAAATTTCGCATTTTGAGTAGTGCTAAAATGCCATTTTCTCTTAAACGGCACATAATTTTAAAAGAAAGTTGCCATTTACGGCTAGGTTTCTGTGTTCTTTAATATTCTAAAATTAATATTTTCGTTCTACGAATAGCAAATCGAAAAATTAAGAAAGACAAAAAAATGTACTTTTGGCGGTGATAGATGGTAGCTGGCAAGAAAGAGTATGTCGCACTTCCGAATTGCTAGCGAAGACCCAAGGAAAACTAATACGGGAAAGTCTGTGCCATTCTGTAGCACCACTAGTTTGTTTTTGTTGCAGGGAGACTGAAAAAATGTTTACCTTTTGCAATTTTCGGAAATCAGTGTTTTCAAGCAACATGAATCGTGCACCATTAAATGCTTAAATGCTCACCTTAAACCACCATTAAATGCTTACCATTCACCATTAAATGCTTAAATGCACCTTAAATGCTCTTCACATTATCCAAGAAGAAAAATTAATCAAAAACGATGGAGCAGTTTCTTTGAAGATTTGAAAAATGTCCCATGGGCTTCATGTGATGTACTCCAAAACTAAAAGATCGGTTTAAAATTCAAGAGCCATTCAATTTTGAAGAAAATCGACTGAACGGTTTAACAGCTGGCGGTGTTCACACACGGACGGAGGCCCAGACGGACAGAGAGACAAACGTTTTGCCGTCATTCAATTTTTTGGTATGAAGGATCCACAAAATATAGATCCTCGCTACGCTACGTGTTAGAGGACTTTTTTTCCTAAATTTAACAACTGGATTTATCCACTTTTTCATTACCATGGCCTTGTAACAAGCGTTTTCCGCCGAAAATTCGCTGTTTTTTCGCACAGCATTATATAACGTTCTCCCTGCTTCATAGCCAGAAAGTTACTTGTGCGATTGATTTTGCTAGAAACAATACAATTTGTGAAAACTGTTTGAATGGTGAATTTAATTGTGTCCAGTATGTATTAATTTTCATACTTTCTAAACCGAATGTATACAATTTCATCCTCAACAACATTCATTGTTCTTGTTGTCCTCCATAATTATTATTTTTCTTGTTTTGTTTGGAAAATGAATCCAATCTGACTTTCGAAAAAAACGTATTACAACTTATTTTTTGTGACAGTTCAATATCCAATTTTATAGTTTTTTTCCCTTCAGGATCCCATTACATTGCATTTTCTTATTGAAATACTCCTTTACTGGCCGGCGTCTTCTTTCCCGAAACCAATCCCGTATCGATATTTCAAAAAAAAACTTTTTAAATATCGGTAACTTTTGAAACAAAGTGAAGAATAATAAATATTTGCAACGATCATTACATACAGTTTAAAATCTATAGCTTACTAAGCTTTTACTTCTAGAGTCTTGTCCTCATTCTTTCAAATTTGCATACATTTTTAGGGAAGCAAACCTATATCTTTGAACACAAGTCAATCATAAAATGTTTATTCAAGATTACTTTCATATAATCACGTTCATAAATATAATCACGTTCATAAATCAACCATTCAACAAATGTTAAGTAGGTACAAAAAATTGTCGAAACAATTGTTTTTAAACTGAAAATGCTTCTGTCACGTATTTGCGACGGCGATTCAGGGTGAGTTTAGTGTATTTAGTAGTAGTAATTACTATTTCATAATTTGTATTAAATATTTTCAATGCTCACACATATTTTACTTTTTCCATTCGCGTAATCATTAGTGGTGCCAAAAGAGAGAGTGATAATTCCAAATGCGTCAATTATTGAGGTCGTTAGTTCCTAAGAGAAATTCAAGTTACATCTTAGTAAATAACAGTGTTCCTCTCCCCGCTAGTTCTTGAGATTCGGCGCAGACCTACATGCTGCCTAGATCTCCCAGCGGGATACCGCCCCGGCCGCAAGTAGTTCTAAACTTCGAACTTTCCTCCTGCCCTCCATGGGAGTGTAGTGCGCGAAGTGTAAGTATGTGGGTGCTTAAGTGGACAGGTGGTCAAGGAAGAGGAAGGAAATATTGCACACGCCCATGATTCGTTTGTTAGGGTACTGAGTCGGCATTTGTTTGATAGCAATCGGAGAAACCACGGATCTGGGTAGCCGGTCACTAGACTTTTCCTTCAGATAGTGGAGGAATTCGACCCAGCTATGTAGTCCTGAGCCACCGTCGAGACTCAGCTCATAGGACCTCCTGGTGAACGATGCTGCAGCGGCAACGAAGCCGCAGAGATATTGCAGCCGGTCGAAAGAGTCGAGATCAGATCTGTTGCGAGAACTGATCTTCAGCTGGAGGGAGCACAAGCATCCTTTGGAGATCTAATGGACACCCTCAAACCTCTTCATCTCCCTTTCATGCAGCTGGCCCTGAGGCAGCGCTTGAGGCAACAACTGCGCTTGCCGTGTCGCTCATGACATCGAACCCAAGGCTGAAGAACAAATCAACTGTGTCTTTGACCGGGAGGTCCTAGGATGACAGGATTTTCGACACTCACTAGCCATATAGACAGGTCGATTTTAGCTGTCGCCTGGAAGAGAAATCCGGCGGCCGGTTGTCCTGATCGCTAGTTTCCCGCGGATTCTTCGATCAACACCAGGCTAATGCTACTGCAGAACACCAACAAACGGGCTACAGATCCCGCGCGATCTCTTTTCTTTCCCTTTCCTCACCTCTTACTTACTCACACGTATATTCTTACATGCACTACACTACTTCACATGTCGGGAGCTTAGAGTTTGTCCCGGCTGGGTCGGTGCCTCGCTAGTGGGAGACACCTAGTTGGGGAAAACTGCTAGTCACCGTGTAGGTCGGCGCCGGAGCTCGTCATCGGGCGGGCGAAGATCGGCTCCAGCTCCTTCATGGAAATTCTTACATTTTGTTTAATAATATACCATTCTGTTAAAAACAGATGACAAGATTTGAAGAGGAACTTATTCTAAGGCTACTGTTAAAAAAAAAGAAAGATCAGATTTTGTTAATAGTGACTTAAATAATCAGGAAATAATGTTCGGGTTATTAGTCGAAGACTGAAGGATGAATCTTACTTGCACAAGAATATCTTTATCTGGAGACGGAAGTGAAGAGTTGAATGAAGAGAAAACACATTTTCGAGATGAAATTAAGTTATCTTACATTAAAGACAAGTGACAGTCTTCAGGGCAAAATCGTCATAGGAATAATTGTAGTTATCCTTACTTGAAACATGATGGAAAGAATATCTCCAACTTTTCCATCTCTACGTATCGCTGCTTCTGTAGGAAAATTGATTTTCAGTGGATTGCAGAATCCAATGTATACTTTTCCACGCCAACTTGTAGACATCTAGGAAAATTACGAATATTTTTGCAGGGCAGAATTTTTCTATTCTTCTTAGGCATATTGATTGACCTACAAATATTTTCAAAGGGCTGGGAATGGGTTATCAGACTCCTGTTCACTTCCGTCTCCAGGTAAAGATATTCTTGTGCCAGTAAGATTCATCCTTCAGTCTTCGACTAATAACCCGTACATTATTTCCTGATTATTTAACTCACTATTTACACAATCTGAACGTTCAATTTCTTTTATTAACAGTACGTCTTAGAATAAGTTTCTCTTCAAGCTTTGTCATCTGTTTTAACAGAATGATATATTATTAAATCAAATTTACTTTTAAGAAACAATAGAATACGTAGACTATAATTGAGTCTGGTGGTGACATTTTCGAAAAGTAAACATCTGTTGTTTTCCGAGACTGATTCCATTTTCATCGTGAGTGTGTATTCAGTATACCTTAAAACCAAATTTTCAACCTCATGTAAAATGAAAGATGATCCAAGAAAAGGGGTCATCCATAAATTAAGTAACGCTAAAGGGGGAGGGAGGAGGTCTGAAGCAGCGTTACGCTGCGTTACATAAAGATAGGAAAGTGCGTTACAAGAGGGAGGGGATATTGAAAATACTCCAAATGTACGTTACGTAATTTATGGACGTGAAAGGAAATTTTTCAACACGTGACCTTTTTTCCCCCCTTCTACGGGGTCTGAGGCAGCTTTACGCTGCGTTTCATAGAGATAGAAAAGTGCGTTACAAGTGGGACGGGGTATTGAAAATACTCGAAATGTGCGTTATGTAATTATGCACGTCCCCAAAGGAAATTTTTCAACACATGACCTTTTTTCCCCTTTTCTAATCCCCTGATCTCGCGATCTCCTGTTAGTGGTCAGATCCTAGCGGCTGCAGAGGAACGAGCTTCCTCGTGCGCGTATGTGTGTGTATGCGTGCGTGTGTGTGTGTGTGTGCGTGTGTGTGTGTGTGTTTGGCGGACGGGAGCGCCGCTCGCGTCGCCCGTATCGCCCTCCGCGCCGTGACCTCGCCCCGCGCCCCTCGCCCGCGCGCCGCCCGCTGCCGCGGCCGCGGCCCCCGCCAGGCGCGCACGGCGCGCTAAACGCCCGCAGCGGCCGTTTCCCAGAAATTCCTTTCGCCTTTCGCGAAGTGGCCCAGCTGCCGGTTTTTATGCCGCCTGGGAATCGCCGAGCCCAGTCGCCGCAGCCGCCGCCAAATTTACGGACGTTATCTGGCGGCGAGGGCGGATGAGGAGGAGGAGGAGGAGGAGAAGGTGGTGGTGGAGATGGCGGTGACGGCGTCAGCGGCGCTCAACGGTGGCGGTGATGGTGGTGGTGGAGACAGAGGTAGTTAGAAGTGGTGGCGGAGGGAGAGGCGGAGGCGCGGGTGGAGGAGGAGGCGGAGGAGGAGTCTGGGGCAAATGTAGAGTCAAAAGTGGTTGCGGAGGCGGAGGCTGAGGTGGAGTTAAAGGTGGAGGCTGGGGCAGAGGTAGAGTCAGAAATGGGGGTGGAGGGAGAGGCGGAGGCGGGAGCAGAGGTGGTGGTGGGGATGGAGGCGCAGGCGGAGGCGGAGGTTGAGGTGCAAGAAGAGGTGGAGGATGAGGTAGAGGTGGCGGCTAGGGCAGAGGTAGAGTGAGAAGTGGAGGCGGGGGTTAAGGAGGAGGCAGAGACAGAAGTGGTGGCAGATATGGGCATGGAGGAAGTGTCGAAGGGGAGGCGGAAGTGGGAGTGTCTTGGGGAGTTCGAGGGTGGAATGCAGGCGGCGGGGGCTTTGGGGGCGGCGGGGGCGGCGGGGGCGGCGGGGGCGGCGGGGGCGGCGGGGGCGGCGGGGGCGGCGGGGGCGGCGGGGGCGGCGGGGGCGGCGGGGGCGGCGGGGGCGGCGGGGGCGGCGGGGCGGCGGGGGCGGCGGGGGCGGCGGGGGCGGCGGGGGCGGCGGGGGCGGCGGGGGCGGCGGGGGCGGCGGGGGCGGCGGGGGCGGCGGGGGCGGCGGGGGCGGCGGGGGCGGCGGGGGCGAGGGCAGCGGCGAGTACTGAAGCGCGCTTGCTCGGTTCCCGCGCCGCGCTTCTCCGCTCGCCGTCCTCCGCCGAAGCGGAGGCGCGACCTTTGCCCCTGAGCAGGCGACTGCCAGTGGGCGCGGGTATAAATCGCGTGCGCCCGGGAGACGCGCGTGAATTGCTTCATCTCTTGCGCGCAGAGGCTTATTGTGGTTGTAACGCCACGGAAGTATTTACAATGGAATGCAAATAGCAAATTTGTTATTGTACACGATGTTTATTATTTAACTTATTAGCTTTAGTATTTTATATTTCTTAAAGAGTTCCAAGCTGGTTTGATACTTTTTAGCGTCACGAAGTTGTTTAGTGGGTGAGGAACTGCCTCCAAGTGGAGGTATTAAAAAACACATCTATTACTTCAATATTATAACAGCGACAATGCGACAATATTTAAACATGGAGTTCAAGATAGTTAAAATGTGTGTAACAGCGTTCATATTATAATACATGTAAGTTATTGTATAACATTATCTTATTATTGTTTCATCTCTTGAAACAGCGTTCAACTTAGTTAGTGGCTTTGACAGTGCTTATCTTGCAAATGAAATCTACAATGAATTAGGTGAGCTACGTCAAATTTATTCGAGTTATTTTTCCGTTTCGGTTGTGATACCTGCCATTCAAATCTCAAAAGTATGAGATATCCACCATAGCTTCATCATCACATATACAAACTTCATTATCCGCCAGAGAGTGGTGCCCTGGTCAGGAAATCTTACTTCTGCGCCAGGGATTCAACACGTTCTCTTAATAACGGGTAATAAGCTTCAAAAGAAGATCATTTAATTTTTGCAGCTTTTCGTGTAACCCAATACTTCCCTTCCTGAGATACGTACACGTGACGTAACGTGTAAAGTACATCTATCAGGCAAAATAATATTTGCAACCTTCAACGAATACTTTCCTTGCCCAACTAAATGAACATGATTCAATTCAAACATATCTGCTTGGAACATCATGGACAAACATCAGTATTTGGACACCCCTATACAGTATTTGAGGAACTACGAGTGTGCTTGTGTTCTGATGTGCGGTTTCGTTCCTCACGGCTAGATCACTTCCTGTGCACCAATCGAGACAAAATGAGGTGTCATTCGATACGTCTCAGTCTCCTGATGGGGAACTGATAATTTTCGGATCCGGTCAGAAGATGCAAAGAAATTTCCAAAAACGGATTTGTTCATATTTTAGCGCTGCGATCTTTGTGTGCCAGGAATTAAACCAACGCCACCTAAATAGATGTATGTAGGTGGCGTTGAGTAAAATCCAGTACCCAAAGGCATTTTTCGCTGAAAACGAAATAATTTTCTTTCACGACGTTGGCAACACTGATGTTGACATCTTTTACTGAACAATTGCTGAACATCTTTTACTGAAGTTAATTTGAACTAGTAAATTGCGAGGCATATTTCATTTTAATTTTTATCCGTATGCATATTACTGTATTTTGAAAAATTAATTTGGAAAAACCTACGAACAGTATTGCCTTGGAATTTAAATTTGAAGAATTTCAAGTAAATACGAAGAAAACTAAACTGTGTGTAATATTGCAAAATTAATTAACTTTCTTACGTTCGACTTCTCACGTTCGTGTTCCGAAGGGTAGAAATACCGAGTTTCAAATGAATTATTTGAAATGAACTTATTCTTATTAAACTTAACTAACACTTTATTCACATAAACATACAAAACAGTCGCCTTTTAATGTTTATACAGATTTGCATACAAAACGATTAATAGAGAAATTGCGGAAGTGGAAGGGAACACAAATTAGACTACGTTTGTAAAGTTTTAATCTCTTAAAAAAAGTAGAGGAAAAAATATGAAAGTGTTAGGCAAATCCAGGGAAGAATCAGATGTACTAGTAGAAGATTTTGCGACAGAATTTTCAGAACTAATTGAAAATTATCTTATATTAGGATTAGAGAATAACCCAAAAGAAAAGGTTACAGGTGATCTTTGTGCATTATTGTGCATATTAGCAAACGAAGTAACTAGTGGTGATACAACAGCACCCACTTTCCCGCATTATTGGAAACAGCTACGTAGTATTGAAATATTGCACTTCCGCGCCACTAGCATCTTAGCCATTATTTGAAAACGTCCAATTCAATCTAGAAGCGAACAACTCACTCTTTACATCGCAGTGTTGTCTGAACTATGTGAATTCTACAACTGCGTAAAACTATAATACGAAAGTTTTGTAAACTTGTATTGGAAAAAGAAGCCTCATACCCCGGACAATATAGAAATGCATTTCATAGGGCCATGATTAAAGAAGAGTATTCTAAAACCATGCAAAAACATTCTACTCACTACAAATGGTACAGCATTTGGTGCGAAAACTAAATATTTTCATGCAAATATCAACATAAAGACAATTATAACTCCCTTGCATACAGCTATATCAAGTCAACAATGACACGTAATTGACAGAAATTCGCAAACGCGAAACGGAATTCCATTGTTGCACTCCCTGCATTGTTGATACTCTAAAGAGCTAGCAATTTTTATTTAAAATATTTCAAAATAAATAAGTTCTAAAAGATTAATGTGAAAAATTTATAACAAAAGATCGAATGTAAGAAACGTGCAAAAATGTACAAAATTGCAAATTCTGATGCATCTAGCTGTCCGAAGCGCAGTAAATTTACAGCGGGATATTATGTTTACCACGATTCCTATTTTCAAAAAATTAAGCATGGCCTTATTTGAACGAGTATTTTTGATAAATAGATTTCATTGTCAGAAAATTGCATTTTCACAATTGTAGTTGTAAGAAGGCTCCGGAAACGAAATGCAATTAATTCCGAGCGGACTATAATGTTTGTCACGAAATAATAGAAAAACTACTCATATTGTAACGAATCTAATTCCCTCTCTTTATTATTGAAATGAGATTCTCCAGAATTTTTATTCCGCACCACTTTTTACATAACTCAGACTTTTTCTATATAACCCAATCCGTCAATACGCGGAATGCTCACTAAATAGAATATTCACTAAATTAAAACTAATTTTCCCAGATAGCTCAGTAAAAACAACACTTAATAATGAATTTCTCCTTTTATTTTTGCACGATTGTTGGTTCGTAATTTTTTATTTAAGCAGTTACCTACCGTTTTCTTACCATTTACTGCCTGGGCAACCCGATTCGCCCGTCATACGGGGGACGAGAAACATCTGAAAGTTTTTTCTATTTGGCTATTGATTGCTAGCTACTAATTATGCAGAATCGCATAATAATCATTAGATCTTGTGTTCGTTCAAACATTAACAAACTGGTTTATTCAATTAAACTTTTTAAATCAAGAGTGATTGCAATCCTCATTACCAAAGCAACTATTGCCACTTTAATAAATGTTCAGTTCGATCATGACCCTTTAGAAAATGTCTGATCAGTTTTTCACAATACCAGAGCTCTTTTCTCAGACGGCGCCACGAAGATCCGCGGACGAGGAATTCCGGGGCGTCGAGATGTCCACTCTTCTCTCTTCTACCGCGATCTTCGTTACCTATCGCCGACACTCTCCTAACCTGTCACGAACACTGCTATCTCGTGCATCAGGTGTGCACCTAGCCGCGAACTTAATGATTCGAACCCCGCTAACCTATCTACGATTTATTCCCTGCTTAATTTTACAGTTTGTGACAAGAATCCTATTATCACAGCTCTATTACTGTTCCGTCCTTGACTCATGAAAATTTAACACTTCCCACGTAGGCACGTCCGGTTTCGCTGCATAACGTCTGCATAAAAATGCTGCACAATATGTTCAAAGTCCCAATTTGATATTATTCTGCTCTATGTACTTACTCCGATAATATTCAACAGTTCTTATTAACACTTATTAAATTAAAACATCGATCCTACCAGCTATAATAATCCACAGTCCTATTATTCTTTCACGAACAAAAGTTAAAGTCCAAACTTTAGAAATTATTGACCTCACACGCAATAATTTCTAGCTCTGACCTGTTCGGTTTGCTGTCTCGTAACAGAATGGGGCGAGTCAAAACTTTCTACTTCCCAAGTAACAGACTTCAATTCTTTTCCCAAAGCCCCTCTCATATCCGGTCATTGTTAATTATAATCGAAGAACGGTCCCGGTATGTACACCTCCACTGGTTTCAACGCCTCTGTGATTGTAAGATGAACCTCGCTCATGTTATTGGCTCCCTAGCAACCAAATGCGATCGTCTACTCTTTGCCTGTAAAAACCTAATATTTCATCTTTTTAGTAATTATTTATTGTCTAAATAATTGGTATATCACAATAGTTTCAAAAAATTCAACATGACCTTATTTGAAGATCTGCTTTTGATGAACATATTTCATTAACAAAAACGATTGTATCTTCAAAGTTGTAGTTGTAGAAAGAAGCCGACATTTTTTTAATTTTTTAAAACTTTTGCAAAACCAGGCGTTTTGACGAAAACGAAAGCTGCACTATTCTTTTAAGCTTCCTTTATGCTACCTCAGGTCCCAATTTAATCAAAAAACGTTGTGTAGTTTTTAAGAAAAAATGGTTTAAAGAAAATTTAAAAAAAGCTTATGTTTGACGTAAATTTTTGCAAAAAATAATTATGTTTTTGAAAAATTGATCATTACCGTATTTGTTTTTTATAAACACATTTCGTTAAGAAAAAAATTGTATCTTCATAATTGTAGTAGTAGGAAGATGCCGAAAAAAAAATTGACTTGAAAATTGTAAAATATTTCGAAAAATGAGAGATTTAAGCAATATGAGACCTAGGCTATTCTCTTAAATGACCTTCAGACTATCAAACAACAAAATTAATCAAAATTGTTGGTGCCAGTTTTTGAAAATTTTGAAAATGTCCCAGGGGCTTCTTGTGAAGTACCTCCCAAAATTAAAATATCGGTTTCAAATATTAGGGGCCACGAGATCAATCAGATAGATCGGGGAGTATCAATTTTGGAGAACATCGGCTGAACGGTTTAGTCACTAGCGTTGTTCATAGACAGACGGACAGGCAGACAGACTGACAGATGTTTTGCTTTTAATTGGTTTTTAAGTATTGATACCGAAAAACAGGGACTCACAAAAAAGGGATCCTGGCAGCATCACGTGATAGGAGACTTAATTTAGCAACTTGATTTATCCAATTTTTCCTTACCAGGGCCCTGTAATAAGAGTTTTTCTGTCGAAAATCCGCCGTTTTTTCGCGCAGCATTGCATAACCTTTCCTATACTATACGTACGTATAGTGTAGTACGTACAGTACAGTACGTATAGTATAGGAAAGGTTATGTAATGCTGCGTAAAACTAAAAGTATGGTTTCTCGCTTGCAGAACGGGTAGCCAACAGTTCTAGAATCTGATAGTACCTTAGAAAGAAAGTAATATAGCTTTCTGAAAAAAAATGCAATCTTCCATGGATTGCCATGCTCCTAGAGCGACATTACCGATGCTTGTTACACAAATGAACACAAACGGTTCGTGGGAATGAGACACTCAATAAGGTTCTTTCGATAAGGCGACCGTGACATTTGGGAAACCCTTGACAACGACCCAGTGACATATCTATAAATGACGAAACCACATGTTACTTATTCCATGCAGGCGTTTCAATTCAAATGAGTCGGCTAGTCTCAATGCGATTTCCCTGAAAAATTTTTCTTCGTAATGTGACTGTCTTCGTGAATCTTCCGAAAGTCGTGTACAGCTTCTGTCATCGGACTATTAATATACTGGGACGTGTGATACTGACTGATTGGGAAAGAAGAAACTTCATTAATTTATTGTGAACATCATTTCTGAAAATTATGTAGTGTTACCAATAGTTAAAAATATTCAGGAATTTTTTCACGTAATTGACGTCCTACTTAAGTATTAGAAATGGAATAATTTCCTTAAGCACTAATAACTGATACGGCTCAACGGCAAAGCTTGTTGAGATACATCTCACAATGCTTATCATGGACAGTTCAGTTACATTCCTTTTCTTTTCATATCATCATGAAACCTTTTAAAAATATTACCTTGTTTTAACTCAAACGGTAATTTAAACTTTGTTTACTACTTCTGTGAATAAGCTCTCAGTGGCTCGTTGGTTAAGGTGCTCGTTTTCCACAGCGCAACCCCTGGTTCGATTCCCTGTCAAAATGATAACTGTGCGCTTTCCCTACAAATGTCCTCGTATCTATTCCGTAGTGACAATAAGAAAGTCCACCCTAAGGTTATGATCATCTGTACTTACAGTGAAGGGATGTCTTCGTGCTAACCATACGAACTCCTCATCCCATGGCCAAGAGGTTAGGTCGCCGCTAGTCGGCCAAAGCCCTTAGCGGGCTGTCGTGACACAGGAAAGGACATCTATAACAACGTACACCACTATGAAATAAAATTGCTACAAGTTGCAGCAGACACGAAAAATGTCTTTGTTTAAATTTCAATTGACAATTTAGAAAAATCTTCGGCTGTACAAGTTACTATTTGTTTTATTAAATCTTTTATAACTTTTGCGCATTCGGATCTGGATATTTCTCTGTTCTCACAATAGAGTCGGCAGAAAAGTATCAGCCTTCTTGGGATTCGACAAAAAAATAGTTATTTATACATGAAACATATAACTAAAACCATCGCTATTTATATCTACTAAAATAGTTTTATCCATATAATTACTGTTGTGAATCATAATCGCATCGCTTTTTCATTGACTGCAACTCAAATAACGGAGAGTGATCCGCGCAATTACTGCAAACCCAGTAGTTAACTCCCAAATGCTACCCAGGCGCCAAACGGTCAATGAGGAGCAATGACAAGCCGTATATTGTAACCGGAGCCATGGGGCGTTGAAGGGTTTATGGTTCCATGATGTCAACTCTCTCAAACATCTGGGTAGGGGATCAGGACAGTCAGACAACCCGCACGGTCTGCTCTGCAGGTCGATGACCTCCCAAACAGAGCAGGGAGAGCAATGGTGCAAGGGTGAGCCAATAGAAAAATCCGCAAATTTGGCGCAGCGAACACACTGATAATGGGAATTTATTTTTTTATTTTTCCACAGTCACTGATCAACGAAGTCTAATGCGATAAACCACTGCTTTTTCAAAAATAAAGTCGTACTGCAACTGTGTTCATCATAATGGTACATAAACACTGTTAAAAATACATTACTTGTTGATGTTATTACGGCTTCCTCGCAGAATGATATCATTATTACTTAATGGGCATTTTAATCCGCTTTTCTGTGTTATAAAGTGAGCTAAATGGCAACAAATGACCAACATCCGAGAGGACATCACTCATTTTCCGATTCATGTAGTCTCATTACGAGCATTTGGAAAGAACAAGAAGCACGTTGTTGGTTACGCAATTTTTAAATTGTTCTTGGTTAATTTTGAGCCCCATTACCATTCTTCTGCGTAATAAAGAAGGGAATTAAATGGTAATTAACTTAAGAGCTGCATTATCGGTAACTGATTTATGATGTTCATTAAGGTATAATTGCTTTAATTACGATTAACTCTCATTAAGTCACCCAATTACAAACAAACGTATTTTCAGTATAAAAAACACCGTCAACAATGCAATGTATCCGTTCTGAATATAATTTCCAGTAAACTGTGAGTTAATTTTTTGTGGATTTATGAGTTTATTAAAAGAACTTAAGCTATTGAAAGAATCATCGTGAGTAGGTCATAAGAGACAGTATGGAAACATTTTTTTAAGGAAACATGTTTATTGAATATTAATAATTTGTCACAGATGTTCAACCACGGTACGATAATACAAAACAGTTTACCACAAATCAATATTTTACACTTTGTGATTTTCCCGACACTAAGAAGTCATGAATTAAGTATAAAATGTGCAAATTTAACATTGCAATGAAAACCAATAAAATCCAGAGTGAAGTGTTACTTAAAAAAAAACAATATCGACATAACATGCGCTGAATATGGTTTTTTTCGAAATCATCAACCTATTCGTCTTCGCGAAGGTCGATAAAAATAACGCATCATTTTCTTCGGGACGTGCGTTTCGGAAAATAAATTAGCAGTACAAATCAAACATAAATTAACACACATTTGAATTCATTTACATTTATGGGGCGCCTGTCCTAAATAGCTGCGCGCTTAACAACTTCATCAGCAAAGGCGCCTTTTATTTCGTTTGAAGCGCCCCTTTGTTGGCTGGTGGTTGGAACGCGCCGCGCCGCGCCGCGCCGCGCCGCCACAGTCTCCGCCGCCGGGAGAGAGGACGTCCCTCAGAAGCTGCCGAGGCGCTATTCCCGGCCGGCCGCGTGGCGCGCTGACTTCGCATTCGGGAGGTCCGGGTTCGATCCCCGGGCCGGCCATCCTGACCGGGGTTTTCGTGGTTTTCCTCGGTCACAAGGCGAATGCCGGGATGGTTCAAACACTCCACGATCACCTTTCACCTTCCATCATCATCCCATCCTCTCTTAATTCATTAATAATAACTAGCGAGAACCCGTGCGATTAAATCGCACGGTTAGTCAAATAACCAAACTGTTTTGTGCTTAAATTCTTTTGTATTCCAGCATTATAAACGACATAAAATCACTAAGATCATTAACCTCTCATATTTCAAGATTTCTATTCAATGTAGAAAATCCCGTTCACGTGCTTACACAACCTACACTAAATTGAAACAAACAAAAATGCTTGAGATTGCAACATTCACTTGTTTCCCGCCACCGTCCGACAGTGTAATTTTCTTCCGAGAGATCGCGCGGCAATCAGATATTACAGATCCCGAATTACTACTTTTTTTCATATTTACGTATTTTTAACGCCCTTTTTCAATACGAATGTCCCATGTGCAGGTGAACAGAAACACGATTTTTCAATCCATTGCTTATTTGTACAGATCGGTTTCGTATGTCGCCCAATTTATTGAAAAGACCAAACAGCACTTTGAGAAATAATATATAAGATAATAATAATAATAATAATAATAATAATAATAATTCACAGCGGGGACAAAGTTGCTCGCGTCCGTGGTCTACCACACGTGTCCCCTGAGTAACGCTAAACGAGCAACAGTGATTCGCCATCTACGCGCGTGACCATTGTGGGTAACATCTCAGCGCGTCACCAAATGGCTAATATGCCAAGGGTGGGCGTTGGCTAACAAACAAACAAACAAACAAACAAACAAGCTATTCCCGGGCGCTACCGCGCAGCGCGTCCAGGGCCTTGCAACTCTCCATCAAAACCCGGGACAAAGCTTGAGGGTTCTTCCAAAACAGAATCCTCCGCATTACAACCAAAGCTCCATGGTTTGTTAGAAACTCAACCCTCCATTCACATTTCAACCTAAAATCCATAAAAGAGCAAATCTTCTTCCACCTACCTAACATAACCGGACCATCCTTTTACAACCTCTTCATAGATAACCCTCCCTTCCTGAGAATAAAAAACAGATATCCCCTACATTCATTCTTAAACTGCGTTTCCACGTTTAAATAGATATTTAACTTCTGTAATTAAAATCAGCTCTAGTGATGCTGTGGCGGTATTCATTGAGTTTCCCCACTCGTAATTTTTTAAGATTAGAATAAGTCACCAATCATCTGTTGAGCCAAAAGGCTGAACAATGTTAATTCAGAAAGAATAAATAAATGAATTGAAAAAAAGCTTGAGGGTGCTACTATAGGAGGCGCTAGTGTCGCCAGCTACAGCTGAAGGTTTGTAGGAATCGCAGGTTTACGATTCCCAGAAAAGGTACAACACGAATTGCCGTAACGAACGAGTATTAATGAAAATTACAAAATCCACATCCACTTCAACACATTAATACATCGGACTATAATAATATTCGTAATGTTTTTTCTATGGCAACCATACTTCTGCCTCTTCCACCGCGTGGCACTGTCGTAGCCCAACACCGCCTTAGTAAAACATTAGATCTCACAGGTTACGTTCGCCAACTTCCGCTCGTAAAAATTGGTTAATTTGTGAGAAATATGGGTTGTGCCCTCTAAATGTTCAATTATTCATAATATATACTTATAAGAAACCGCTTAAGAAAGCGAAAACATCGATGTTATCTTTTGAAACATAACGCGCCTGCTTTTGTCTCGCGAACCCACGCAACAGCCATGTATCGATTTATTATTATTATTATTATTATTATTATTATTATTATTATTATTATTAATTTTATTTTACTTTTACTTTTACGAGCATCTTTGCATCAGAAAAGTGTGAAGGGGGTAACTTCTTGTTACGTCCCTGATAGTGATTTCATGTGTTGTACCTTCAACCAGGGTTATTGTGAGGGAGTTATGTTAGAGCAACGACAGGATTAAAAAGGAAATACGATGGGAGGGAGCCACGTATCGTTGACAGCAGTTCCTGTTTTAGTTCCTGTAAGAAGGTGATAGAGGAGAGCGCGCCACGGTGATGGCCTCCACCACGGTCTCTGGGAGTTGAAAGGCCCTGCTTCTTTGCGCTGAAGAGGAACGCGCGACGCCAGCGCGGCTGGCGGCGACGGATAGCGACAAGCGCCTCCGGCGCGAGGGACTAACGATTGAGCTGCGCGCCTGCGGCGGTGATTGCGCGCGGAGGAACCCTGATACCGATTGGGAGGCCGGCGAGGTCGCGCCGCTCTCCGGGGCGGGTGAAGGGATGTTTGCCTCCCGTGGTACGGGTTAAAAATAAAGTCGGGTGAAGGTGGAGGTTAGAACAGATTACGGCCTTCACTTCGGTTTTTCTTTCTTGGCGCACGACGGTGTGTCATTAAAATGGAATATCTCATGGTATTTCGCGTCGTTCTCCGTTGTGCCTCTAGGAGTCGCATGATCGCGACTGTATCGAGCAATGCTGGCGATCATGCGATTGCTGGCGGCACAACGGAGAACGACGCGAAAAACCGTGAAATATTCCATTTTATTGACACATCTCCGTGCTCCAAGAAAGAAAACCCGAAGTATAGGACGTCGCTGGTAGACCTTGGTCCCGTAAAGATGTGTTGAGCCAATACAAACAGACAGACATAAGGTGTAGGAATCACTTCAAACTGATGGATTAGGTTGACCTCTAATAATTATTAGTTAAGAAAGTACGTCAGTTAATTTTAAATTAAAATCGCTCTTATTTGTTTTGATTTATTTTGTCAAAAAGAGTAAAAATTGTGAAGCAATTATGAAGTATTATTTCACGTTCATAACCATTTCGTGGCCAAAAATGAATACCGTATAGTTGGCTAAAAGAGGTGTACTATGATTCGAGCATGATTTGACTCGCCAAGTTGTGATTTCAATTTAAACTGTAACTTAAGTTCTCGTTTTAACTGTACTGTATTTAACTGTAATGGTTTTACTTTCTCAGCCTCAGCTATCTCAATGTCTCAAGGATCAAAACCTCAAAATAATTGATGAATCTAATTGTTTGTTAAATGAGACAAAATCAACCTAACCCATCACTTTATTTTCAGATGAACATTTTTATATTAAAACAGAAAGCCTCCATTAAGATAGGCTTAATGAAACATTGTGAATTTAAAACATGTAAATAAAAATTGATTTCGTCTCAAGGGACAAAAAGTTCATAAAAAATGACATCTCCTACATGAGTTATATGTGCATAAAAACCCTAGAAGAAACTCCATATTGTTACCGAAATAAGACAGAGTTTTTAAAGGAGAACTTAATAGTACGAAGAAATGTTACGTTCGGTTCGTAAACTGATCATATTCTTTATGGCGCATTGAGCTTTTTGAAGCTGCAATGATAAATGCGTAGTAGCACTAACGTGTATACGAAAATAAATTCTGTGGTCATGGGGTACAAGTTCTTAAGTCAATTTTCGGGGAAATTGGGTTAAGTACTGAAACTACAAGTTAATTATCTATATTTTATTGTAGTAAAACGACCGAATTCAAATATTGCATCCTCAACGACAAAAAAGCATTTGGGAAATAGCTTTGAGCGTAGTAAAAACGTTGTCTCAATAATCTAGCCCTTGTTGTCTCCAAATTAGAATTTTTACTTAAGAAACTTTACCCCGTGACCACACAATTAATTTTATGCCTATGACTTATTTATAAAAATTACTCAATTATTGAAGACAGATTTTCTCATCATCTAAAAATGTATCTTAATTACTTCATTTAGTTAAAAATTCCTTCGCGTCCCTTCGTCGCAATCGCTTTACACGTCGCATCCACTTTTCACGACTTTTTTTTCACATACTCACTCATCATACCCAAGGCACTACAAATGCACAATTAACCCGCGAAGGGATTCGACCGAGTTACAGGCCATCATCCAACGATTAGACCCGATAAGCACGAAAATAAATAGAAATTTCTATAACGTGACTAAAACGACACTGAGTGAAACCTTTCATGTGTCAGTCACATAGCTAATCGTGCCGCCAAAGATATCATTAGTTAAAAAGTCATTTTGTTTCCTTCATTTAGTTAAAAATTCCTCCGCGTCCATTTGTCGCAATCGCTTTGGACGTCGCATCCACTTTTGAGGACTTTTTTTTCACTTACTCACTCATCATACCCAAGGCACTTCAGACGCACAATCAACCCGCGAAGGGATTTGATCGAGTTACAGGTCATCCTCCATCGATAGACCCGACGAGCACGAAAATAAATAGAAATCTCTATAACGGGACTAAAAGACCGAACTGAGTGAAACCTTTCCGTGTCTTGGTCACATAGCTAATCGTACCGCCAAAGACTCATAAGGAAGAGCAGCTCAGTGCTCAGGAGAAATAAATAATATTCCAAAAAAATATCATATCTTTGGACACATAATCGTTTGACTTTTAGGACAAAGTCAAGTAATTTGGTAAATATTTCTTGTAAACTGATCGAAATCAAACGTTTCCTCCTTAAAAGAATAACAAATTTCTTGAATCTATTTTTCTCGATTAGATCTGATTTCTTCGCAATTGGGTACACATGAACGATTGTGTCCATATATCATCTTATCATGCACACGTTAAACTTTAAGACAGAGAATCTATTAAATTATTTCTTTAACCAACATCGTAGCTCATACAATACAAATGAAAACTTTCACTCCTACTCAGAAACCAGGACTCGAACCTGTAACCATTTGAATCCCTATTCGGCTATATCTAGGCGGCTATATCCAGGCTGCCTCCTCTTCCGTCGTTAATATTTCTACACATTTCGTTTCAGATGAATAATCTTAATATATTTTCACATTGAGTCGCCACGTTTTTCTAAAATTCGGAAAATTCGTGATTCACATATACACGTAAGCTTCCGCGGCTCGAGTTCATAACTTCCCGGCTGTCCGGGTGACGCCGCGTCGTTATACATTCGTGATTCCTTCGCGCGGGAACACTGAGTTTTACATAAAACGTAAAACAGCCATTAAGTATATTTCTAATTTACAAAGTCCCTAAACTTCATTCACATTATTCATTCTTTTACACAAAATTCAAAACATTTACAAGAAAGAACAGTAAACTACGTCATTTAGCAACGATCTACATCATTCAGAAACCAACTTGACATCGTCATTGATGTTGTAGAATTGTTCGAACGCAAATTGTTAATGTTAAAGATCAAATTCAAAGCATAATATTAATATTTTTATTGTCTAAAAGCAATAATTTATACATCCGTTGCATAATATTAAATTTATCGAAGAAACTGAATAAGTTATATGAACGTGAGTGTGTTTTAAAAGTGAGAAATTATTTTACTTATATTTCTCTTATTCAGAATAAATATTCGCGCATGTATTTATTGTTAATTAATTAATTCTAATACAGAGAGTTCATGTATGTTGTTCATTGTTCACATGACTTGTGCCTCCCAAGAGAAAACCTTCATGTAAAGTTAGAACCTCGGCGTTGATGCGGCCGCAGGCGCACGCATCGGCGCACGCGCTGGAGCCGTCAGAGCCCTTCCCTCCGTCAGGGGCTGTCGGAACCCAGGCCGACACTCGTCCTGGCGCCCATTTTCGGCGAGTTACAAGCCGCGCGGGAGGCGCGCGCTCGCGGGCGGATATTCGACGGCGACAAGTTTCCTTCGGCGACCGCAAGGCAAACCGGACACGTCGGCCGCGGGGACGTCCGCTCCCGTAGCGTCGACGGCGGCGGCGGCGGCGGCGCCGGGGGCGGGGCCGCGGGGGCAGGTAGCCGTCGCCCCGCCCCTCGCCGCCGCCGCCGCCGCCGGCTGGCTGATTTATCGCCGCAATTACGAGCGGACGCCGCCGAGCGCCGCGCCGCTCCCACTGCGTCCATTGTGGGTGCCGCGCCGCCGCCGCCGCCAGGGTGCGCGCTGTGGGGGAGGCGGGCGGAGGGGGGGGAGGGAGGCGAGCGCCCGTCGCAGACGCCGCCGCCCCCGCCGTCTCCGTCGCTTCCGTCACCGCTGCCTCCGTCTGCCCCACCGCTGCTTCTGCCATAGCACTTGCCACCTCCGCTGCCTGCATCTTCGCCACCACCTTTGCCTACACCTCCACCTTCTCCTCTTCCTTCCGCCTCTGCAATCTGCTCCTCTACCTCTTTTGCCTCGTCTTCGTAACTGCCTCTGCCTCCACATCCTTCTCGAATTTCGCCTCCGCTTTCATCTTTCCCTCTTCCTCGTTCCCAACCTTCGCTTTCACCTCAACCTTCACCTATGACTCCGCCTCCACCATCTCCTCCTCAACCTCTGCCTCCCCCTCATCCTTCGCCTCCGCGTCCGCCACCGCCTCCTTAATCGCTGCCTCCGCTTTCGCCGTCTCAACCGTAAGCACCACCGCCGCTGTCTGAACCTCCGCTTCCTCACCTGCTCATTCTTCTCCTTTCCTTCTCTGCGCCGTCGCCGCCGCCTTCTCCTAGACCTTCTCCCCCTCTTCCGTTTTCTGTTCTTCCATCTCCTCATCGTCCGCCTCCGCCACCCCCTTCACCGCTGTCTCCGTCTCCACGACCACCGCTGCCGCTGTCTCGACCGCCGACTCGCTACCGACTGTCCCCGGAACCCTAGAGTAATTGTCAGGCGGCGTTGTTGACAGCCGCGCTTTCTGGGAATTAATACTAGAGCGGCGCGGGAGAATTCTCTGTGAAGCTTGTGACTATATTGTCTTGATATCACCTTTGATTATGTGACGTGAGGTATGCGCGGTGAACGAGAAAGAAAAGGCGCAAGGCATGTGAGTCGGGAGAAAATTAATAAATGAAACCGGTGTCTTCAACAGATATTTTTGTCTTGACTACTAACTCGAGAGGAAATTGTGAAAAACAGACTGTTCCTGTAACATTCAGAAGTCTTCTTTAGATCTTGTTATGAACCAGTATAGGATTATTTAGTGAGTGATTTATTTCTCAGGAGTTCGTACTTAATCAATTTGATAATAAACACATAAAACTTAAAAAATGTTCTCCCTAAATAATTACTGTGTCAATTTGCAAAAGTGAATAGATAGTGACTAGACATTGGTTATCTTCATCTCCTTAAATAACACTAAAATTCACTAATATTAGCTATTGTTTACATTGCTAAAGCAATGTTATATTTTATTTTCCAGTATGTAAGTAAATACTCAAATGATGATGATTTAAATTACACCGACGTTTTTCGATGACAGTCACATCCCTTTCATGGGAGCAAACTGCCCCGTCAATTTGGAAAAGTACTCACGAAACGAAAAATACTAGCTTTTAAAGGATTCTAATCTTGAACTTAAAACATGAATACATATCCTACTTTCGCATTCACATATGTTAGAAAGGCAGTCCTAAACGCATGTAGTTTGGCACTCATACCTCAGGAACATTTACTAGCGACTAATTGGTGCCAATACTGCATGTGTGAAAACTCCACGTGGAAAGAGCATTGAAGAGGAATGTAATGTCAGCTATAGCAGCTTGCGCCTTTATTTACTTCTTAGAAGAGAAAAGCGAAGCATGGAAAGTCGCACTTTAAGGTACGAAAAATATATAAGCTCTTCTGAAATGTCTGCATTTCACTCACACCTTGCTGCCAGAGAGAACGGAAACCGACTGCTTTTCGTACTTACAGGAGGTACACTTCCGCCACTCCCTCTTCCACGGCCCACCTGCCCTTGAGTTATTTGGTGCAGAAAATTTCAACACGTTTGAAAATTAGTCCAACCGCGTCAAATGCACAGGTAAACTATGCAATTTGTCAGATATAGGGAAAACTTTTTTCCCGAATCTCATGACTACGCGAAATAGAGTAATTGCACTTCTTGCAACATTGTAGTACTGGTGGAAAATAAATAAAATTTCATTTCATGAGCTTGTTCACCCGGAACGCTATTCAACACCTATATCTGAATGTTATTCTCTCACATGTATGATACCTTACTGTATATTAGATTCATTTCTTGTAACAATTCCTGCGTTATTCAAATAATCTCAGACTTTTTAATATCAAATAATCAGCCTATGCCTGGCTGGTTAGAAAACATTGCAACTGGAATTAAATATAATGGGTTGTGAGAAAGATAAATAGCCCAACAATCTACCTATCGCTGCAGAGATAAAAAAACGAAAGCCCACACATTATTTACAAACCAAGTTTTCCCCAAGATATTTAACGATATGACATTTTATTCTTTTGAACCATCAATGACATACAATTTGAAAGAAAACAATGATAAACAGAAAAATACATTACAAATATATTTCTTTTACATTTTGTCTTTAATATTTTAATTTCAATTTAATTTTTTCAAATTATTTTTATGTAATTGCCATACTTGGTGATTCACGTCTAATAAATATCGATAAAACATGTACAGTATTCAACTAAAGTGTAGTAAACATGCATAGTAAACCGCAAGATGTCCGAAAACATAGCATTCATCTTTTGACTAACAGAACCAATAAAACAGAAAATACTGTCAAACTAGTTTTCTCCAACAACGGTATAAAACTTTTTACTTTCAAGAGCGTCACCATTTAGAGAAACTAATCCAACTCTTCATTTAAAGCATTCCTCTGGAGAGTTTATTCAAACCGTAAACGTAAGCAAATCCTCATCCCCCGCGACGTGTGTTCTAAGCAGCGGGCTCACTCATTCATCGCTATCGCGGGCGGAACGTCCCCGCTTGTCTCCCAGATAGCGGCGCAGGGGGCGTTTCCATTAAAGTAAATATGCTTTTATTTACTCCGCCGCGAGCCCTTTGAGACAGCGCATGCCTCCGGCGTTGTCGCCTTTAGTACCAAATAAATTTGACTAACGACTGTGTTGTACAACACGCGGAGCACTCGACGCCAGGCCCCCGTGGGTGGCTGCGCGCCTTAATGAGGGCGACGGCGAATACGCCGATAAATTCCGCAGGTAGCGGAGATAGCATCCGGCTCTTCGCCGTGGGAGGCCCTGCGTCCTCAAGGGCCCTGGGCCCTGCCCTGCCCCGTGTGACCTGCCCTGGCCGGCCCTCTCCACCCGTTTCCGTGACTCTCAGAAACCGCACCCTGTAGTGCGATTTTTATAACTTTGTCCCTCGAGCCCCTATGGCCACGTTGGAATATCACACGCCATTTCGCGTCTTTCTCGGTCCTGCCGCTAGATGTTGTATGATCACAAGCACTACTTGATGCGGTCGCGATCATGCGATATCTAGCGGAATGACTGAGAAAGACGCAAAACACCGTGACGTATTCCGTGGGAGGTCCTTCGTCCTCAAAGGGACCTGGGCCCTGCCCTGGTGCCCTGCCCCGTGTGACCTGCCCTGGCCGGCCCTCTCGACCCGTTTCCGTGACTCTCTGAAACCGCATCCTGTAGTGCGATTTTTATAACTTTGTCCCTCGAGCCCCTATGGCCACGATGAAATATCACATGCCATTTCGCGTCTTTCTCGTTCCTGCCGCTAGATGTTGTATGATCACAAGCACTACTTGATGCGGTCGCGATCATGCGATATCTAGCGGAATGACTGAGAAAGACGCAAAACACCGTGACGTATTCCGTGGGAGGTCCTTCGTCCTCAAAGGGACCTGGGCCCTGCCCTGGTGCCCTGCCCCGTGTGACCTGCCCTGGCCGGCCCTCTCGACCCGTTTCCGTGACTCTCTGAAACCGCATCCTGTAGTGCGATTTTTATAACTTTGTCCCTCGAGCCCCTATGGCCACGATGAAATATCACATGCCATTTCGCGTCTTTCTCGGTCCTGCCGCTAGATGTTGTATGATCACAAGCACTACTTGATGCGGTCGCGATCATGCGATATCTAGCGGAATGACTGAGAAAGACGCAAAACACCGTGACGTATTCCGTGGGAGGTCCTTCGTCCTCAAAGGGACCTGGGCCCTGCCCTGGTGCCCTGCCCCGTGTGACCTGCCCTGGCCGGCCCTCTCGACCCGTTTCCGTGACTCTCTGAAACCGCATCCTGTAGTGCGATTTTTATAACTTTGTCCCTCGAGCCCCTATGGCCACGATGAAATATCACATGCCATTTCGCGTCTTTCTCGGTCCTGCCGCTAGATGTATGATCACAAGCACTACTTGATGCGGTCGCGATCATGCGATATCTAGCGCAATGACTGAGAAAGACGCAAAACACCGTGACGTATTCCGTGGGAGGTCCTTCGTCCTCAAAGGGACCTGGGCCCTGCCCTGGTGTCCTGCCCCGTGTGACCTGCCCTGGCCGGCCCTTTCGACCCGTTTCCGTGACTCTCTGAAACCGCATCCTGTAGTGCGATTTTCATAACTTTGTCCCTCGAGTCCCTATGGCCACGATGAAATATCACATGCCATTTCGCGTCTTTCTCGGTCCTGCCGCTAGATGTTGTATGATCACAAGCACTACTTGATGCGGTCGCGATCATGCGATATCTAGCGGAATGACTGAGAAAGACGCAAAACACCGTGATGTATTCCGTGGGAAGTCCTTCGTCCTCAAAGGGCCCTGGGCCCTGCCCTCGAGTCCTGTCCCGTGTGACCTGCCCTGGTCGGCCCTCTCGACCCGTTTCCGTGACTCTCTGAAACCGCATCCTGTAGTGCGATTTTTATAACTTTGTCCCTCGAGCCCCTATGGCCACGATGAAATATCACATGCCATTTCGCGTCTTTCTCGGTCCTGCCGCTAGATGTTGTATGATCACAAGCACTACTTGATGCGGTCGCGATCATGCGATATCTAGCGGAATGACTGAGAAAGACGCAAAACACCGTGATGTATTCCGTGGGAAGTCCTTCGTCCTCAAAGGGCCCTGGGCCCTGCCCTGCCCCGTGTGACCTGCCCTGGTCGGCCCTCTCCACCCGTTTCCGTGACTCTCTGAAACCGCATCCTGTAGTGCGATTTTTATAACTTTGTTCCTCGAGCCCCTATGGCCACGATGAAATATCACATGCCATTTCGCGTCTTTCTCGGTCCTGCCGCTAGATGTTGTATGATCACAAGCACTACTTGATGCGGTCGCGATCATGCGATATCTAGCGGAATGACTGAGAAAGACGCAAAACACCGTGATGTATTCCGTGGGAGGTCCTTCGTCCTCAAAGGGACCTGGACCCTGCCCTGGTGCCCTGCCCCGTGCGACCTGCCCTGGTCGGCCCTCTCGACCCGTTTCCGTGACTCTCTGAAACCGCATCCTGTAGTGCGATTTTTATAACTTTGTCCCTCGAGCCCCTATTGCCACGATGAAATATCACATGCCATTTCGCGTCTTTCTCGGTCCTGCCGCTAGATGTTGTATGATCACAAGCACTACTTGATGCGGTCGCGATCATGCGATATCTAGCGGAATGACTGAGAAAGACGCAAAACACCGTGATGTATTCCGTGGGAAGTCCTTCGTCCTCAAAGGGCCCTGGGCCCTGCCCTCGAGTCCTGTCCCGTGTGACCTGCCCTGGTCGGCCCTCTCGACCCGTTTCCGTGACTCTCTGAAACCGCATCCTGTAGTGCGATTTTTATAACTTTGTCCCTCGAGCCCCTATGGCCACGATGAAATATCACATGCCATTTCGCGTCTTTCTCGGTCCTGCCGCTAGATGTATGATCACAAGCACTACTTGATGCGGTCGCGATCATGCGATATCTAGCGCAATGACTGAGAAAGACGCAAAACACCGTGATGTATTCCGTGGGAGGTCCTTCGTCCTCAAAGGGACCTGGACCCTGCCCTGGTGCCCTGCCCCGTGCGACCTGCCCTGGTCAGCCCTCTCGACCCGTTTCCGTGACCCTCTGAAACCGCACCCTGTAGTGCGATTTTTATAACTTTGTCCCTCGAGCCCCTATGGCCACGATGAAATATCACATGCCATTTCGCGTCTTTCTCGGTCCTGCCGCTAGATGTTGTATGATAACAAGCACTACTTGATGCGGTCGCGATCATGCGATATCTAGCGGAATGACTGAGAAAGACGCAAAACACCGTGATGTATTCCGTGGGAGGTCCTTCGTCCTCAAAGGGACCTGGACCCTGCCCTGGTGCCCTGCCCCGTGCGACCTGCCCTGGTCGGTCCTCTCGACCCGTTTCCGTGACCCTCTGAAACCGCACCCTGTAGTGCGATTTTTATAACTTTGTCCCTCGAGCCCCTATGGCCTCGATGGAATATCACATGCCATTTCGCGTCTTTCTCGGTCCTGCCGCTAGATGTTGTATGATCACAAGCACTACTTGATGCGGTCGCGATCATGCGATATCTAGCGGAATGACTGAGAAAGACGCAAAACACCGTGACGTATTCCGTGGGAGGTCCTTCGTCCTCAAAGGGACCTGGGCCCTGCCCTGGTGTCCTGCCCCGTGTGACCTGCCCTGGCCGGCCCTTTCGACCCGTTTCCGTGACTCTCTGAAACCGCATCCTGTAGTGCGATTTTCATAACTTTGTCCCTCGAGTCCCTATGGCCACGATGAAATATCACATGCCATTTCGCGTCTTTCTCGGTCCTGCCGCTAGATGTTGTATGATCACAAGCACTACTTGATGCGGTCGCGATCATGCGATATCTAGCGGAATGACTGAGAAAGACGCAAAACACCGTGACGTATTCCGTGGGAGGTCCTTCGTCCTCAAAGGGACCTGGGCCCTGCCCTGGTGTCCTGCCCCGTGTGACCTGCCCTGGCCGGCCCTTTCGACCCGTTTCCGTGACTCTCTGAAACCGCATCCTGTAGTGCGATTTTTATAACTTTGTCCCTCGAGCCCCTATGGCCACAATGAAATATCACATGCCATTTCGCGTCTTTCTCGGTCCTGCCGCTAGATGTTGTATGATCACAAGCACTACTTGATGCGGTCGCGATCATGCGATATCTAGCGGAATGACTGAGAAAGACGCAAAACACCGTGATGTATTCCGTGGGAAGTCCTTCGTCCTCAAAGGGCCCTGGGCCCTGCCCTCGAGTCCTGTCCCGTGTGACCTGCCCTGGTCGGCCCTCTCGACCCGTTTCCGTGACTCTCTGAAACCGCATCCTGTAGTGCGATTTTTATAACTTTGTCCCTCGAGCCCCTATGGCCACGATGAAATATCACATGCCATTTCGCGTCTTTCTCGGTCCTGCCGCTAGATGTTGTATGATCACAAGCACTACTTGATGCGGTCGCGATCATGCGATATCTAGCGGAATGACTGAGAAAGACGCAAAACACCGTGATGTATTCCGTGGGAAGTCCTTCGTCCTCAAAGGGCCCTGGGCCCTGCCCTGCCCCGTGTGACCTGCCCTGGTCGGCCCTCTCCACCCGTTTCCGTGACTCTCTGAAACCGCATCCTGTAGTGCGATTTTTATAACTTTGTCCCTCGAGCCCCTATGGCCACGATGAAATATCACATGCCATTTCGCGTCTTTCTCGGTCCTGCCGCTAGATGTATGATCACAAGCACTACTTGATGCGGTCGCGATCATGCGATATCTAGCGCAATGACTGAGAAAGACGCAAAACACCGTGATGTATTCCGTGGGAGGTCCTTCGTCCTCAAAGGGACCTGGGCCCTGCCCTGGTGCCCTGCCCCGTGCGACCTGCCCTGGTCGGCCCTCTCGACCCGTTTCCGTGACCCTCTGAAACCGCACCCTGTAGTGCGATTTTTATAACTTTGTCCCTCGAGCCCCTATGGCCTCGATGGAATATCACATGCCATTTCGCGTCTTTCTCGGTCCTGCCGCTAGATGTTGTATGATCACAAGCACTACTTGATGCGGTCGCGATCATGCGATATCTAGCGGAATGACTGAGAAAGACGCAAAACACCGTGACGTATTCCGTGGGAGGTCCTTCGTCCTCAAAGGGCCCTGGGCCCTGCCCTGCCCCGTGTGACCTGCCCTGGCCGGCCCTTTCGACCCGTTTCCGTGACTCTCTGAAACCGCATCCTGTAGTGCGATTTTCATAACTTTGTCCCTCGAGTCCCTATGGCCACGATGAAATATCACATGCCATTTCGCGTCTTTCTCGGTCCTGCCGCTAGATGTTGTATGATCACAAGCACTACTTGATGCGGTCGCGATCATGCGATATCTAGCGGAATGACTGAGAAAGACGCAAAACACCGTGATGTATTCCGTGGGAGGTCCTTCGTCCTCAAAGGGCCCTGGGCCCTGCCCTGCCCCGTGTGACCTGCCTTGGTCGGCCCTCTCGATCCGTTTCCGTGACCCTCTGAAACCGCACCCTATAGTGCGATTTTTGTAACTTTGCCCCTGAAGCCCCTATGGCCACGTTGGAATATCACAAGCCATTTCCTGTCTTTCTCGGTTTTGCCGCGAGATGTCGTATGATCGCAAGCACTGCTTGATACGGTCGCGATCATGCGATATCTAGCGGCACAACTGAGAAAGACACGAAAAAGCGTGACGTATTCCATCTTGAAGATGGGCCTTGAGGGGCAAAGTTAGAAAAATCGCGCTATAGCCTTACTGCGTTTGCTTGCCTTGTTGCTGAAGTTTCCCATTAATTTTTCGACTTTGCGTCCCGCCCATTCTGTTCAAAAATGTAATGTGCGACCTGCATCCAAGATGCGTTTTTAGAACTTTATGGAACAGCTTCGGATTCTGCGAAGATTCCTTTTGGTAATTTTTCTGTTCTGTTCGAAAACAATGTTCGTTTTTAGATTGCTATTTTTCAGTTCCAGGGTGATGGCTTCCAAATCTGCCAAACAGTCAATTATCGAGAGTGTTGCCGACAAGTGTCTTTGCATCGGTTACTTTGAAGCACTAAGTAGATTTCCAATATTCCAAAATATACATATTATTCACTTTACAACGTTTAACTGTTAAAATAATAATTCTTCCTTAAAATAACGAAACAGTCAAGTGATTGTTCCAAACAATCTCACGAATAAAGACAATAAAAATTACTGCCCTTCTTCAGATACGGGCGGTTTAGTACTTCTTTTCACGGATACATTTACACTTACATGACTACAGCACTTAATATTTCTGTATTAATACTGTGTGTGAGCGTTATCAGAAGCTTTTGAAAGCCAAAAATGGTGATTAAATACAATTCGACTGTTTTCCTGCAAGTACGTATATGAACATACAATGATAGTTCATTAATATTATTTTAAACAATGTAATTTATGAAAATGAATGATCACTAAGTGATGAAATACATTACACAGGATTGATTGCCAACAACTTGGTTGCTAACATTTCTTCTTATGAGGCAATTATCCAAAAAGGTAAAGAAAAGAAAAGGTGACAACATTCATATGTCAATGCTACTGACATGTTCAAGGTTATAAGTTTAAGATGATTCTTATAGAATGTGGGCAGATTAATATCTTGGTTATTGAAAGTATAAAAAAGAAGACAATGTGTTTAAATGTAGTTCTTTGTTCTCTAACCATTATTAATAATAATTATCGTGGCCAGCGATTTTATTGTCCTCAGAAAATCACTGACCCTGTTATAATATTCAAAGTATGAAATTGATATTTTGGAAACAAAAGTATCATGTAAATTATTTCCGTTCTTTCTTTCTGTTTATTTTTGTAGTTTCATAAGTCACACAACCAATAAAATGCCGGTTAACCTTTCTATTACAGGAAAGTAAAAGAAAAACGAATCGACAAACCATACTATTTCGAGTGCTCTTAAAGTTCCATTTTTGTACATCTGAGCAGCCTTTTATTCATTGAGAGAACTAAAAATGTGCCATAAACACATAATATTATTTAACCCAATGAGCATAGGAAGTCCCCAATAAAACTGATAACGTAATGTGACTTAATTTAAAGACAATTTCTATGCATATATCCCTGTCCCTCGCCCTCATACTTTCATTCGCCATCAACACATTTCACCTCCTTTTCATGAATTCGTCTCAGAATCCCAAAAATTCGTTAATTCCGACGGAAGCCCTTAACGCGGAAACATTCCAGCGCAGAGTACATTGTTTTACATAAAAATTCGTGGGCGACCATTACAGAGCCGTCGGCCGGCGCGCGCCCGCCTTCCGTGTTGGGGTGTTAATTTACGAACGCGGCGCCGCCCGCGCCGCCCGAAGAATGCAGAGCGTGCGCCAGCGCCGGACGCGCGGCCCGGAAGCGTCCAACGCCTGCGCCGCCTCAGCACCTGCGCTCGCGGCGCGTCTGCCCCGGCTGCCACTCGGTCCGGCTCTCCGTCTGTTCGTTTGCCCGGTTGTCTGTTGTCTGCCGGTCCGTCTGTCCCTCTGTCCGCGTGTCCCTCTGTCCGTCCGTCCGTTTGCCTTCTGTCCCTCGGTCTGTCTGCCCGTCTACCTAGCAGTCTGCCTGTCTCCGCCTCTCTCAGTCTCCCTGTCTGTCCGTTTGTCCATCTCTCCGTCTCTCCGTCTGTCAGTTTCTCTGTTGCTTGTAGTCCATTTCTCCGTCTCTCTGTCGGTCCGTCTCTCTGTCGGTCCGTCTCTCTGTCGGTCCGTCTCTCTGTCGGTCCGTCTCTCTGTCGGTCCGTCTCTCTGTCGGTCCGTCTCTCTGTCGGTCCGTCTCTCTGTCGGTCCGTCTCTCTGTCGGTCCGTCTCTCTGTCGGTCCGTCTCTCTGTCGGTCCGTCTCTCTGTCGGTCCGTCTCTCTGTCGGTCCGTCTCTCTGTCGGTCCGTCTCTCTGTCGGTCCGTCTCTCTGTCTGTCCGTCTCTCTGTCTGTCCGTCTCTCTGTCTGTCCGTCTCTCTGTCTGTCTGTCTGTATCCCTGCCTGTCCGTCTCTCTGTCTGTCCGTCTCTCTGTCTGTCCGTCTCCCTGTCTGTCCGTCTCTCCGTCTGTCCGTCTGTCTCCGAAAAATTCACTAGAGTGGTATGTCCGCAAGTTACAATGCCTTGGGTGACCCCTGAAACATCATATTTTCCGTTGAAAAGACTGAATAGAATGTTAGCCTACTAAACGTCGCTTCGATACATCAACGCCTTCCTCAGCGTCACTCCAGACGCGAACACATACGACTTTAAACTTTCATGAGCACTGCTGTACAGCCACTCTTGCTGATAAGAATGTGCTTGGAGTAATCGTAAACATATTGATGATTGATGCTTTTAGAAGTGTACACAATTCTATGATAACGTTTTCTTTTTTTGTGGCTAGTGTTGCATTGCAAAGACAAAATTTTTAAAACGCCGATTATTGTTAGAGGGAAAGGTTGGTAGAGAAATTATAAACATCTATTACAATGTTCATGCATTGTTGTTGATGTTATATTATTACTATTTTTATGTGTTTTATTATTGATATAATTAAAAATATAACAATACATCACTTTGTTTCAAATGTTTAACAAAGAACTGAGTAGAATGTTTCGTTCCGAAATCTGTGAAGTATACATTCACAAGCTACCTGCTTCGTGTCTAATGTCCATTCATATTTATTTTAGTGTATTTCATGCAAATTCACATGCTCTCATTTCACTATATTTCTCACATCTTCCGATTTTTTTCTCAATACTTGGAGAACAAAGAGATACATATAATTCTTTCCAGCAAGAAATCAGTATCTTAAAATTTAAATACTTTAAGTAGTTTATTTTGTTTCGTATTATTTCATTTCCTTTTTGTGTTAGAATAACAACCAAATATCTTCCTATTTCTACTACATCATAGACACAATAAATATCTTCCTTTCTATTAGAGGATCACAAAGAGCGGGAACCTATGTGGGAGATTCATTTGGCCTCTTTATACTAACTCCAAGTGTAGAGGAAATAAAATTTGAATTTGAGAGCTGGGATATTTCTCAACTGGAAACTGGCGTTTGTAAGTTAACCTCTTAAATTCACAAAAGTAAAAAGAAAGAAGAGTTTCGTCTCCTTGGTTTGACTCTGGTTAGAAAGTTGAATTATGTACTAAACCTAATCTTCTTCTCTGGGCCAAATATATTGTTAAAGAGAGTTACTTCATGAATTCTGTAATTAAACACAAAATTAGTAACAACAGTCGAAAATATTGATAAAATGAATACGTAAACTAACAAAATAAATAAACCGTTTATTTTAAAACATTCGAAAACAAAAGATGCCAATTTCAACGCCATTTCCGATAAGTCGCGGGCGGAGGGGCGGAGGGGCAGGCGGACACGCGGCACGGGGCGAAGGCGGCGCCGCGCGCTAGTCGAAGTCGCCCTCCAGCACGTTCAGCACGAAGCTGGACGCCACTCCGTACGTCATGCCCGCCCTGCGCACGCATGCGCAGTGCAACAATTCCAAATCCAACAAGATATACAAGAGATCATACTGAATGCCTTCGTCTTTTTTTATTATTTTCAAATTGCAGAATGAGGTGATTATACAGCGCTCGGTCATACGACTTTTCAGTTCTTAGGATTCGAAAAATATGCAAAGGGGTAGCTACGGCAAACTCCCTTTAAACATTAGAATGAATCAGTGCGAATTTTTAAGTGGGGGAATACATATCGTTGACTGCCAATGGGAGGAATATTTATTTCATTACCTTATATTAGCCAGATTACGGAGGAAGATGTGATGGGGAGTCGGTTACATAGACGAGGTTCTACGGGATGCTTTTAACCTAAATTGAAATGAGATGCACCGGTAACTGAGGGCAGATTTTGGAAGAATGTATGAGAAAGTTTAGGGATATATGTTAGATCCTATGGCTAGGTTTTTGTGGAGTTTTGTATTGTTGATATACCAAGGAGCATTAACTGCTTTTCTGAGGACCTTATTTTGGAATATTTGATGTGCCTACGTCTGTTCATCTGTAGGTCTCATACGGATAATCGACTGAAAGAAAAGCTAAAAACTAACATATAGGCGCAATCACTCGAGGAAAAGAGACAGAACGTTCGAAAACGTTTGCAATTTTTTGTTATCTTTAGTGGTGAAATTTTAATGGCGTGTTTTCAAATATTCTATTTTTACTCTTTCCTCTTTGTGCAACATCATTGATAGGTATCATGAGTAAAGCTAGGAAGTGCGTGCAATTGCTTGTTTTGTTAGTATTCGTAAGTCCGTTACTTCAAATTTGTTGCCAAATATTAAATGTGAGATGGAAAACGGTTTGCATATGATGCACATTTTACATCTTTTAGAGGTTTGTGGAATTGGAATATTTTGGCTATTGGCATATTTTTTAAAATTTATGTTAGTTGAGAATTACTTTTCAATAAAAATTATTAATCATAGCGAAGCATCAAGTTTCTTGACGTTTCAAACAGGCGTATACACAATCGTGTAGATAATTATCGACCAATGCCAGTAAAGTGGTAATGATAAAATAGGATAATGATTTTGAAATGAGAAAAGATGTAGCCTCTTTGTATCTACAATTTGGAAACGTTCTTACCTCAAATCGTGTTTTGCACAAATCGTTTTAATCGCATTCGTCAAAATACAAATGTGAGCCCATCACATCGCCGAATGTGAAAAGGTCTTTGGGCATAGAAGATGATTCTATCGGAAAGAAGGCGTTTCCTAAGATAAGAAAATTTCAACCGTTTTTATGACACTCTGTGTTCTTAATAACATATAAAATGTACAAAAGTTGATAATACTCGTATTTTTTTAATTTGCAGGTATCCTGTTTTTCTAAATGGCAAAATGATGCTAAAGTCATTGCATGTGGTTTTGATAGTGTTGCTGATGTCATACATGTGTTTGCAACCAAACGCTGCTAATATTGAACAATTCTGTGAATATTTCACCGTTTTAGTGGCATATTTGAACGCATATTTGAAAGCCTGCATAAGCTTCCTAGCTTCCTGATCGTTTGTTGGTTATGTCTAATAAAATATCTTGTTGTTAAAATATCTTGTTGTTATTAAAATAATACCATTTGATTTAAAGACAGTTATTTCTAAAATTTCATTTTATTTTCTCTTTCTTTAATACATACAACGTTTCGACAAAGTTGCTTACTAAATATCACGGCAACCTTTTCCATTCGTAATATTTTTCCTTTCAAGTAAACTAATAGAGATGACATCTTTCATCAATAACTTTTTAATGAAATAATAGAATGATTTCTGAATGAACGTACATCACATAATTGATCATCATAGAACGACGATGATCTTTATATTTATATAAAGCAAGAATTATAACAATGCTGTAGTACTTGAAAAAGACGACAAATATCATCGTCGAAACGTTGAACGTATTAAAGCTAGTGAAAATAAAATAAAATTTTGGAACTAACTGTCTTTAAATGTAATGGGATCAATTTATCGTAATGGTTTATTGACCTTAATAAACAGAATCGGTAATTGTTTATAACAATGTATTGTTATACATTATTGACTTTTCGATCCTATTTGGGGTCTTTTTCCAAAAAATCTAGTGCCCAGCTTTGTTGACATCAACGAACAAAAACAAACCTGGATAAACCTTTTAACAAATACGAACACTAGATTTTTTGAAAAAGAACCCAAATAGGGTCAAAACGTCAATAATGTATAACAATAAATTCATCGTTATAAACAATTTCCGAGTCTATTTATTAAGGTCAACAAACTATTACAATGAATAAGCAATACAACAGACGTATATATTAGCTAATGGGATCATTTTAATAACAACTCGCGAGCCCAGACAAGAGGCGCGAGGGCCGAGCACTGACATGTCGCGGAGGCCCGGCACGTGGCCGGCGTAGCGCGGCTTGCTGCCGGTGTTGGGGAAGTACTTCTGCGGGCCCTCGATGCCCTCCAGCACCACGGCCTTGCGCCAGCCGTGCGGCACCCAGTGCGTGGCGGCGCGCGCGCGGTACGTCTGCGTCCAGTGCAGCGTGGACACGTCGTTGAAGCGCGGCGCCGCCGGGCACGACCGCGCGCACCCGATGATGGCGCGCTGCGTCAGCGCTACGCACGCGCCACGCGCCCACCTCGCTCGATTCCGTTCCGCTCGGTTCAATTCGATTCGGTTTTCATTCGTTCAATTGGATTCCATTCAATCCGATTCAATTCAAGTCCATTAGCCACCTAAGACGGGACGCGGTTATTCACTCACTAAATCGCTCAAACAATTCAATTCAGTTCTGTCTCATTTTACGTGGCGAGGCTCAGGCCATCTCGCTTCCTCTTCCGCCTGACCGCGCACATGTTGCTACGCTTCTTTCGGCAAATGAGCAACGAAACAGGCGATTACATTTTAGCTCAGAGGCTTCTTTTCGGATTCAGAATATTTTACAAGCAGTATATCTATAATACGGGACAGCATTTACTTCCCCTCGGAACGAATGCGTACGAAGGATATTTTTTCCCTTCGATTTTGATCGAATTTGTACCCGCAAACTTGGGTACAACGGTACAATACGCTTACTGTTAGGCTACACATTTAATGACTCGTTTTCACTCATCACTCACATTTATCTCGTATTCACTCAATCACCCATCAATATCTTATTTCGCTGAAATGCCCCATCTCTAAACTTTGCGACTGGTTGAGAGGGCTTTGGGCATTAACTGTTGGGAGTAACAGCTGCATGGCGATCAGTGCTAATTTTTAATTCACATAAACTACAAGGTATAAATGAAAATATTGAACTGATATCAGGTTTATATCTTGAACAGTTTGTTGTGAAGAAAGTGCACTTTTAAAGTTTATATTGTGTTATGAACGATTTGGTCTTGAAGAATTTCCAAAATAGTGACAAACGTTCACTGTTATGAAATATGTATTTTACTCTATTTTTACCAGAAATTTAGAGAAAAAATTGGAGCCGTTTTTGAGAAAATTTTGAAAATATTTGGGGGACTTCATGTAAAGTACCTCCAAAAATTTTGAAGAAAGTTTTTCAAAATCGCGGCGCCTCGAGTGGAACCAAATGGACCGGGGAATGTCCAATTTGGAAGGAATCGTACTTATGGTTTATGCGCTAGTGTTGTTCACAGACCGACGGACAGACAGACGGACGGACGTTTTGAATAAAACAACTTTTTCGGTATCAGGAGACCCCAAAACGTATATTTCCGTTAAAATATCGAAATCGATTTTCAGCAGATTACATAACTTCCCCTATACTAAGTATATTACTCCGTTTATTCGTACATATACGGGAAAGTAAAGAAATAATTATTCAGATAAAATATTTCGGATATTTGATGATTCGGATGATTGACGTTCGATTAATAGACGTCCTAATGCAACATTCATTTGGAATAAATGGAATGGAATTGAATTGTATGGAATTCCATGAACTTCGATCAGGTCTAAACACAGACATTGCTTTAGCGCAAACCCGGGCACTTTCGATAGAAAAAGCAAACAATGAACTTAGTTGATGGGTTAAACCGTTGAAATACCGCACTCGACACGAGTAAACGATGTCCGTCGAAGGTATACGATTTGGGAGGTAAATACATAGCTCAAAAGATAAACGAATACTATTTATGTGAGTATTACTTTTTCGCTTTTAATAATAATGCATGAACAACAAAAAAGTAAATAAAACAATCTTAATTTAACTCTACTCATAGTATGAAAGGTAATTTTAATGCAGAGTTTTGTATGAACCTGTTTAAGACAAAGGGCGAAAATTTGGCGCCAAGTGAAATGAGATTCATAATCAATGAATTTATCAAGCAAGTCTCCAAAACGCGTGCTGCATTGTCTACTAGAGAGTTGAACTGCTCCTTGCTTAAGATCTATAAAATGTCTTTATTAAACTGAATCCGGAAAATGAAACTGGGTAAGATATATTTAGCAATGTCAAATAAATATATAAATGTCACCGATTGGCGAAACCAGTAAAATAAATGTCAAAATCAAGTTTAATAAATTTAAAATTTAATTGAAAAACTTTACCTCAATACTTTGTTTATTTTCGAAGCTATACCTCTTTTCAAACCTATCATAGTGACGTTTATCAATACTTGAGCGTGAGGTTTATCAATACGCAGTCTCATGCGTAAGTTTTCTTTCGTGAGAAGTCGTAATGTGGATATTTATCTGGAAAAACCTATTCCCTTTACATCAAATGTACCGCGACTTAAGGTTTACTTAAGGTTACGTCTAAGTGAACACCATATCACTTGATTAGCAAGAATAATGGGATTGATTGAACTTGAGGACAAATAAAGGCGGTATATTGTCCCTGAACTGCGAGTTAGATAACAGTATGTATGATAAATATCCGATTTTGAATTGTTGTGTGACAGTATTCTTTGAATTACTTCTTGACATGGCATGAAAGACATTTAAATATTTAAATATATACAACTTCGTCAGTGGTATAACGTCAATCATGTATGAGGTCAAATGAAATGTTCTAAATCTCAATACACGTACGAAATTAATCGAAAAACGGCTACTTCTCATTCGAATTTGCCAAGAAAATCTTTCCGATTACGGATCTCATTAATAGGTATCCAGATAATGTATGAGAACTATATATGAGACCACTCTCATGTTGAATTTAAGATATGATTTACACTTTTGTTCCTTAAAACATGCAATTACATCTTTATGAAATATCATGAATATGACAATTAAATCCAGTTTCTTCCCCACTATTCGTTGGAAAATATACACAATCAGATCATCAGTCAGTGCCGTAAAACAAATGATGAGAAGGTGTCCCTGAAAATGAACGCCTTCATAGTATACTCAATCCTTCATTTCATGAAAAAAAGCTTTTGCCTTCAATTCGAAACTTCATAAACACCCCAGTGTGAAGCAGAGCATGCGTTGTGGTGGTGATGGTGGTGGTGCTTGTGGTGGTTTTGGTTCAAGGAGAAATGATTGTGATGGTGGTGGAGGTGGTGGTACTTGTGGTGCTTATGTGTTTATGATGGTTGAGGTAGAAGTGAGGTTGGGGTGTTCGTGGTTGTGTTGGTGGTCGTTAAGGTAGTAATGGTGGGGATGGTTGTAGGGATGGTGGTAGTGGTGGTGGTGGTGGTGGAGGTGGAGGTTGTGATGATGTTTGAAGTAGTAGTGGTGGCTTGGGTGTGGTGTTTGAGGTGGTGGTGGTTGAGGGAATAATGGTGGTTGTGGTGGTGGTGCTTGTGTGTTTGGGATGGTTGGGGTAGTAGTGGTGGCTGTGGTAGTAGTTGAGGTAGTAATTGTGGTGGTGGTGGAGGTGGTGGCGGTGGTGGTGGAGGTGGTGGTGGTGGTGGTGGTGGTGGTGGCGGTGGTGGTGGTGGTGGAGGAGGAGGTGATGGAGGGGGTGGTGGAGGAGGTGGTGGTAAAGAAGTTGGAAGAGGTGGTGGTGGTGGTGGTGGTGGTGGTGGCTGTGTTGGCGCCCAGTCCCATGCCACTGGCGGCGGGGTCGGCGCCTGGCCAGCCTCAGGGGCCGGGGCGCGGGTCGATACCGCGCGTCCACACGCCCGACCCCAGGCCACGCGGCCAGCCGCAGCCTCTCACTGCGTTTGCCACAACTCGCCTCTCCCAGATAATGGGGCGGCTCTCACAGAGCTTAGATATATTGGAATATTTTTTCATTTATTTACTTCTTCTTCGGCCAGGTTGCCTTTCAAGAACTTAAATATAATAGTACTTTCACTAATGGGGTTTTGAGTCCAACCTTGGGATTTTGAGCTCTACACCGTTGCTCCGTTGTTAAATATTGTATTAATTAGTACAGGTTTGACTTTACTATTTCGTTCTCCTGGACCCGGCAATGCTTCGCTTTTGCATCACACACCATTGGTCACGTGTTTGTTAATCATGTTTTACACTACGCCATTCATTGCCTATGCAAACATTCTAATAGAAAAAACACTTTCACGCAAGTATGAGAGTTCAGGAGCCCTTGAGTCATCATTAACGAATAAATCATCATCAAAAACGCCCCTACATGCCCGATTTAATTCAAATCACTCTTTAAAAATGCCATTACTAATAAGAACAATGCTTAAAGATTTCAGCAAAATCGGTCGAGTGGTTTTTGTGTCAATATGCGACAGACATACGCACACTCCCTTTTATTTACATGTAGATTGATATGCTTTAATATTAGAATTATTGTTTGACTTTTCTTTATCATATACTGCAAGGGGATGACATTATTCTTTTGGAAAATAAATTGGGAATCATCTACCATTTTGTGTTGAGGTCTTTGCAATTGATTTGTGGTCAAGATGTTTGATTGGAAGAATTCGGTTTTATAAAAAGAACTCTAAGATTTCTTACGTGACAGAAATGTCTAAACTTGGCAAATATTTGTTTACTAATTCGAATCACTAAATTCTTAATATAAACCTTCTACCCTTGGGTTCGCGTGAGTTAATCGGCAAATGAGATGGAAAAATTCAAAGAATGATTATTACAAGCACGCAAAAAAGGGTTTATTTAAGACACTCAAATTATTCATGGTGACATGTTTTCAAAATTATAGCGTAATTCATATTTTATTGCTGTCAAAATTACAGATGCTATCATAATGAACAACCATTAGTGAACATTTTATCAGTTTAGAATACGGCGTCGTTTTTACTTATTTTGAGAACATTTGTCTTTCGTACCGTCCTTTTAAAAATAATGTAATCATCTATATAGTAGTTAAATTTGAAAAGTAGCACATCGACATTGCAATGCTATTTGAATTCCGATATTAAGAACAAAAATGATCATTGAATTAATCGGTAATCATTCTCTTTGTATTAATTAAAATTTATGTCCAAGACTAAATTGACCAAACTCTTAAATGATGCATGTCATACAAATGGCCTTTTGTAGTTTGACCTCATTTATATTTACAGACAGGGTGCTTACTCGACCCCATTGTGGCCACCTTCAGTGCCAAAAATATTGAGTAGACACTTTGTCGCTGGGGAAAACGGTAGCTCCTTAGGCAGAGGAGCATGGCCAATATGAGCGGACAAACTGCACTAGCTCTACCATGGCCACAATCATCACTCCTCTTTCCCATGGATTCAGAGTACACACATATAAATGGTATAAAACCATCATATAACAACTCAATCGTCGAAATGATTACTTTAAATTTACGTTTCAGAATTTTAAAAATTCTTCAGTAGTGCAACTCCGGAATTTATAACAAAACTTAATATAACGTAACGTAAACAAAACGTAAACAACAAATAAACAAAATTCTCTCTGAACGAAAGTCGGTAACATAATTATTTGGAATAACCTTCACGATATATTATGCTACTTCGTAATTACTACAATTCACTTGGGTGTCCCTTATATAAGGCAAAAAAAAAAAAATGGTTTGCCGAAATTTTTACGCATGCCTCCAAGAATCTTAATCTTATTACCATTTCGGAAATTAACGTTTGTGCCAAGAGGTTGACATCAAAACATGGTTGGTATCAACATTTTAAGATATTAAAAGTTCAAAATATCAAATTATCAACTTGGTATCAAATTTTAAGAACACTGGCTTTAAGTATGGTATTGAGCGAATCGGTGATGAATGGATGGCATTTTGTATCATATTATTGTCATTAATTCATATATATATATATATATATATATATATATATATATATACTTAATTTACTGAATATATTTCAATTTTCACTCATAATTTCAGATATTTTCTTTTTATTGTTTCTTTTTGATAATAACGGAAAACCATCCATGATCCTGCAGGTAGCAAACACTATTGATTTTGTTCTTTATCTGCAATCAAAAGTGCATGAATATCCTACATTTTTTAAACGCCTTTCTTAAAAGTTCAAAACATTTTTAGTATCCTCCTCCTTTAGTATCCTCCTCAATGACTCTTCTACCACCTTTAATACTATAGTATCAATAAAACACCTCCAGATTTCTCTTAGGTGCCGGAAGAGGAGGAAAAACATGCCCGTTTGTCACCTTTGTGCATTCAAATTTTGTCCGCTGAACTAACTCGTAGATATGATTTCAGGAAGGGAAAATAATATCTTTCTTTTCAATCTTTGCTCGAAAAATACACAAGCGCCATTACAGCGACCAGTTTTTCAGAGAGTTGTGACATAACAATTTTCATACCGTTTTCGAGACCCTAGCAGATTAAACAGTCTGCGTTTGCTCCATAATAGAAGCGCAGTTCGGAAACAGGAAGTTTTACTAACTTCGTAGCACGATAGCCTGATAATTTCAGAAAAACCAAGTAATTTTAGATATTTATTAAAAATAATTAAAATTAATAAACATTAAAAATAATTTTAAAAAATTAATATCAGCATAATTTCTAATTATGATGTAATTGCTTGGTTTTCCTGCAATTGTCGGGTTAACCTTCAATTAAGTTCGCGAAATCAAGCTTTTCTTGTTTCAGTTTTCGAGCGCCGACAACTTCTCTTTTTTTCGCAATAAGTCAGCCACAAAAGACGACAATTGTTGACAAAATTGCCGAGTTATTCAGAGGACTCCGCAGACAGAACTTCATGGACTGTGAAGTCTCTCGGCAGCAACCCAGCCCTGAAGAAAATCACGATTCACGATATGATGGTCATAAAGTCGTCATCATTGCCCTCGACGCTACGTTACCCGAACCATCGAGAGCCTTCACATGACTGGCCGCGGAAGCGTACATTCTCAGAAAATGCATAGAACTTTAATGTAAATGCACATTAAAGTAATTATCATGAACGCACATTAAATTTAAAGTACACTAATACATTAAGATTCAAGCGTCAAAGGTTTATGGCCATATCTAGAATGAATGAATGACCTTCATGGTCTGGTGATTATGAGTACATGACAAGAATGGTGTGAGGCAGGGAAACAGGAGAACCTCTACATTAATTCTACATTTATTTTAATTCAAGCTTTAATATAAAAAAATATATTTAGCTCTTTCAATGTACAAGGTACATTAAGTTTCATGTACATTAATACATTGATTTACATTAAATTGAATGACATACTGGTTGATCAGAAGTTGACGGTGCCCGTTCAGTAAATAAGTCAATAGAATGAACCGTGTCATTGAACGAAAGAATCAATGGAATGAATCGATAGTCTTGTATTACGAATGGATTATAAGTTGGTCATGACCTATTGTATTGCTTCTAACAGTAACGAATTTTATTTATTATTCATATATTTTAATTGTGTATGAGATAATCATTTTTAGAATTAGGTGAGTACACTTTTCGGCGTGATAGAGCTTTTCTCATTCGCATTTCTTGTATTTTTTCTACAGAATGGTTGACAGTGTATGACACACTGAGAGATTGAATCTGACGGTGTGCGACACCTAGACTTCCTGGCCCGCGGAACTCACCCGCGTGCTCGGTGCGCCAGAAGCTGCAGAGCTCGGCGGGCCGCATGGTGCGTGCGAGGGCGTGCTGCGTGCGTTCGCCCCCCGCGCCCCGAGTGCCAGTGCGAGTGCCTGGTCGCCGTTGCCCAGCGGCAGCCGCCCCGTGTTGCCCCTCCCCCCCCCCAACGGTCACCATGGCTTCCGTCTCTGGCGCAGCAACGGCTCGTGCTGCATGGGCAGAGTTCACCCTTATTTAACCCTTTAGCGCGGTTCGAATGTCGGAACATAAGTAAGCGCGCGGCGCACGGAGTGCGCCAAGCAGATCTCTTCTTTTTTTTCTGCAACTATATTGTGATATTTGTGTCTCAATTTATGGCACATATCATCACGGCTAATTATTAAAGACACAGTTAATTCATTACAACCCACTTCTTCCTTCTCTTCGTATTCGAGCAAAAGTTTTGTAATACGACAGATTTGTCTCTCAAAATCACCCCTGGAACGAAACGTTATTGTTTCTCAAAAGAAAACGATTTGAATTTGCTAGTTTGAAAACAGTGAGTATAAAAAGCTTTCTTCCATGAACCTGGAGAGATCACAGTTCATAACAGAAGGATAATTTGAGACTCTACGTGACTACGCGCGGCGCACAGTATACGACAGACGGTCCCAATAATTCATGTCAGGATTGAGTGAGGACAACGAAACTTCACACACGGGAAGCCAAGACTACACTGTAAGGTTACAGGAAGTGATATCGAATATCGACTCATCTATCGGAAAAGACGCAACAGTATTCGCTTTGCGCCAACGCGTCCACTTAAGGGTTAAAACACAACTTTATACGTTGTACCAAACTACTTTGCGCTTGACGTTTGAGCAGTGGCGGCTGGTCCCTAAAGGGTTTAGGGCGGCGCCCTCTGCAGAGAAAACACAAAAGTTGCAGAAAGTATTAAACTTTCAATAAATTGACTCGTTTAATTTATGCGTACCACCAGCGCAATTTTTGACGACGAATTTAGTTTTCGGTGTTCGCTTAAGCAAAAGACAAAATGTTTTTGGAATGGGTCGAATCGTGGATTATCGCGAGTCCGTCTGTAACTGGTACGTGCGAGGCAATGGTAGCTTGATGAAGAGTGGGGTTATTGATAATTGGGTGGGGGCAACGAGCTGCTATGACGGTTTTGTTCACTGCTATGACGGTTTTGTCAAGTCCACACCTATTAACTTGGCTAAGTATGCCGACCCTTTACATTTGATTTCATACGTTACTGTTTTCTTTGCTGGATTTTTTAAAAAACATTGTACTTTCGCGCGATCACAATTGTATCTTCAGATATCAATATGAAAGGTCTTAGACAAGGATTAAAACTCCGATGCGGGTTTGAAATCGGTTGTACACAACATCTCGCAGTTTTCTTCGTCCAACAAATATTTTGAAGAGGTAAAATATTTGTGATAGTTCTGGCTTATTTACCCCTTATTTCCCCTCTCTACCCTTATTTCCCCTCTTAATTTGCAACCCACCGGCCACCAATGCATTTGAGAGACGCGTGATGACCTCGAGAGTGGCTCCCAGTGACTCGCAATAGCAACGGCTTTTCCAGTGAGTAATCTACCGTTGATGCCACCAATTCGTAATAAATAAATGAAGGGTGTAAAGTGTCGTATCTAGTGAGTGCTTCTTCCATGCCTGTATAACCCCCAAATCAAACTGTCACCTCATTAAAAGAATCCGGACAATACAAGTATCAGAATGAAAGTATTAAAAATACAGGGCTGAAATATAGTATTCGCTATCTATTCCAAATCTACTATTCGCTCGAAAGGTTATGCAGCGCGCATATAGCAAGGCTTATGTTAAGGCAAATGTTAAGCTCGGCCTTGCTGCCTCTGCCGAGGTCCAAATGCAAAGCACAAAGAAGAATGGTTCAACGTATCATCATGACATAAACGAGCTTTATTTTAAAAACAATATTTCCTCTTTAAACCAGAAAAGCATTGAGTATTATATGTTATTTTCTTACGTTTCGCCGTATTCCTTTCAGTGAACAGAAAATGTGAAAGTGAATACCTTTGGCCTAGGATGTTTTAGAGTCAGCCACTCTCACGAACAATCTTTTCAACCACCTCGCAAACTGTATTTTACTTACGTTGGCAGATTAAAAAAGAGTTTCTAGTAAGCTAGAACTTTATGAATGCCGAAAAATTAATATTAAATTTTGTTCTGACTTCGTCAGTTGGTTTACATACATCATTCTCGGAAAACGGTTCCCTCTGACGGTTCCCTCCTAGTATGAAAGTAATCAATAAGCAAAGTTCACCATGATAAACTGTAGGAGGCAGATCATCTCAACGTATGTTCATCAAATATTTAACCAGTCAAATACGAACCAGTGTTATTTATTTTGAAATATAATTTTGTACGGCATTTAATTCATTCGTCACCAACATGGTGCCCACAGTTCCATCTAAAAAATTTCTACCATTTCTTTGAATGGCATCAACAGCTGAATTTTACTAAAATCAAGCTCGCTAGAAATGTTCGTAATGAATTTTGCTTAATTTGATTTCCTTAGTTTCATATTAGAGAATAAAGACCTCCAAATACCCGAATACCCGAGTACAAATTCAACAAACTTCAAACTTCACTTCAACTTGCTTCGATCATCACATTTTCTGGACTTCAGCAGAAACCATCTCTTCTTGAAGGAAATTTGTCTCGACAAATATAGTTTTCCTGCAGGATAAGGTCAGTTCAATATATTCTACCAGCAAACCCATTTTATTAATGAAGTATTGCAATGTCCATTTTAGATTTTTAAGAACAATTCTTGGGTCCTTAATGTTGGTTAATTTCTGTTTCTTCCGGTTTTACCGCAGTCTCCCTCATTCAACCCGCATGGCCCTTGGATTCGTAAAGACAATTAAAATTAGTACAGAATTTTAAAACATTTACTTGGACATAATATCAAAAATTGCCAATTCTAACAAAACGATATTTAACAATTTTGAAAATTATAAATTTTCACAGAATGTTCAGAACAGCAGTTCTTTAAACATTGCACCAAATGAATTGAATTAAATTTACAACTCTTGAATTTGGCCAAGGGGTATCAAATTGTTTTGAACGATAACATTTGTAACGATTGTAACTATCGACAAAAAGCAGAATGTTCGTTTTGATTTAGTGTTGCAAAAAAACCCAATGTGCTTTGGGGTACTTACACAATCAATGATCGTAAAAATAATATCAGAAAGACGCAGAACATCGCGCTCCTTTCATATGTCACCACACGTCAATGCCATCAGGTTATCACAGCCGTAAAAGTCCTCCTTCCGCCCGTTGACTCCATTTTCTTTGGCCTTCGCCACCGCACTTGAACCACCCCCTCCACATCGCTGTCTCCATCTTTTCCCTCGTCACAGAGCCTCCAGCTTCTGCCCTCACGCGCCGCCGCCGCCGCCGTTGCCACCCTCGCTTTGTGCGCCGTACGGCGGGTGATCTATTGCTCCATAGTGAGCGCTTAATTAGCCGCAGGAATCCTCACCCATTGTGCTATCCGCTATCTACATTCGTATCCGCTCTCCTACCCCATTGTCGCGAAATGCATTGTGTGGTGAGAAGCGAATTACTTGCATAGCAAAGTGCAGAGCTTTTTCTATTTACGATATATCTATGCGTTCCATCGCTTTGTATCTCAATAATTAATGATTTGGAATTGTTATCAATAATCTACAATTGAACAGAATTACTGAGATTATGGTTTCTTCGGTCACTACGGTCATTACGTTACCCAAATCGTGAAATAGTGGATGGTATTTCAAGCATCTGTTCATTGATTCTTACAGCATTGTCCGTTGTGTTTCTTTAAAAACAAATTGCATTGCTCTACTTCAATACGACGTTTATATGTATTTAGTAGTGGTCCGCAGCAGTAAAAATGCAACTGAACAAAACCACACAAAATGGTTTTCCAAAAACGAACAAGCACACTGCTCAAGAACAACAAATAGAATACTCTCTCATTACACTGCAAATAATTAAACCCTATATTAATTAAACACTAAAAACTGCTGAATACCGATGCATAGTTTTTACTTTCTCTCTGGGAAGTAGAATGAAAGTTATGTAATGTTGCTCGAAAAAAACTGATTTTCGACATAAAACCTCTTATTACGGGGCCCTGATAACAAAAAAGGGGATAAATCCAGTTTATAAATTTAGAACAAAAATCCTCTAACATGTAGTTTAGCCGGAATTAATGGTTTGTGGGCCCTTGTTACCGAAAAATTGAATGACGGCAAAACGTCTGTCCGTCCGTCTGTCTGTGAACAATGTAAGCTGCTAAACCGTTGAGCCGATTTTCTCCAAAATTGATATTCCTCAATTGATCTGGCCAATGTTGCGGCCGCTTAAATTTGAAACCGATATTTTCATTTTGGGGGTATTTTACATAATTTGGGGCATTTTCAAAATTTAAAAAAAAATTGCTCCATTGTTTTTAATTAAATTGTGTTGTTATATAGTGTGAAGAACATTTAAAAGAATGGTGCAGTCTCATGTTCTTTGAATTCTCTAATTTTTCAAAAATTGAAAAGTTCAAAATTTTTTCGGAGTCTTCCTACAACTAAAATATTAAAGATAGTGAGTTTTCCTTTAATAAAATCTGTTCCTTAAAGATAGATTTTGAAATAAGGTCATGTAGAGTTTTTCGAAAATTTGAATATTTTTCTCGTAATTTTGCATGAAAATACGGGCAAGAAAGTAAATGCACCTGTAGTTTACATACCAAGTACATAAAAATATATTGTTCCATATCGCAACACGTAAATAGCAAGTTCTGTTTTCCCGCGAATCTAATGCGTCATCGAATGCAATGCTCAGCCCATATTCGAAACTTAAAATTTTGAAAAGAGGGTTTTTATAGAATGTAACGCACATCAAAGAGAGATTAATATATACGATATTTTATTTAAATTTATGTAATACAACAAAAGATATATCGTATACAACAGCCATTACATTCCATCCTTCATTATTATCATCATCATTCCATATCCCATACCTCCAGGATTAGCAACCCACGAAATAAAAATTTGATTCCTCATAATGCTGATCCCCCCAAAAAGCAGTCATGTACACTTTACACGGGGTAAATGTAACTGAGCCTCAGAAAGTGTATCCGCGCGGCCAATTCGTGACAAATAAAACAGAAAAAACATCAGATTATAGAATTGAAAGTTTCCCAATTGTAGATGACTGTTAAAGAAACAAATTAGTGAACATGAAATAAGGAAAGGGCACACTCAAAATGAATTTATTAATGCAGTAAATTACAAGCTTGAATGACCGTTATTCCCTACGAAACGGATAAGCCCTCAAATCGAATGCATCATTCAATCTAATGCCTACCACGATTTTGAATACTACATTTGGTCAAAAAAAAGGGCGCATTAGATTCGCGTAAATACGATTTATAATATGTATATATAAATATTATAAATCGGGGCCTATTCCTAGAAAGTTCAATGTCGCATGACCACAGCTGTGCAAAATTCAGCCGGTACGCGCAGCATGATAACAGACGGAGTAATATGAAGGCCTCGGGGCAATAACATGCTATGCCACTACACACAAGTTTTGAGAAAATGAAGAGTAAAGGTTTAGACGTTGCATTACACACATTGGGATAAAAATATTTGTTCATGAATTACACTGCCATCTTGTGGCCAATTTAAAAAAACAACAACCACCATCATCTACATATATCTATTCGATGCCACGGGGCTACGAAGTACAGTAATATCTCAATTTCATTAATAATGTGCCCCGTTAATTATGATTTATTGCCCCGAAGTCTTCATATATGTGAGTTTTTCTGACAAAACCGAAAGTGTTTAGAGTTTTTAGAATATTTTTCCGGTTCCTAAGAATCTAACGAAGCCACTCACACAGCCGGTGGCTGCACAGTTTTCTTTCAAATTCTTTGCATATAGGAAATTATTAACATTGAAGATATCGGCATAGGCTAATATAAGAAATTAAATATGGTTAGCGACATAATTTATCTTCAAAACTTTGTAACATCTAGAACGTCGGTAAGTTTTGTGACTGACAAATGCAAAACAGGTTCAGGTATGGAAAAAAAATAACATTTAGGGCTCAGAAGACTAATTGAACAAGGAAAGCCTTATAATAGTCTAAATCAGTTGCAACCATCAGCGTCAGTAAATTTCCTAAATAAAAATTGCGTTCACAAGAGAATCTATAAATGTAAAAGTTTGGTTATTTGTGTTATTTTCTGAATTAGGTTATTTAGTGCCTTAGACCAACACTCCTATACAGTCCCTCTACCCTCTCCCATACACTGCCCTACACTCCCTCTACCTACTCCCTTACTCAGTATACTTCAACAAAATCCAAATAGCCCAGAACCAATTCCTACACACAATTACTAATGCATTCTGGCTCATATCAAATCACAAATTATATAGTGAATTTAACCGGTTCGAACCCATCGTTCATCACATTGCTTACCTGTCCCACAACTTCTTCGGTAATATTCATCACATCCAAAATCTATCTTTATTCAATCTTTGAGTAAACCCAACTCATCCCACTCGCATTATAAATAAATATCCCATTGAATGTAAAATAATTTCAGACCTAAAAGCAAACTTGTGAGGTGCCGTCATGGTTTCCTCAACATTTTTATTAGCGTAAATTTAGACTGAGTTTTAAACGTCACGCGATCTATACATATGGGTAATGTTTTAACATTTTTAAATTAATATACGTCCAAAAAAATCTAATAATAATAATAATAATAATGATAAATAATAATAAGCCATCTTTAGTTGTGATATAGAGAAATAATAATAATAATAATAATAATAATAATAATAATAATAATAATAGCCAATCCCCATAGCTAAGATCGCTAAGACAATAGTGCTCTGACGATCTCGGACGGAAAGATCGCGAGTTCGAGTTCCCCCTGGGGCATGAGTGTGTTTATGTATGTCTGTATGTGTGTGTCGTCCATTCACACTTTATGATCATAATCATTCCATTTTCCATCCCCCCAGGACTAACAATCCTGGGAGATAAAAATCGGATTCAACTTAATGCTGATTCCCTGACGAATCACATGCACCCATATAATGATACTGGGCCCCGGTATATGCAGGTGCATGTCAGCGTGGTCCGAGACGCTTGAACAAATAATAATAAGAGTAATAATAATAATAATAGCAATAATAATAATAGTAATAATAATAATAATAATAATAATAATAATAATACCGCCCACCGTTCACTGATCGCACGATAGCGGCAAACAAAGGGGATATAGTTATCCTGGATTTGGAAAAAAAATCGTTTCTTCTTGTGGATGTTGCTGTACCTTGCGATTAAAACGTCGTTACGAAGGAGGCAGAGAAACGTCATAAACACAAGAGTTTGGAAATAGAGATCAGCCGAATGTCGGGCGTAAAAGCACAGGTCGTACCGATAGTCATCAGAACTCTGGGATTTGTTCCACAAAATTTGTGTAAGAACTTGTGTAAACTCCCAGTTAATTCAAAAGACTGCGAAGTGCAAGAAATCGCTTTATTTGGAACAGCTCACATTTTGCGCGAAGTATTGTAGAGGCACTGACAGTCACCGGATGTGCTCCTTATGTAGCAGGTTGCAACCTGGAGTAGATTTTATATTCAGCCGACACATTACATCTTTAGTCCCGATAACATATTTAGATTATAATAATAATAATCATAATAATAATAACTATTATTATTATTATTGTTGTCGTTGTTATGAGTAGAAGAATAAAAATAATAAAATGTAGTGTCTCTTCTCGCCCCCCACTACTTCAATGTCCCTTCCCCTCGACCTCGCCCCTCCAGCCCCGCCTGTCCTCGCCACCGGGAGCGGAGCCGCCTCCATCTCTTTCCCACTCGCCGCCTCTTCGGCCAGGCGAATCTGTCCGAATTTCCATTTACACGCGGGCGACGAGACCTGATTGACGGCGGCGGCGGGGGGGGGAGGGGCGGGGGGCGGCGCCGACACGCGGACACGCATTCCCGCCCGCGCCGCCCATCTCCTGTTAATTACCTCGTTAAGCCTCGCCCGCGCTGTTTACATGCAGCCCCGCCCCTTCCCCGCCCCGCCCCGCCCCGCGCGGGCCCCGATCCGCCCACCCGGCGAGTGTGAATGAGCGAACGGACGAGTGCTGCGCCAGATAAGTCGCCGAGGGCGACGCGCAGCGGGGCGGGGCGGGGCGGGGCGGGAAGGGGCGGGGCAGCACCCGCCGCCGGGCCTCCCCGTCCGTTCATCAACATTCCTGAGTTGGCGGGCCCAGGACATAAAATATAATTATTACGGACAATGGCAGGCGCTCGCGGAAGAAGAAGAAGAAGAAGAAAAAAAAAAAAAGACAGCTCGATGGCGGCGACGCGAACGCCCCTAGCGGCGGAGCGGCGCGGCGCGTAGGCCAATTATTGCATTAGGCGGCAGCGATCGTCTCAAAGCTGCCGCGTCGGTTTCTTTCGCGGCGAAGAGCGCAGCGGTTTTTGCACATTCTGACTGTCCCGCCATCACTCGCCACGACGGGCTGCCGGTCACCGCCTACCCGCTGCTGGCCGCTGCCCGCGACCCACTGCCTCTCGCCCGCCACCCGCCTCCCTCTACACGCCGCCAGCCGCCCGCCGCCCGCCACCCACTATCGGCCACCCGCCACCCGCCTCCCTCTACTGGCCACCCACCGCCCACCGCCCACCACCGCTGTCCTGTGCTCACAGTCTTACGCTCACAGGCCCCCGCCCAACGCCCACCGCCCACCGCTCATTTTCGAACTTCAATACCCCGTACCCACCATCCACTGCCCGCCCACTTTCCCGTCGTTTCCCTCCCACTGCCAACATTCACCATCGAATCAATCCTTCTCCACTCCCGGTTCAAACCCGCCTGCCTTCCTCGCACGTCCACCGCCTCCAACTACCACCCACCCCACGCCTCCCCACCCACTGCCCTGTGTCGCTACCTGTCGCACACCCATCACCTGGCCGCCTCCTGCCCATTACTCCTCACTCGCCGGCCCTCACTGCCCGCCGCCCACCACCCCCGACCATCGCCATCGACGGGCGACCGCTCCTGTCGATTGTTTTTAACAGCGAAGCGTTCCCGCTAACGATTAAAATGGTAATTCCAAAGCCGTTTGAGTTGCGGCGGATTAGGCACTTCGCTGTCTGACGATCGCGAGATATGCGTGATGGACGCAAGAACGAGACGCCGATGCTTTTGAAATGTGAGTCGCATGGCTGGTCGAGTTTTCGTGGCTCATTTTTAATAGAACATGTGTTTAACATGAGTGTCAAATGTGGTGGAATGCTGACCCTCAACCATGTCACAACGCATGATTTACGCCCCGTAAAAACGAGTGCGTGATCCAAAAGGACGTATCTGGGAAACGAAATGATTTCGCTCTTTGAGACACGTAACGGGAGCGTACTATTCGAAACGTAATCAAAGTTTAATTATGTTTCTCGATTCTTAGAAGTCAAATTATCGACTGAAACAAATAATTAAATTTATAGGAGGATGTAAAGTCGTCCTACAAATTTCGGTGTTGCTATGTCTGGACTGCTCTTACTTTTCTATCATTATTTTTGTCGCCAAATCAATTGTCATTAATTTCTGTATGTCACCTTTCATTGTTCCTGCTTTCATTTTAAGTGTTTCGCCAGTTATTTGTTTTTTTAAATTACCTGCCTGTCAGCGCTGATATTTTAGTTTGAAAAGAGACTTAAAAATCAATTTGATTTTTTTGATGAAATTTATTTGTATTTTTAAATATAGAAGAAAAAATAAAACTACTTAAATATTGTACTCTAACAAGTCTATAATCTGAGTTTTTCCGACTCTACAATAATTCGCTAACAATATTTAATATATTACATAAAATTCCAGTCAAGAGCAATTCTTTTCATTGTCTTTCATTCATCATTTAGGTACATCATTTACAAACTTTTCGACAGAAATAACAAAAAAATGACACACTGGAAGAGAAAGAAACGTTTTGTTGATAAAATACACACTGGAAGAATTTACGAATACACAGACTAGCAATAATTCTCTTTTGGAATAATGTGCGATATTATTATTTAATGTTTATTGTACCGATTAATAATTTATTTTTAAAACGAACCAAAAAATGTATTATTATCCCTCTATATCACGACTAAAGATGTTAAGAGTCGGCTGAATATAAAATCCACTCCAGGTTGCAATCAGCTACCTAAGGAGCAGATCTAGGGACTATCTACTATACTTTGCGCAAATTATTATTATTATTATTATTATTATTATTATTATTATTATTATTACTATTAAGAGATGGTAAATATTACTTAACTTTTAACTTAACGGCAAAATTTTCGAAAGTCTTCATTTTTGAATTGCTAGAGCATTTCAAGCAGTGTTCACTGGCTTTGCACATCATGTTTATTTCATATTCTGATGACTCGTTCTATTTGAAGACGTGAACACCAAACCTGCTCCATGCCAAACGGAATATACACACATTGCCAGGTGTAAAGGTTCGCGCAACCAATCACACCTGCGCTGAGACACGCGAACACGACGTGCGCGATAAGCTCGCAGACAATCATCGCAAGGACAGATAGGACAGACCGTATAGGACGGACCGGGCGGCGCGTCCACTGGTCGTCCCACGCGCGTCCGCGCCTCCTGGCTTATCTCCTGTCGGCTTATTTATTAGCGCCATTGCTAATGGGGCGCTCCAATTACTTTGCCGGACATCTGTATTAGTGCTGGCCATTTGTAGGATGGGCGATAGTCACCGTTCATTTCTCACTTGCCGTTCGGAGACCGCGCAGCATGACGTTATCTGACTACGAGCCCAACGCAACTACCAGTAGGGTTCTATCGCCTTTGACGAAGACGCGTTCGAACAGAGATGGCGCCTTGAGTTGTCCAGGAGTTTTTGCAAAACATCTTGCAGCATTTGCCAAAGTTTTTACTAGTATTGACGTATTTACTATTCTGATGTTCAGGGACCTTTACCACAGGTCTAAGTCACATAAAGTCGCGTGCTATGCCAGTAAAATAAATGTATAGGATAACACGATTTGTTTTAAATATTGCTGTTTTATAGTTTCCAAACAAATAACTATAACTAATTAAATTTTCCTACAATAAATTGTATTTTATATTTTTAAGAATTTTCATAATTTGGAGTCTGGGGTAATATTTTGAAAATATTGTCTTCTGTTCGTATCGTAGTTCAACTGTTTATTTTACAGAATAATGTCTATATTCTTTGTTATTTCGAAATCAAGGAGTTGTCACAAATTAATTCTCTGTTCCGATATATTGTACGCAAATTGCTTTTCATTTGATTTGAAACACGTCAACAAATGCCACTAATTCAAGTCTGGGACTCCTATCACGATCGCACATTAGGCAAACGTGGTTGTTACGTCTACAAATTGGAGTAATTCAATGAGCCCAGCATTGCATGGAAAACATTGTTTCGATCAACGGCGATTACAACCCACTGTGTTTGATATTGCCTCGACAACTACACAGATATTAGGAGAACTGGTCTGGTTGGATATTACAATCGCATATTGCTCAGATAGAAACTGATTAATAATTGATTGATAACCGCAAACTGAATGTCTTTCATGTCATTGTCACAAAGTTCAAACAACGCGTCAATGGCCACAACCCTTATATACGAGATATCAAGTCTCACATGACATATTTTAATATTCTCTGAGCGTAACACACTTTAATTATTTGTATTTTCTCTTCCAGTCGGTTTCTAAATTGGGAACGAAATATAGTGTACTGTTTCACATTTCACTGATTCGAAAACCATTATTACTTTCTTCTACATACAGATGAATCTATCAAAAATAGGCACGATCATCTTCAAAATTCGCAATTGCGATTTAGGTGCTTTTTCCTTCGACAGATACGTTTTTACAATTAAGCACCTTCGACTTTTAGTTGCTAAAATTTGAGAAGAACTCATACATTGAATGTTATGGAAATTTCTTATTAAATATCTGTAAAATTCAAGCGAAATTGATGGAAATTATTTTACAATTAGGCATTTGTTTTGAAATTATTTTTCTTACATGACTCTAGAGTTTAAAAGCCAAGACTGTAATTTTTTAACACTTTGACCGAAATACGTAAACAATTATTTTTAATTAATTGTTCTAAAAATAATGACAAATTTCATCAATATTACATGAGGCAAAGGCCACTTCAATTGTGTTTTAAAGAAGTGATACAATCAGCAGATGTTTCATATAGTTCACTAATAATTATTTCTTAAATTGAAAGTGGACAACGAATTTGTAAAAAAACCAATTAAATCTGTTAATTGATATAGAGTAAGGTTTGGAAAAGAAAATGAAAATAATTAGTAGCAAGAAATAAAACATATTTAAGGAAAATAAGATTTTAAGAAAATGTTTTCAAAATTGATTGTATCAAATATTTTTATGTATTTATCGTCAAAAAAGCAAAACGTAATGTAAGTACATTCAAAGTTCGTTTTCTTGAGCTAAAGGATACCTACTCACTTTTTTACAATACACAGTTGAATAACAAATGTACCAACATGCAAGGTTTGTAACATTTGAAAACTAGAAATTTTCGCTCTTGAGTAATAAAAATTACTTAGATTGGCAAAAGACTATAGATTTAATTTGATAGGATTGCTGACGAGATACTCAATCTCACCCTGCTCTACTTCTCGCGCAAGCAGCAAAAGAAGAGCTCATCTCAACGTTTGCAAATAGTGAAGTTACATTTACTTCATGAACCAAAGCAAGGGACCATCTCAACATTTATGCGCGTTTATGTTTAATGTACAAGGTATACAGAGGGTACACAGCATGGACAGATATCGGTGAAAGATTACAGTAACCAAATTATAAAAGCAGACCGGACCATTCTTGCAAGTACGATGGAGGAAGCAAAAAACTGGTTCAAAAAGCAAGTTCTCTTTTGTGAGTTGCACTAGAGTACTATACTTCGATTATTGCGACGTTGTGTATAACGATTTAAACTTAGCACTTGCCACACGGTTACAAAGAGCTCAAAATGCATGTATTCGTTTTATTTACAATCTAAAAAAATACGATCACATATCGAACATGTTTGAATGTAATCAAATATTGCGGCTAAGCGACAGGCGGATGCTTCATTGTCTATCTCTTCTATTCAAATTACTAAAAACAAAACATATACCGCATATAACAAGTCGGTTCAGGCCTCTTATATCCGCTAGGCTCGATAAATCATTATTATTACAAATACCAAAACATAATTCTAATTATTATAACAAGTCACTTACCGTAGGCGTAACGAGAGCTTGGAACTGCCTCCGAAAAAACATTAAACATAGTCCTTCTGTCAATTCTTTTAAGAAGCAATTAAAAGCTCTATTATTTTCCAAGGCATGTAAGATTAGCCTCTAATATATTTGCCATACAATTTACAAAACTCAAACTTACTAAGTACTGATTGTAGTGTAATATTTCAAATTATTGATGAAAACTATTTTTAACTAGTTGTATTAGTAATTAATTTCACTTTTACTGTCTCCTTTATATTTTTGTCGATTTCTTGGTAAAGAGTGCTCAAGTCCGCTTTTCCTGGAAAACATGATAAAGTAAATTACAAAGAATGAAAACAATATTAATAACTAACCATATTGAATATGTGCACACAAGATAAGAAATTGTTTAGCATCTAAACAAAACTTTATATTGATTTGCGGGAAATCACTAAGCCTTTAAAGGTCTCCTTCAAAAACACGATCTATAATTTAGTTTGTACTTAACAGTTTTTTAACTTAACTGAACTCTCATTCCCAAGAAATCGACGGTTATTTTTATTTTTAATCATCAGAAAGTGTGTAATGCTTATCTGCTACTATCTTTTGTCTTAAAATTAAATTTCTTTTGTCTGTTATGTGTGTAAATTTTTAATTTTCTTTTCGCTGGACATCTTATAAAATAACATTTATTTGATTGTAACTGATACAGAAATTGAAAATATTCTAATCTTTGTTCTTATAATTATCAATTTGATTATGTTACCATATTGTTGTAGCTACTGTGTCACTACTTAACATTACACAATATTTATTCTTATTGTATAAGTTTTGTTACTTAATTTGGTCATTTTTGTATTATCCTAGATTACTTTTCTTCAAATCAATGTACATTGTAATTTATTATTTTTTCTAATTAATGTATTAAGTATATTTAGATTTACTATTTTTGTCAATGTCCTCGGCCTTCAGCCGCCATCCTGATTGAGGTTTTCTGGATTTACTCAATCGCTTAAGGCGTATGCCGGGATGGTCCCTAGTTTTCTCTCCCAGAAGTAAAAGTAAAAGTATCCTCCCCCCTAGATTTTCTTCGTAGTTTATGAAATAATGTATATATTTAATGTGGTTAGGCGGAAGAGCAGGCCAAATGGCCTGAGCCTCGTCACTAATAAAGACAATTTTATAATTATTATTATTATTATTATTATTATTATTATTATTATAGTACACTCGTACAAACTACCTGCACTAGCCTCTTCCTTCTAAGGTAATCAAATTTAAAAATATACTTAATTCCATTTATATGGGGACTTACGTATAGGATATTAAAATATCCTATATGTAAATCAAAAAGATTAATGGACAAGAGGGTGCAGAGAGGTTCAGCAATATACTGTAGTTGGCCCTCCTGTGGTATTAGGGCTCTGTACGATTAAGATTTTCCAGACACATGTTCAGAGAATATTATCCCATCTTCAGGGGCATCAAGTATTTTAGATCATATTTAGACCATTCACGACCATGTCTTCGTACCACTAGAGACGAAATTGCGACAAGTACGTAAAAGAGCTCCGTGGCAAAGTCTTGTTCAGTTCGTCTGCACCGCAACGTTCGAGTGTGGGAGGAGGGGGTGCTGTGAGGGTGGCGGTGGGGTGAGTACGGGCGCATCCGGTAGCCCCTTCCTGCCTACTCACGCCTATGATTATCCAGACACGAAATGTTTCATAACTTGGAAAAATAAATACCTTAGCGTAGATGGTAAAGTTAATATATACAAGACAATGGTAAGACCAGTTCTGACATATGCAGTTGAAACACGGGCTGATACAAAGAAAACAATTATACTGATAAGTAGAAATGAACACACTACGATCGATAGTAGGAAAGTCAGTGTACAATGACTGATACACCAAAATATGTGAAAAGAAGGAAAAAAGAATTGAATAACCGTATTACACGAATAAGCGGTGATAGACTGGTGAAGATAGCCAAGGATATGATACCATTAGGAAGGAGAAACCCTAGAAGACCGCAGAAAAGATGGAGACAAGATCTGCAGTCAACATCTAGTGAATCCCTCGGATAAAGCGTGAAGAAAAACCTACATAAAAGAAGAATAAGAAATGTTTCAGAATTCTTATCCCATTTTCAGTGGCACTAGGTACTTTAGAATACGTTTTGACAACATCCTCACATCCCTAGAGAAGCAAGTGCGACAAAATCGTCAAAAAGTTCCGTGGCAAAGTCTTGTTCAGTTTCGTCCGCATCGCATCGTTCGAGTGCGGCGGGAGGGGGAGGGGGTGGGGGTAGGAGGGGGAGGGGGCGGGGGTGCATCCGGTGGCGGCGGCGTCGCCACGTGCAGGCGCTCATTAGGCGCGGGGCGCGAGGTCAGCGCTCGCAGCCCCTTCGCACGTGTTCCCTGCGGACGTCCGGCCCCCGCTCCCACCCCCTCCACCCCACAGGCGACGAGGAGAGAGCCTCCACTTGCCAAGGGATTCTTCGTCCGTTATACTGCGATTTTTGTAACTTTGCTTCTCAAGGCCTGTCTTCACGATGGAATACGTCACGATATTTCGCGTCTTTCTCGGTCGAGCCGCTAGGTTTTGCGATCATGCGACATCTACCGGCAAGTCCGAGGAAGACGCGAAATGCCCATTGTGGCCGTAGGGGCTTGAGAGGCAGCAATGTAAAAATCACAGTTCCAGTAGTAGTATACTTCGATTTAAACACAGTTGTACTAAAAGGTCACGAGCTAGAAGGACAGGGGATCACTCCCATCCAATTGGGAGCTTCGTTAGGACTAAATTTTTTGGTATTGGAACTCCCGATTGGATAATGTCCCCCCATCGTAACCTTGAAGTCCGTTTAAATCGAAGTACTGCAAGTATTTTACAGGCGTCTCTCGCATTCCAATTGCGATTTAAGTCTGTCATTGCAGTCTTCTGCAGTTAATCCTCTTCTAGCCATCACCTTCTCCAGTCCTTCCTTCCTTGTATGTCCGAGGCTTCCTCGTGTTTTGTGTGATGTTGGCTTCCAATTCCAGAGCTTCAGAGGGGATCGTTCTTCACCCATTCTGTTTAAGGGACCATAACATTTGAGCCTATTAACTTCACTGGTATAAGTAATGTTCAAACTCACTTCTGCTTCTGATTTCTGTTAGTTCCATCCTCTCTATATACCAGGAGTTACCAACGAGGTCGGTATCGACATGAAATTTTGAACGGGATCAATGATGATCATGAGGTCTGTTGGGGGGTCAATAGCCGAATATAAACTGGCGACTGATCAGTATGGATCAACTTCACAGCGTGTATGTAAAAAAACAAACATTTTATTTTCAATAACAACTGTATTACGAATAGAAATAAAATATTAACTTACTCGATGCAACTGAAAATGTTCTTGGAAGAAATTCGTCGTTAACAGTCCTTATGTTGAAACAATGCTTGGTAGAATCGGCCCTTAATCTACTGTATATTCTAAACAGAAGCATCTTAGCATCTTATCATTAAATAAATCAGGTTTTTCTAACATGAAAACATTTTATCATCAAAAGTAAAGGTATTCGAGCAAGTCTGCTTGAATTAACTTTAACATTTTATTGTATGTATTCAATGTGTAAAAAATTGTACAGTATTTCTGTACTGGGATAATTTATTTGCACGTTATAATGTTTATGTATGTGTGTAAGTACATCGCATTGTCATCAAACATAAATTACAGCATTTGTCTATGAAATATAAAATTAATGCGCAAGTTTCATTTTATATTAATTGAAATTATTGGATGTATTGCAAAGCCACATTTTTATTTTATATTTAGTTTCTTTTCTTATTTAATTCATTCGAAAGGTTTTTTTGTTTTCATATTGTTTACGCGAATAAAAGTATAGATGAGCAAGAGGCTTTTGTTTTTCATTTAATTGTCATGTGAAATTCCAATTAGATTTACATCTTCATTGTTTTAATCCATAGGATAATCATCCAGGAAAACCATTATATGCCTATTTGATCATTGTATTACATTACAATTAAATACGAATAAATTACACCCGAGAATTTGAGTAAACACACCTGTAGGAATTCATTTTGAGATTACGCATCAAACGATGTAGTCCTTGATATAAATTTTCGTTGACTCTGGTGTTGATACACAGCCAGCGAGGAAGTATAAACGACTTAATGTGAGCGAATAGGACAACGTCCCACATGGTTATCTCGCCATCGGACATAACTCAGAAAACACACTTACGCCGAGTTATATTCCCTGGTTAGGTCGGAGACCTAGGACACGCTGCGAAGGCGGTAGTTGCTGGAAACCTGAACTCCGATTCGGATCTCAAGCCCTGCGCAGATGCAGTGTACTGTCGCTGTCGACTCTCTGCAATCTCTGTAGCTTCCTTCAACTCCTGCGCCGACATCGCCATCACCACCACCGCTACGTCACCACCACCGCCCCGTCGCCACCCGCGTTCCTCTGACCCGCCATCACTGACTCCGCCGTTCTTCCCACGGTATCGCCAACAGTATTACCACCGCCTTCGCCCCAGGTTTGGTGGCTCAGGGCATCAATTGATGACACTACTGTGCCTCTGATCGGGAGGTCCTAAGGTTCCACTTCCGAAGGTGGCAGAATTTTTGACGGTGGCAGGATTTTCGACACTGGCTTGTCAGCTTGGTCGAATTGACTTGCTGCCTGGAGGAGAATAGTACAAGAAATATATACAAACAAATTAAACATGAGTCAAACTAGAAAGTGGAAACTGCAACTGACAACTAGGACCTGATGATGATGGATAAGTCATCGAAAGCTGTTATTCAAATAAATAATTGTTGGCAATGACCACACCTCTAAGTATATTATTTTAAATGTCAACGACAAATCACCGGAAAATCAACAATCTAGTGCCTTTAATTACCCCTACTTTCATATCTTCGGAATGTACTAACTGGCTCTAATGCCTGACTCTTTTGCTTACCTTCTTATAGACTATTTTTCTATTTGTCCTTTTCTCCTATCATCTTTCACTGTCGTCATTAATTGAATACTAACGATAAATCCAATAATAAAAATAAAACAATTCTTCGGTAACACAAAACACAATACACGACAATAATATTTCGTCCTCACATCATCAATAATACTGTGCAGTGATTGAGTCACCTACATGTGTACTTGTGTTTGGTGAGCGTGTTTTCGACCGAAACTCACAGCCAGACTTCTTCCTTTGACGTGCCATTCGACGCGTTTTGGTTAATTGATGGGGACTGCCGTTTCCCCCGGATCCTTTAGAAAATTCTAACAGAATTCTCGGAAATGGTATTTGGGAAGAGGTGTTAAACATTTACAACGCGTTTGGAAGTTTTAAGGCTAACAGTATTGACTCAGTAGGTTTTTCTATTTCCTTCAACAAGGAGATCAATTGATGTCACTGGAGTGCGTAAGGTTGAAGGCACAATGCTGACAGGATTTTCGACACTGGTTACATAGCTTAGTCGAATTTATCCTCTCTAATACGTGGTTTCCAAAGATTCTCAGATCATCACCAAGTGAATGCCGGAGCAGTTCCGAAACAAACGGGCCACGGACCGCACGCGATCTTTCTATTCTCTTCTTTGCTCCATTCACACCACTTACGCACACTTACATTTACATGCACTACACCACCACACATGCCGGGGGACCAGTCGGAAACTTAAATCCCGTCTCTGATTGGAAACTGAAATCCCAGTCCAGTCCAGTCCAGCCCAGCCCAGTCCAGGAAACTTAAATCCCTTTCCAGTTGGAAACTTAAATCCCGTCACCAGCTGCACTTGAGGGAAAACCTCCGCAAGTCGACAGGTAGGTCATACCGTAACAGTTGACGCGTCCGGAATCACTAATCAGTCGATCAATCGATTAGATCGATTTTTTAAATCCTGATCTTTCTGTATTACAGAATATCGCGGTGTAACATTTACCGCGCAAGGGCCTCCTACGCCATCGTGGGCGGGGGGCGGGGTGGCAGTCAGCTGGCATCTCCTCCGCGGCGGCCGTCCCTCGCGGCTGCGGTGGCCGGGGCCGCTGCCGGCGCAGGGTCGAAAGACGGACGACCCCCAGCTGCGGCGTATATATAGCGAGGACGTCCCGCCTCGTTATCTCGATGCTCCCCGCCCCCGCCCCCGCCTCCGCCCCCGCCCGCCCCTCTCGCTCGCTGCCACCTCGCGATGGCAACGCGAGGGATGGAAAGGCGCGGCAACGGAACAGTACAGATTTAGAGGAGAGGAAAAACTGGGACTAGAAACGAAAAAAAAAGATCATATAGATTACATATATTTTCGATTGTATTTGCAGAAGAAATGACATGTTAATCGGAATTTAAAAGTGATAAAAGCATATGAAAAACTTTTTAACAAATATTGGAAGTGCTAGATTACAAGCAAAGTGAATTTATTAGATGCATGAAATTACCTGAAAACAGATTTTAAAGAAACCTGTTTGATTCACTGACGGGATAGTAAGGAAATAATATTCAAACTCCAAGCTTGAAATTGGTGAGGTGTTCGTGCCTGCTTGAAGCAGTTCATGCAATTCATGACGTGTTAGTACTTGATTCACGCAGTCGGACAATGAGACCGAACGAGTTGTATAATAAAGCTCATCCCTCAAAAAAAAGATCAATATTGTAAATTTAATTAATATTTAATTAATTACGTTACTTGGCTGTGACAAATGTTGATGAAATAGGAATCAGTCAGAACGACTATTGTAAATAACCTGAATGACAATCGTCAATGTCTATATCTCTCTTATCCCTTAGTGAAGGAAACGAGACAAAATTTCGTTAAATGGCCGTGTGAAGTGTTTTGTGAAAATATTCCATATCATTTTACTGAAGGAACTACATTTACAGCTTCCTCACACAAAACATACTAGCTGTTGCGCGGATCTCATATTTCAGTACAAATATTTGAAAGAGTCTACAACTTATAATACTGGTATCAGAAGATCAATATCACCCAGCTTTAGTATTTGTTTTGAAACAAGTACTGCTATCCTGAGAATCATTTGAAGCGTTTCGGGAAGTAAGGGAAAATTCAACATGCGGCCATTTTTGTTCATACATCTTCGTGAAATACGCCACAGTTAATCATTCCAAAAGATAGTTTAAGTGGAGCTCGTTCTTCTTTCTCATACAAAATATGTTTCTGAAAGAAACATTTAATCGAATTCATCCTGGGCAAAAAATATAATCATGCATTTTTGTCGAATGTATTATTTAAACAGTTCGCCTTTCCTACCCCGAACGGCGACATGCGGTCAATCACAATGTGAAATACACCAGTGACGTTCATTCTAAAAATTCTGGTGCTTTAAGAGTAGAACGCTCCTTTTTTCATAGAAAATATGCGTTAAAGAAACATTTTTTCAAATTCAACCTATGTAAAAAATGTTTCAAACCTAGAATTTTGATGAGTTCGTCCGTCCTATTTTGAACGGCATGCTATCATTTTGTTCATACACCTTTGTAAAATACACCAGAGGCGATCGTTCCTAAAGGTTCTTTAAATGTAACGAGGAAAACCCGGCAGACTTTGGTCTGCCCTTCATCTCACTCTTTCCCCTCCCATCACTCTCTCACTGTCTCTCCCTCCCTCACCCTGTCCCTGTCTGTTTGCACATCTCTGAGCAGGTGAGATAGGATCGGGAAGCGCACGACCAGCAAAAATGTAATAGAATGTTCAAGAAGGTTTCATTCCATAGATTACTGTGTGAAAAACGTTTCTTTGAGGATTTTAGTTTTTAAGCCCATAGAACGCATCGTTTAGGAGTTATTTAACAATATAGATTCAAAATCCTACCGAAAGTTTTGAGGGTCGCATTTGACGAAAATATTTGGATATTTGGTTCTTATTTTTCTACAGCGCTATTTAGTGGAGTTACAACAGAATTACAGCACATAAACCTTCTGGGTGAAAAAATATCGAGAAATGCCAACTTTCATGGAGATTGGTCTCACGGTGTCGGAGTTTAGCTCTTATATGTGTGTGTATATATAAATATATATAAATATATATAAATGTATATAAATATATATATAAATGTATATAAATATATATTATATATATTTATATTATATTATATTATATATATAATAGATAAACCCTTCTATCTCACAGAAAATGAGTCCCAAAGAACTCGACTTCACCCTGTGTGAAACATGTAACGCGTTTTTCTGGAATCTAGCATTTGAAGAGTCCGCCCTTCCTCCCCGGAGCGAATCATTTCTTTCCGCAGCCGCGCGTGAGGCCTTATGGGGGCGTGTCGCCCCGTGTGTCGGCGGGCGGCTTCGCGCCTTCCTGCCGCTGCTGGCCGTAAAAGGCCGCGCGTTTGCGCCGTGTAATCGCGGCGGAGGCCTCCTTCTGCGCTTTCAGATGGCGGCGGGCGATAGGGCCGCGAAGGGCGCAGGAGCCCTTGAGCAGGCGACGCGACGCCGACGCCGACGCCGACGCCGCTCTCCAAATGGCACGCGTCGATCAAACTCGTCCTTAATGCAATTCGGCGCTCGCGGAGAGGATTCCCATGTTCGTGGCAGTGCGGCGCCGCAGGTGGCGGGTTCGGGAAAAAGGTGTCGCGCTTGCATGACGCGGGTTTTGATGGACCCGAGCTCCGGGGTAACTACGGTCGAAGAGGTGCCTTTGGGAAACTGTAATTGTACAACAGTTCGTGAATTATCATCGTCGGATTGTCAAGGAAACGAAAAATTACTATTCAAAATGATGAATGAGATATCTTGCTCTACATTATACGGTGAGTATCCTTCATTTCCTGTAAACGTGTTATGAGAATAAACATATCCACAGATTAGTTCATAATAATTTAAAATACTGTAAATAATAATAAAATGATGCGTTTTTACTAAGCTACGATTTAGATTAACTGTTATTGCAATAACCTGTAATATAATTTTCTTATATTTTAACACGCCGTTCAGAAATAACACTTAGTATATATGTTGACAATTTTTCACAAAATCTCTTGAGTGTTATGGTGTACATCTTAATTTTCACTTCATATGAAATCATCACTTAAAATGGTATCAACCAAGTAAAACAAAAAGCCGATGGAAAACTCATACGACTTTACCCTTTACTAAATCAAAACTCTAAACTAAAGTTGACAATTTCAGTGCTGTTACATAAAACTATTATTCGCCCAACCCTCATCAACGCATCCTCGTTTGGTCTAAGGCGTAGAAGACTCAATTCATTGCGTTTACGTACGGATAGTACTAATGAATCATGTTCTCTGATAAACTCCTTAAAACATAACACAAGAACAGAATTGCATACATCAAATTACGTAAATTTTTTTACCGATTGGAAATTTCACCGGATATTTTGGAACTTGAAAATATTATAATTTAGACACTTTTAACCAGCGTCGTCAACGGAGTTGTAAGGTAGTTACTAACGGAGTTTTATTATTGTGGACGAGTGCTTAAATCTCTAAGAATGATTTTTTTAATTCAGTGAACCTACGTGCGTAATGATTTTCAGTGATTACTAATACAATTTATCATGGTTTAGCTCATTGGCTTTCCGCGACACGACCCCGGGTTCGATTTCCGGTTGGGCAAGATTATAGTGTGCGTTTTACTTGCAATATCCCAGTATGTTGCTGTGTGACGATGAGAAAATTCACTTCTCAGATTGAGAGCACCGGAATACGGCGTGGGGATGTCTTCGTGATAACCACTCGTACCCCCTTTACTCACGATCGCGAGGCCGGGACGCTCCTAGCAAGCCATGGCCCATATGCGGCGGACGCGCCAAGTACAAGCAAACACAATAATTCAACTATACGAGATGCAAGCTTTCGGAATGTGAACCGATATCATCGTACGGAGTTTTTCTTCATAGTTAATTTCAAACTAAATGTGGTAAGTAAACTTACAACTCTCCGACATCGAAAAAAAACAACATGAAATTATGTGGTTGATAAACAATCAAATATTGAAAAAAAAATTACAACTCAGATATCGTAAAACGTTTTACCGACTTTGTTAGAATTCTCATTTAAGATACATACATTTTCTTTTAAATTTGATTATTCGCCGAGCAAAATGTGTGAGATAGATATTGATTGAAGTTGAGAAAAATGTTCTTTAATCAGTTAATTCACATCTGATATATAGTCCATAATAGTAAATCAAGAACACTTGTGTGCTAATATGTCTTACTAAGAAATTGATCTTAGTTTCGAAAAACTTGACTTGAAATAATTAAAGTGGATAAACGCGTTATATACACCTCTAGCTGTGCATCATTTTACAGTGTTATTTATTATCATTTCATAATTCTATTTGCATGTTTCCACGCCAAAGCAAGGGGCACCATAAGCAAATCTGCGTGCCGCAGAAGCCCAACGCCAGCTGTGTAATCTTGCTCTCAGACAGCCAGAACCTCGTGTCATCTGATAGCGCGTTCGCACGGGCGAAAGAAGGCCGTTTCCCCGGGGAGTTCGTCGCACGAGACGACCCGCACCACTTTGCCTCACACGGGGGCGGCGGGGGCGGCGGGGGCGGCGGGGGCGGCGGGGGCGGCGGGGGCGGCGGGGGCGGCGGGGGCGGCGGGGGCGGCGGGGGCGGCGGGGGCGGCGGGGGCGGCGGGGGCGGCGGGGGCGGCGGGGGCGGCGGGGGCGGCGGGGGCGGCGGGGGCGGCGGGGGCGGCGGGGGCGGCGGGGGCGGCGGGGGCGGCGGGGGCGGCGGGGGCGGCGGGGGCGGCGGGGGCGGCGGGGGCGGCGGGGGCGGCGGGGGCGGCGGGGGCGGCGGGGGCGGCGGGGGCGTCAGTCGCTGGGGCGGCGGGGGCGGAGGGTCGCAGTACAAACGACGCGCAGCGTTCGCGCGCGACAGCGCGGCCGTACCTCACTGGCCGCCCTCACCGCCCCCACCGCCGCCGCCGCTCTAATGAGCTGGTTTATTTCAGCGGGGCGCGATCCATCATACGCGCTCTCCCCGTCCCCCACCCGTCCCCGCGCGTCCCCCGCGCGTCCCCCGCGCGTCCCCTCCCGGCGCCAGGGAATGCGCTCCCCGCGGGACGCTGCCGAAAAGTGCGCGCGCGTTTTTCCGGGCGCCTATCGCATGCGTTGAATACTATACCGTATTTAAACCATTTTTGGAGTGCTGGCCGTTGTAGGCAAAATTACGGTATCAGATTAGCGTGAAACGTGGTTGTTTTCGTCGTGCTGTTGATGCGGTAGGTAACGAGGAGCCATAAAATGTTCGTCTGTTCATGAATGTCACATTTAGTGGATGATTAATGTTTCACGAGGTTAAAATGCCTGGCTAACGTGTGTGACGGATACTGTGCTACGGGGAGAAAAAATACGGTATTTATTATTAATTAGGAATATAACGAAAATAATTTGACGATAGGCTTCTGGAGAACAGCGAGAGTGCAGTGCATTAGGCAGAGTTTCATGGCGTATTTAATTCAAAATATTTTAGAAATTCTAAAATTTTAAATTAGTCATGCAAAATAAATTTTCTTTTTAAATTTCTGAATCTTTTTTAAGGAATTATACATTCTTTAGATATTAATAGACAATTTGGAAATTTTATTACAAAGTATGAGGCAGAACCACAGAGATACAAAACTCAACAGTGATGCATTTATTCTACACGTAATAAATCTTTAAATACTCTATGTGCATACGCTTTCCAACAGCGCTAAAAAACATAAAAACTACAACCGGATTTTTTTAATTGCCAAACGACTTCAAACCTAAATAACAAATGAACCCGGTAATGTAAATAAAGCACATAAGTTCATTTGGCATTTTGCATTGACACTTCTTCCCGTAAAAGTTCCAGTTATTCTCCACTCCCACTTTCTTTGAATTAATAGGTCGACAGTATGTTTGTTGACAGAAGATTGATTCTTAAAAAAATATTTGACTGATTTAGAAAGAAAGAAATTAATTTGACATTGATGCAAAATCAACCACAATGCGATTATGCTGTTTTGCTCTATGACATTGTAGAACCACCAGATTTTATTCACGGTGTATCCTAGTAAATTCGGCTAAGAACTTAACTTTTTACAGCTTATCCATCTCACCAAAGTTTGTGTCCGACACCGACATTCTACTCTTTCCAAACCGAAGAAATCGAACGGGAAACACACATCCCTGGAAGAGTCGAGCTCTTTGACGGAAGACTGATTCTTAAGAAAACTCTTGACAGATTTAGAAAGAAATTAATTAATTTGATATTCATGCGAAATTATAAGCAACTACAATGTGATTACATAGTTTTGCTCTGTGACTTTGTATCACCACCAGTGAGCATGGTTTAATCTAACTCAATTCGACTGAGAACGATTTACAGGCTAATCCATCTCACCAAAGTTTGTTAGCGTCCAACTCCAAACTCTTTCCAATCCGATGAAACCAAACGCGAAACTCACATCCCCGGAGTGGAAGCGTCCCAGGAAAGTCACGGCGGCGTCGGCGGCTGCGGCCTGAGGCATCGTCCACCTAGTAAATAAATTTCTCGAAATGAGAGCTTTCCGAAAAAACCAGTCGCGGGACTGTCGCATTAGCCGCCGAATATGGGCGGCGCGCGCCGATCAGCATCTGAGGCGTTCTTGCGCCGTCGCGTCGGTCGCTTCTTCCCGGCCCGCCGCGCCGGCACGGCGGCCGCTGAGAGCGCGGAGCGGAGCGCCGCAGCAAATTGCGAGGGCGCGGCGGATCGCGCTGTCCTCGGCGAAGCTCGCTCCCGGCAGCACCGCCCAGGGCCTTGCAACCCTCCATCAAAACCGGGGACAAGGCTTGAGGGTGCTACACCGCAAGCAGACATGTGGGTTGGTGCCGGATATTGCTATTCAGCGGGAGAAGATCTCGGCCACTTCTCGCGATAAAAACATGCACGTCACTAATGACATTAGCGGTTACAGCGCCCGGAAACACGAATCAATCGATCAATCGTAGAGCGGGTGGTTCTCGCGTTAAGAATCCAGAAGGTGGCAGATTTTCATGGAATAGATGGCTTGGTCATTTCTCATGGGGTAGATGTCTTGGCCGAATTCTGTCTGGAGGAGAAACATGGCGGCCGACTGCTCTGATCGCTCTTCTCGGGGTTTCTAAGATAAACAGCGGGCGAATTCCTGACCAGTCCCTTAAAAATTATCCATGGGCCGCGCGTGATATTTTGTTCCTCAACGTGGATCCTTCCTCCCCTCTTGTAGACACTCTTACATGCATATTTCCTATTTGAAATAGGTATTAAGAATATGAGATGTACTTAATTTGACTTAAAAAATTAATTGCGTCACCACAACCGATTCAAGGTGACGTTATACAATATCGAAATTGATGTAGGTTCTTGCTGTTGGTCCTGGTATATGATTAGATACGTAGATGGTACGATTTAATATGTATTGATTCAATATGTTAATATGTATCGATTCAATACATATTAAATCGTACCATCTACGCGTCTAGTTATACAATATCCTTACGGAGGTGTGTTCACTTTCTCCCTCCAGCCACTCCATCGCTCCAGATTGCCCCAAGGCGCATGCGCTTCCCACCCGGCGACATTGTCCCGCGGCCTTTGGGCCCTCGCGCCCTGCCCAGCGGCGGCGGCGGCGACGGGAGCTGGCGATCGCTTCGGACGTAAATTACAGGTCGGCGCGGCGCGAGGGGAGGGGAGCACGCCGGCGGGGGGGACAGGGGGGACGCGGGGAGTCCGCGGGACACCCGAGATTTACGCGCGCATCGGCCGCGGGCGGCGCTGCCGCCGCCGGCAGATTTATCTGCGCTCTCGCGGCGGCGTCTCCCAATTACAAACGCTGCGGCGATGCGGCCGCGATAGCGGTGACGTATGTCCCCGCGCCGCGCCGCGCGCCCGCCTCGCCCGCCGCCGCCGCCGCCGCAGCGACAGCGGCTGCCGGGAGCCCCAGCGCCCGCACCGGCCCGCGCAGACAAATTCGACTCTCAGCGGAGACGGCGGCGGCGGCGGTGCAAGCGAATACGGAGATTATACTTCGGTTTTTCTTTCGTGGCGCGTGGGAGTGTGTCATCAAAATGGAATATCTCGTGGTATTTTGCGTGGTTCTCGGTTGTGCCGCGAGGAGTCGCATGATCGCGACTGTATCGAGCAGTGCTGGCGATCATGTGACTCCTAGCGGCACAACTGAGAACGCCGCGAAATACCGTGAGATATTCCATTTTGATGACACATCCCCACGCGCCAAGAAAAACAACGAAGTATAGAAGGCTGCAGGGGCCGGTAATCCGCGTCTACCTTTCCAGAGGTCAGGATTTACCAAAAGATGAAGAGTGATAAAAGGATTATTATCAATAAATTGTAAAATAAACGATGATTGCAGTCAATTTTTTTCTTAATATAGACGGTTCGATATCTATAGGCAATATCTTCAGTATGTTGCGTTTTTGAAAATACGTAGTTGTGCTTCAAAAATATTTTTTACAATTCTTTTATTGGTCAAAATTACATGGGATGGGGTAGGGAGATTATTATGTGCGATGGGGCAGGGTGAAGCTAGGTAGGTGAGGTAGGGCAGGGTGACATCTGCCGAGATGGGGCATTACTGGCCAGGGCGGATAAGGAAAGGGAAAGCCAGGAGTACTTTATTCAGTCGACTCCGGTTATAGTGAACTCGGATAAGACAACCCTCGGTTATAAGTGAACTTAAGTCACTGGTCCCGTTTCACTTACGTGTCAAATAAGCATCAGAAGATTCGGTTATAGTGAACCTGAACTTCGGCTATTGTGAAAGTAGGAAATAAGTCCTGGAAATTCATAGAATCTCGTATGTTATTAGGCCATTAAAAGGGCCACACGGTGTTCCAGCATTGCAAGAGGCATTGAAAGGTGTCGAGACTACATTGCGATACTTTGAGGTAGTGGAAAAAAGGAGAATCAAGTATGGAGAGAGCACAAAATCTGAAGAAGGAACCAGGTAATTTACTAGTGAAAAATGTACGAAGCATATTATTGAAAATAATTGATTTTTTACGTACACATGAAGATATTGAAATTTTCAGCTCATGCTGTTAATGAATTTTGTTGTATCTCTATATTAATAAAAATCAATAATTGTGGAGGAATTTCATCATTTCTGGCATCATTTTTGACCAAATCGGATATAGTAAACCTCTGATATAGTGAAACAAACATGTTAGTCCCTAGAAGTTAACTATAATCGTATTCGATTTTACATAGAATAAATTCCTTTTTCTATCAAAAAAGAGGTTTGTGATTTATAAATACGCGGGCAACGCATGGTACTTCACGTAGTTTTTATTAACGATGAAATGCCTTTCCTCTTACAGGGTTTAATTTTTTTCCTACAGGCTATTTTATTTACTAACAAAATATTCCAATAGAAGATTCGGCACAGTGTCCAGTGTCAAGGATGTTTATGGTTTTATAGAGGGGCATATATTTACTCCATTGTTTTTAATGTTATAAAACCGTTTCTGATTAATTGAATCATTCACCTGAGAAGAGTCATTAAACATATCTATTCACAACATTGTGAGTAAAGCTTTTGAAAACAATTTAACATGCAACAACGAATGAACTGTTAGTGCATTATTGAAAAACGGTATTCAATGAGACCTGTTGTTAGTTCATGCAATTAGGATATTTCACAACAGCAGAAATTCAAATTCATATTCAGTAACGTTACTAGTTTAACTTAAACTAACATTTTCCTATTCCTCTGAAGTTGTTGGAAAAATGAAAGACATTTATGTCCTTAAATAATATCCTTTTATTATTGTCCTGTAAATATTATTGTGAATAAATGTCCATTGTCCCATTTATGTCCTGTAAATAATATCATTTTACATTCTCAAACAAATTAGGGATTCTTAAGTGTCATATTAGGAGAAATAGATTTAGTGAATATTGTTGATCAATGTCATAGACATAATTAGATACCGGATTTTTATGTAATTACATATTTTTTTGCCTTTTTGTACTGACCGTTCTAAAAATTATAATCTTGGCGAATCGTCGGCGTCCTAATATAATATCAAGTTTTTCGTTAAAATTTTTTACATATTTAGTACCATATTACATATTTTACATATTTTCCTATTTTCACAAAATATTTGTTTAGTCTATCAGTTTTCATCAATTTTTTAGTTATTTTTGTAATAAAGAAGTATTCTCAAAAAATCGCACATTTTCCTACATTATTACTGCGTGCTCTCTACTCATGGTTCACTACATGAAGATGCGAATATACATGTTCGTTTTATAATTAGTGTATATTAATATTACATCAGATTTTACATATGTATTATATATTATTACTGTTTTCATTACATATTTAGGTACATATTTTGATTTTTGATACTACGTGTTTTCCGGTCCTTAGACATAATTTCTTTAAATTTAACAATAAGCAAGCAAAGAAACCGAAACCCTTGCGATGGGTATCACTGAATTGCCTCGGTATTAAGAAATATTTGTTGGAATTGCTGAAAATATTTTTTTAAAATTATGCTTTATTTAAAAGGTCGCATGAACTACTAGGTCATTAGCGACCACATTCAAAATACAGTGTATACAATGTACATGAGAGCATACAACAAAATTTAAGATTAAAGCACAAATACATAGTTTGTCAATATAAGTGTAAATTTACATGACGGCAATTTACAATCACATTCAACAGCAACAGAATATAAACAGAGAAAAAAAATCATCAAAATACATGTTGGGCATTACTAATACATTATTTGATATAACATTGTGACAATATTGTTGTTTAACAGATTTTTGGTTTCTTACAGTTTATTGATTAATTTAAGGTTAATTTCCTTTAAAAATTTAAAGACATTTTGAATGTGGTATTTGTTGTTAAGGATTTCAGGGAGAGTGAGAGGTATTGCATATTTTTTGCGGATTTGTAAATGGAACAGAACAATAATATGTGTGGTATAGAAAGGGCAGATTGACATTGGTCACAATTTTTTTGCATTTCTTTTGTTAGTAGATGCTGATGGGTAAGTTTGGAATGGCCAATTCTTAAACGGGTGAGCACAGTTTGATATTTTCTCTCGTGAAGGTAAGGGAGTTGGTCATCGAAGATACTTTTCCTGATCTGATGTAGTGAGTTTGGTGATCTTGTCCATTCAGTATTCCAAAGATCCTTGTTTCTTTGATGAAGTTCTTTTTTTATGTCATTGTGGGAAACTGGATGCTCTTCCAAAGGTAAATTAATAGAGTCTTTTGCTGCTTCATCAACTAATACATATTAATAAATATTTTTGTTTAATAGCCTTAATCCCTTAACAAAACATAAGGTATTATTTCAGATATGTAGAGAAAATTATATGACTCTAGAATGGTAGACTCTGACAATTAAATATTTTTTAAAATTATCTAAATGCGTTGCATTGAAAGATTAATTTAAAATAAAATTTCAAGCAGAACTATACAACTAACAATTTACACTATCAATCACCATTTCAAATTTTAAACATAATTTTGAAGTTTGTATAAAGCCCACTCAAAGTAGTCTAATTATCTTCAACAGTTGAAACCGTATCCACCTCTATAAATGGACAGTTTTACGTTCGTGGGTCCATCGTATATTTAAAATTCCCATGCAAAAATTCGGTTGGTGATGTAACACAATAAAATCCTTAACAATTAAAAATGGCCATAACCCTCAAACCATTGATAAAACCAAGACAAAGAAAAGAAATTATTAAACAACAACAATATTTCCCCAATGCTACCCTGACAAAAGTAAAACCTTTTTAGCATTCTACATTTTTCTAACGCATTCCAACGAATAGATAATTACCTCTAAAATGTTAAATTGTCATGTTCCTTCAGGACCAGAAATAACCTCCAAAACCTTTTTCCAGCAATAAAGATTTCATTCCCAAAGAGGAAAAGGGTTCCTGACACCGAAGTACACCTTAGGCCTATCCCCATCCTGCATCCACCTAGGTCAATAATGTTTTACTTTCTCGCCTTACTAATACTTCGTAAGAAGAGAAAGTTATGTTATCGTGCGCCGTTGTTACATGATTGACCTAGGTAATTGATGGACCCCTTTCAGTGCTTGTATCTTTTTAAGAGTCTGTGGAATGAGTTCCTGAGTGCGTACAAGATTTCAATGTCACACAAGTTATCCGAAAGAACAAAAGATTGGAAAGATTATGGTTTAAAGGTGATACATTAAGGACTGGGGATGAACAACTGACAAAATACCACTGAAAATAATTACACCTTACGCGACATTCGAATACGCAGCCCTGATGTCTTGGACACAACTACCTTGACACCCACGCTACTGAGTCGACTTGTTAATAAGTGTTAGTGTTCGTAATAATTACTTTGAAATACACAATACGTTACCGTCAAATTACTTATTATGTATTATATGTCGAGTTGGACTCTATTATTGTAGAAATATATTGCTGTTTTTAGTTAATTTCAGAGAAATATAAGTTGTTCAGTGATTTATCGTTAAATTACTGAAACAATTAATTTAGTTTTCCCTTTTTTAATTTTAAAATTAAAATTTCTGTGTGTTATATCTGAATATTTTCTTGAACAAGTATTTCTGCCATTATTTATAAGAAAACTGAACAAAATCATAGTATAAATATAAAAGCATTAATGAATTCGTAGAATGGTAGTGACCTCACAGAACATGAATATCAAAGAGCTCAGTAATTTTTTCACTTATTAATTTCAGAACAAAAATTGTCGAAAATCCTACAAAATCCATGCAGATCCGATTCAAGTCCTAAATGATAGTATGTACAGGTTAACAAGAACGTACTCGTATAAAAATCAATATTTCACATTTTTAGTAAATTGAGAAATAATGTAGTGACAAGTAAAGGAGTGGTATAAACAGAGCACTCTATGTACGTAATCAGCCCAAGGATCATTTACATGGTAATACTCTCACGAATTGGCGTCATTATCGTTGGCTTTACCGCGATTAATAATGAAGTGATTCCCAAACAGAACCTACTTGATTGCTTTTTGGAAGAAATGACATTTTAAACTATATTTCTATGTCGTAACAAGAAACCGAACTTTGTATTTAAAAAGAAATCAGTAGCTTACATACACGTAGAGAGAGTGAGGAAGACAGTAAATTCTGCACCGCAGAAAATTCCATACTGACTCACGAACTTAATGAACTTTCAAGTGTTCGAGAATCCAAGGTATTCGTTACGGTAACCGTCGGAAAACCACAAAGAAGTATAACTGCGAGGATGTTCCACTCGTGCGCGGAACAGCAGAGAAAAGCCGCCTCGCCGTGTCTCTTAGTGTCAGCGAAGTGCCGCTGGTGACGAGTAGGTCAAGAGCTCTCTGATGCCATCGCAGAATCTCATGAATACGAGCCACTCCGCGGAGGAATTCCACTGCGGAGCTCCCCCCTTGTGCGCAAGCCGTCGGCTCCAAGGACCTCGCAGAAGCTGCGGCATCCGCCAGCACTGGAGGGGAGCGCCGGAAACAGCCCACTGATACCTAAATGAGAATTAACAAACCACTTCCTGCGATCATCCTACCTGATGAAGAGTCAGGATTTTCAGGCTCCAAAATCTCCCGGTTTAAGGTTCTCGTTAAACAAAAGGCTTTAAAATATTTTACACAACAAAAAATAAAAAGACATTTTTATTAATGCTTTCATTGCCAATGAGGGGCAACTTTCATTATTTATCTTTTTACTGCAGTGTAGAATAATGCTCAATAACAATGATATAAGAAACGTTTTTGGGAAAATGAATTTTACCAACATAATAACACTGATTAAAAAAAATAGAAAACATAATACGGTATTTACGCAAATCTAATGCGCACATTTTTGACCAAATGTAGTAATCAAGATCGTAGTGCACGTTACATTCGATAGCCCATTAGATTCGAGTTTTTTATTTCTAAAGCTTAATTAATATAAATGTTTGCGTTCCTGTTTGGAGCAAGGTTGCAGAAATGATTCGCCCGTCCGTTGAGAAAACAATCGAATGGGTTTATTCATTGTCGGAGAAGAGCAGTTAAACTGTTACTTTTCGCCAACCTAGAAATTAAAAGGATCAATCACAATAAATTCAATCGCAAATTGTAAGGAAAGGGAGACATAAATGTATTTTTTACGTAGTGGACACGTTTGAATAAATGCCGGTGTGTTGACTTAACTAACATCATTCCTGCGGAAAAAAATACTTTCTCAGAGGAGTATATTTATATTTTATGGCTTCCTTAATTATTTTCCCTTTCTTCTGCACTCTTTCATGGCTTATTTAAGGACCTAGTTAAGCTCACGGCATCCGTGAAGATGACCATGAAGCTGGAATGATCTCGAACTTAGAATAAAAGAAATGGAGTCCGTTTCATTTAATCTCTATTGAGATATTTAGTACTATACGCACAGGTGTCTTATTAATTTTCCGTTTCGAAGAACAGATTGAGACATCTCGAGAGAGAGAGAGAGAGAGAGAGAGAGAGAGAGAGAGAGAGAGAAATGCACTACCATCTGGATATAAAACAGGCACAAGAAAATATTTGGGGAAAATATGCATAAAAAATATACGCCCTATCGAATTTAATATGCACTCCATATTGAAACTTAAATTATGAAAAAAAGATTTTTATCGAATGCACTTGAATTACCATAATCTTTTCTGTAAAGCTAAAGAAATAGATTTTTCGAAAAAAAGAAACAATTCAGTTAAATTGAAATATTTTTCTGGAATGGAAATGTATGGTGTGCATAGCGTAATCTAGATAAATCGTCCTTAACGGCTTGATGATTTCTATGTCATTGCGATTGTGACTACTTTACGTATTTCCATGAATATTCAAGTTAGGTTGGAACGCAAACGTAAGATAATTGTGAGAATATTGCTCTTGAATTCCAACACGAGACACATGTTACACTTCTTTTTTGAGACTGCATTTGCAAGTTGGAAGTTCAAAGAAGAACATACTTCCATATTGAAACTCATACAAAAGTATTCTTGGAAATACAAAAATCTATTTATGATCGAATACAAACGAATAATGACTTTTCATTATAGATTCCAAAAAAGCAGAAATAACTGGAGTACATATACGTGGAGCTTCCATTATCCGGAATCAGAACTATCATCATTATATTTTGCAACGAAAATGATTTGAATATATTAAAATGAATTGTATTGAAATGTATAAATAAATTGAAATAATAAATATTGTCGGGATCATGCCGCTAACCTACAAACTCGGGGCGATTTAATTAATTTTGTTCGTTGATTTTCAAAGGTCTCCCTTGGATCTCTCCCCTCCTTCTGTCTCATGAAGTCAGGTTTGTCGTAATCTGTGACATACTCAGTACAAAAAATTCAGTCGAATCGCGCAGTATGAGATATGCTGACGGAAAACCCTTTTTTCAATAAATAAGGAGCATTGAAAAAGTGAAAAGTTATGACCATTGACACAGAAATTACATGAAAATGAAATTGTGTTGTTAATGAATTGACCTCCCGCAACTTTCGGGATTTCGATTTTCCATGGTCTCTCTTCTCAGTCATTACTCTGAATAACGAAGTTCTTCTCTATCACAAAACAAAATGATGTATCATTCGTGCGAATTCTTCGCCTTCTAAGTGCGGTGAAGTTCGTGTAGAGTCTTTGAGGTTGTTAACTCGAGTGTGACGTGTCGACGGGCGCGCATTTATTAGTTCCTTGTAAGGTGGTCGAAGAGGCGGGCGGGGGCGGTGCTCACCTGAGGGAGCAGGGCGACAAGGCGCTCGCTCAGCGGCGCGGGCGGGGGCGTGGGCGCGGGCGGGCGAGGCGCCGGCCGCGAGGCGCTCGACGAGCGACGCGGAGAGAGCCACGAAGGCCACGCTGTGGACGCGGCGGGACGGAGATGAAGCGAGGACGACGGACTAGGTTTAGCGGGGGAGCACAAGGAGCTGGCGGGAGTTTAGTCAGAGCATCGACTGGAGGCGACGAGGACTGCGGGGACGGCGGGGACGGCGGGGACGGCGGGGACGGCGGGGACGGCGGGGACGGCGGGGACGGCGGGGACGGCGGGGACGGCGGGGACGGCGGGGACGGCGGGGACGGCGGGGACGGCGGGGACGGCGGGGACGGCGGGGACGGCGGGGACGGAGAGATCGGAGGGGACGGAGGGCATTACGTGGACGGCAGGAGCGGCGGGGACGGTGGAGACGGCGGAGACGGGGGGAACGGCGGGGACGGAAGGGATGGCAGAGACGGTGAGGACGGCGGGAACGGCTGGGATGGTGGAGAGAGGTGGGGAAGAGGTGGACGGCGGGGGCGGCGGGAACGGCGAGGACGGCGAGGACAGATGGGATACGATAGAGCGAGGGGCCCGGGAATAACAGGATGACGAAGAAACAGGAGCGAGAAGCGAGGCTGCGGGGGAGATGGCCAAAATGCGTCGCAAGCATTACACGTGCCTCACCGGATGACAAGGCATTGCACCTGATTGTTTATTTTTTAATTCGAAATATTCCCAACTCACCCAAGAACGTTAGTCGGTAGAAAACATTTTCAAATATCTAAACTGTCATACGAAAAACGTCGGTAAGTTGAATACCCCTTCTGTAAGGAACGTGGTGAAAGTGGGAACCATAAACGGAAGAGATGAGACCGAAAGCAGGAGTGGAATACAACAACTGCTGGGATGAGCGAGGAACGATTGTTTACAGATGTCAACCCGCCCCCTATTCAATGACAACACAGCAGTAATGTTCGTGATGTTGGGGATCAGGGCAATTGCAGCGATTAAGAGAAAGTCATCGATAATGGGAATGTTGGGGTAATGTAATTAATAGAATGACTGTAATGTAGGGTTGTCGGGAAAGGAGAGGACGTGGATGACTGCATTGACCGTCATGTCGGCCATGTGAGCGATGACGTGAATTATTGCAATGACGACGGAAATTAAGGTGAGGGAGAGAATGAAAATAGATTAGATTAGAATTGATTTTAATACATTTATTACTAACTCTGGAATTAAGTTTTCTGCAAATGAAGGAGACGACGGCCATGACGTCGATGACAGGAACGACGTGGTTGGCAAAGGTGACGAGAACGACGAGGCCCACGACGGTGGCTGGGATGACGGCAATGTCGGGGCGGAGGGAGCCCGGGCGCTGGCTGCGGGCCGCGGAGGGGCTGCAGAGCGCGGGGGAGGGGTGTCAGGGGGCGGGAGCAGCCGCCAGCAGCCATTTCCGGCGCGTGATGTATGGTGGGAGCCTGCGCCGCCGCCGCCGAGCGAGCGAGCGAGAGCGCATGCGCAGCCCCACGCGTGAGGCGAGCGCGGCGCCGGCGCCAACTGCCGCCCACGCCGCGCCTTCGCCGGCGCTCGCATTTCATGGCTCTCTTCAGACTCTACAATTACCTCTCTCTCCAGTAACATCACTGTAAATTTAAGGTGTCAACAAACACTTGCTAAGTCAAAGGTTCACGTTCTTCCCTATGTAATAAACTAACCTTTCTCATTTCCCAATGTAGAACAAAATTGTTAGTTCGGATACCTGGGTCAAAATGCACTTGAACTGTTGTTTCACTTCGGAAATGTTTTGGTCATTCTGTAGTTTACAGTTGAATTTGGCTGCACTGAGGGTTCTCTAAAGAGGTTCACAATGTTGATAAGTGTTAATGATATTTTTACCGACTTTCGAGTTGGTGTGTATTGTTGAAAATCAGTCGAGGGGTTATATTTTTTCTGACTTATAAAAATATAAGTGTCAGTTCAATAGCAAAGAAGTTGCCAACATCACTAATAAAACATTTCGTTTTAATAAGATACTAGATACATTTTATGTAGTATATCTTATCTTAAACTGTCTCAGAATTTGTTTCTAAAGTTACCACTTTAGAAAAGTGCTCATCTAGGTTAATCTAGTTGAGTTGCTAATGCCAACAATCTACATTTTGAAAGCGCAGATAGGTTCTCTAGCACAACATCCTTTGAAATGGTGCCACAAAGATGAAAGTTGTAAACTAAAACATAAATATTATAAACATCAAATATATAAACATTAAATATTATATAACATATATTATATAAACATATATAACATATTATAAACATTAAATTCGAATTGCTTTAAAACAATTCTTTCATTTAAAAGTGAGTGCAGTATTTTGTATTAAAAACTGTAATTGTAGTACAAAAACCATCGAGAAATGTTATTTGTAATATGATTTTTAACAAACAAATGAATTCCCTCCATTTCTACAAATATGAGAGTAATGTTCATGATAAACAATTACCATTCTTTTTAAGTGTTCTAAACATACCACCGTATACTCATAAGAAAGCATTACATTAATCTTCATATATTAAACCGACTCATTAACACATTTCATTTCATTATTAAACACCACGAAATAAGTAACCGATTTGTCTTTTAGCCACTCGTGATATCACGAGAGATTTCCAACTTTTCATCCTCATCCCATGTAGCAGCAAGATAGTTATTTACGAAACGATTCACGTGCGAAGTCGACTGAAACACGCAGTCCATAAGTCAAGCGCATAAAAAGCTGAGGGGAAAATAGGCGTGTCCGCAGGGAGAATATGCTGTGATGGGGCGCAAATGACCGTCCCGTCGCGTCACGCCGCACGGGCGGCCAGGGAGGAGCGGGGAGGTGGGGGCGGGGAAGACGGGAGAGGCGGGGATGGGGTAGGGCGGAGGATGCGCGGGGCGGGGTTCGGATCAAGCAGGGAGGCGAGATGCGGGGGCGGGGAGGAGCAGCAGGTGAGGCAGGAGAGCGGGGCGGGGTGGAGCGGGGTCGGGAGGGCAGGAAGGATCTGGGAGGTGAAAGGCGGGGAAGGCGGGGTGGGATACGGCGTGACATGGGCGGGGTAGAGGTAAGGATGGTGGAGCTGGGTGGGGCGAGACTGAATGGGCGGGCGTGGCGGGGAAGGGCCGAGAGTCGTGTCGGGGCGAGGTGGAGCAGGGCGGGTGAAGTGGGATGGGCGAGGCGGGAGGGGCGGGCGGTGCGGGCGGGGCGGGTTGGAGCGGGGGCAGGGCAAGATGGGAGGGGTGGGCGGGGCGGCGAGGAGGGGCAGAAAGTCGTGGCGGAGCGAGATGGAGCGGGGCGGGTGAAGCGGGGCAGGCGAGGCGGGATGGAGCGGGGGTGGGGCGAGGCGGGAAGAAGTGGGCGGGGCGGTTTGGAGCGGAGCATGGCGTATCGGGGCGTGACGGGAGGGGGTGAGAGGGGTGTGACAGAGCCAACGGATGGCGATTGCGGGTGTTAATTGCCCGAGCGCGCACCGCCATCGCTGTTGCCACCCTCGCTGCCACCTTCTCTCAGCGCTCTAGGCGCCGCCGCTTGCCAAAACCGCCCCCGCACAGCCGTCGTCGTCCAACTGCTTGCACTCCGCGCGGTCACTATGTCACCTAGTACTCCATTACTTTGCAAGTACCAGCCGCCTCTCCAAATGCTTGCAACACCTGTTTTTATTACAGTTTCCTCCACGATATTTCAACAACCGTAATGAATGAGTACGTTATTTCGTTTAAAGCACACATGGTCCACGGGGCAGCTATTTTCTTAGAAGCAAACTCTAAGCGGTGATTCAAAATGTGCTGAGTTGAAATCATTATTACATCTCACTCCTGTAACTCTATTGATCGCGCCAGTATCGATGGGAACATTGTTACTATCAATAAAGACGACATTGGGGATTCTTCTATCATGTTCTGTCTCCGACATTTCTCTACCTTTCTTCTAAAGTCAGTGACGTCGCCTTCACTTTCACGACAAACAACCTACCAAATACCATTCTATTCATAAAAACTACTTTCATTAAACTCGTGAGTGTTAACGCAACACAGTGCCCGGCGCTCCGACTGCTGTTCCGTGCTGATACACGTGGCCGCCACAAACCCGGCGCCCACAGCACGTGTATCGGCATGGCCATCGCAGTCACTACCCCCGGGCGGGCGAACGCTCGGCCGCCCACCCCCCAGCCCCACCGGTCCGCCAGCCCCGCCCCGCCCCGCCTTCCCCCCGCCCCGCCAGCACCCTCGCCCCGTACTCAACCCCACCTCCATCTCCGATCCACCATCCTCGACCGCCTCCCTCCGCCCCGCCCCCAACCTCGCCCCGCCCTCCACTCCCGCCCACCCCTCGCGAAAGGAGTCAGCGGCATTGATTGTTCATGATTGTTGGTTTCCAAGATTCTAAGATCAATAGTTCTCTACGTGTTGTGCATGTTATATCCCATGAGGTGGCAGTATTCCTCCCCCGATGGAATAAGAGATCAGATGCCGACCTGCATTCCAGAGAATTCCCTTCTGGAAGGCCCCTCAGGAGGGGAAGCACCCCGGCCGGGTCCTACTGGATTTCTGATGTGTGTAATGTAGTGCATATAAGAATAAGTGTTAAGGAGTGAGCTGAGTACAAGAATTACATTCTCCGACATTCTCTTGCAATTAACCGAAGAGACTTCGAAAAACTCCCGATCAGAGCAGCCGGATGCTAGAATTCTCCTCCCGACATTGGATGAACTACTGTCGAAACATCTGCCACTGTTAAGACTGAAAACCTAAGACATTTCAGACTGTCGCTGCAGTGGAAACAAGTATCCCGAATTGATTCATCCTGTTTAAGAGAAAGAAATTTTGAGGGAAATCTATATAAAAAGATAATGTTGCGATAGGAAGATAATAAATGATAGTAACTACTAGTACAAGTTCAGAAGCTGTGAAATACCAGATCAAAAGTTACGATTTCAGTCATAAGGCGTTTGTTGATAACAAAGAGCAAAAGTAAAAAAGATATGCCAATGGAAGGTAGATAAACTAATAAAATGGTACTCAACAAATGACAGTAAATTAAATATAGAAAATGTTTTTAACATGAATACAGACATATTCGTATTTGCAAATCAAGCATACTTTGGGTCTGCCGTGTTTTGAAAATTGGTGCAAATATTATAAAAGATTGTTTGTTTTAGTAAAACCACGACTACAAAGCCGGCGCCCGACCTTTCCAAAGCGAGCACCCGATTCCTCCAAAGAGAGCACCCGATTCCTCCTAAGCGAGTACCCGATGCCTCCAAAGTCAGCGCCCGATTCCTCCAAAGCGAGCACCCGATTTCTCCAAAGAGAGCACCCGATTCCTCCTAAGCGAGCACCCGATTTCTCCAAAGCGAGCACCCGATTCCTCCAAAGCGAGCACCCGATTCCCCCAAAGCGAGAACCCGATTCCTCCAAAGCGAGCACCCGATGCCTCCAAAGCGAGCACCTGTTTCCCCAAAGCGAGCGCCCGTCTCCTCCAAAGCGAGCGCCCGATTCCTCCAAAGCGAGCACCCGATTCCTCCAAAGCGAGCGCCCGATTCCTCCAAAGCGAGCACCCGATTCCTCCAAAGTGAGCGCCCGATTCCTCCAAAGCGAGTACCCGATGCCTCCAAAGCGAGCGCCCGATTCCTCCAAAGCGAGCGCTCGATTCCTCCAAAGCGAGCACCCGATTCCTCCAAAGCGAGCACCCGATTCCTCCAAAGCGAGCGCCCAATTCCTCCAAAGTGAGCACCCAAATCCTCCAAAGCGAGCACCCGATTCCCCCAAAGCCGGCGCCCGACTTCAACCCCAGCACCATACGCGGGCCGCCCGGTAGCCGTTCCCCGAGCGCTGTCGCGGCGGCGGCGGCGGCGGCGTGCGCGCGGGTCGTCGCCGGCTGTCCCCGCGGCGCGGGCGTTTGTTTTTAACCGCGCCCCCCGCGCCACCTCCTCCTGCGCCGCCGCCGCTGCAGAGGGGCAGATCGCCCCATTAATTCCGCGCGTCGCGCCGCGGCTGCCTCGCACTGCGCGTTCTGTCTGTAAATTAATCACGCGCGTATACATATGAATGCTCGGAATGAGTAATGTGCGCGCGCCCTTCGGAAAAAGTCCGCCAGATGCAGGCGCAGCGTTCGTCCTACAGGCGGCTGCGGGCCGTCGAGACGCCGCCGCCGCACAGTGGCCGGAGAATTTCGTTCCAGCAAGGAGAAGACAACTACGCAATCGATATTGTGGCAAGACGTGTAGATGACTTCTTTGTAGTAGGTAAAACTTAATATGTTAGGCGATTTAAAGTTCCAAGGATAGTGAGATATCCCCACAATAAAGGATAAAATTGTTTAATATTTAGAAAATATCTCATTATCCTTGGAATCCTACCAATATCTCATTATCCTTGGAACTTTATCATGGATTACCACAAAAGCTCTGCTGCCACCACAGAATTTAAGGCGATTTAAGTGCATATGTTGGATCGTACCTCATGGACCCGCATCTATTTCGCCCAAGCCACTTAGTGGCAATTGTAGTTATAAATGGGAAATATACACAAACAAGTAAAAAGACATACTAAATAAATACGTTGTGCTAAGAAAATTAACAAAATTATTTGTATGGAGCTCCAAATTGTTATATTGCCATTAGTTATGAACCTGTACATACGGGTATCTCGTATCGTAAATAGTACTGTCCAGAAGAAATGCGCAAAAGTTGAAATTAATGTTATGTTTCAACAGTGAAATTGATTTCACTATCCTTATAAGTTATTGATGATGGATGTCGGAAATTACACTATTTCTAAAGACCTGTTTTCATGGAGAAATAAGTTGAAATAAAGGTGAAAAATCACATTTTTTGTTTACAGGAATTCGTTGTGATAATACTGGCAAAGCCCTCGTGGTTTACCTCATTGGCCAGCGTGCTCGCTTTCCAGAACGCGACTCCGGGTTTGATTCCCGGTCCGGCAAGGTTATAGTGAACGTTTTACTTGCAAATATACCAGTATATGTTGCTGTCTCAGGTTGAGAAAATTCACTTCTCTTATTGAAAAGACCAGAAAACGGCGTAGGGATGTCTTCGTGCTAACCACACGTAACCCATAACCTTGGGAGCCTGGGCTGCGAGGCCGGGACGCTGCTGGTAGGCCAAGTACAAAAAGAATAAAAGAAAATGTAGTATACTAAACAAGGATTTGACTTCGAAAGTCCTATCACGTTTTTCAGTTGATGAAGTCGGGAGAACACAATGCTAAGGCACATGTATGTACGGTTTGTCCACCAGAAGGAAAACAGTTTTAGTAAATTGAGATATGCCTTAGTTCAGACCTGCACAACGCCTGCTCCCGCGGGCATTCTGCACTTGCGAGCCGGTCGTCTGCCCGTGGTAGCGCCGAAAGTGCAATTAGTGTGCAGTAGGAAGCTTTGCGGGGAGGGGAGAAGTCTGACGTAGCACGACGCGGCGCGTAGATTGAATGCCTGGGCGTCTAATAATGATCCATGCTTCAAAATTAAATGCCTATTTGTTTAAATGGATTATGTCTAGTATTTCAAGTTACCAGGGTCATAATTCACTGTTTACGTTCTGTGCTCTACTGTATATCCACCTTTGTGTTCCACCACTGTATGTATTTTCATTTTCTAATACTTTTAAAGAAAATAACATGCTCGTTGTGACTCTTAAGCATTATTTTAAAGCAATAGCTTTAAAATATATGTTTATATACAAGAAAAAAATATTATTTAATTCTATCTAACACAAAATTGCAATTTAATAATTGATTGTTCACCAGGAATGTTATAATCTCCAAATCATAGAAAAATGAACAAAATCATAAGAGCAATCTCTCACATCAAGATTGACATAAAAATAGAACATGTGGCAATTCCAAGAAGGATAATGTTTAATAGCACATTTGTGACCATTTTTCCCCATTATGAAACTGAATACAAGAGATTAACGAGCAAACGTCTGTGACGATATGTTACGGACAAACAAGATAATCATGGATATTGGTTAAATAGAATGCAAAGGGCTTTATATTTTTATACGATCTCGTAAACGACTCTACACTCTTGTCAGAAATTAGAACAGAAAATAATCATGATTTTTTTAAGAACAATATGATTTTGCTTTGAGAGAACCGTCTTATTCAATTAAATATAGTTAATAAAAATAGTTTATTGCTGTCATCATCAATTCAGTATTAAAATTTTGTGTTTAGCACAACACTAAATTTGATATTACATCGTAGCAAAGCGAATTACATTATAAGCCCTATAAGCAATTATAATACTTGGTTTCGAAATCTAATATGTATAATTCGTTGTAGTTTCATATTTCGCCCTATCATATACCGAGAACAAACATTTGCAATATAATACAAAAGACAATATTACTTGAACTGTATATGACCGTCATGTTCTTGCCTATTGCTCTTTAAATTTACGTGCTATCTTCCGAATTGCGCATTCTGATTGGTGGTCCCTACTCCTAGATTGGGTATCATCCCAGCCTTCATCGATTTTCTCATTTGCACCCAAGTTGCCCCCACACAGCTCCTGAGGTCAGTGAAAGTGCAAAATGCTGTGCAGGTCTGCCTTAGTTTCTACATAAACTGTTGGTTGCTTTATGCATACACACTGTAGTTCTATGAATATGTTTGTTCAGAATTACGCTCACAATGTTTGTTTGTAGGAGAAATTCTAAGACGATTGTTTCAGATTTATGAAATATGGGTTAGCACTATCTTTCTCCGTCCCCTTCATATGCAACTACTTATTTTTCCCTTTTATGTAATTCTGAATAGAGAATTAATTATGTTGGAGGCAAAAATCTACACAAAGACTCGTAGTTGGTTTGTGAATAATTCTCGTTCGTCATCACTTATTTAAAAAAATGCGTATACAGAGAAATGTTATTCATCTTTGTCAGATAATTCACAACATTTATGACTATGAGATGAAAGTAAAACATAGAATATTCCTTTACCAAAACAATCAATATTACTTGTGACGAAACTAATCTGTTGTATTATATCCATTCAACTCTACTTCTTTGTCTCTTTTACCACATCATCGCCACTTTTTAACAAGTGCCATTTCATTTCATTTCACTGCATTTCAAAGCACACAAGTTACATCTGTCTTTTATCTTTTATCATTCTTTGGTCTCCATTATGTTCATCTGTTCGTTATCTCGGCGTTCTCATGGAAACATCATTAAATTGGCACTGTCACATCTCATTGAAAGTAAATGAAACTAATAGATAATTAGCTATTTTAGGTCCGACCCTCAATCGCAACTCCCCTTTAAAAATGCATTCCTCTTCAACTTTGCACAAAACTCTTCTTCGCCCCATAGTAACTTGCCCATGCCCTATACGAATTTCAGTTGCCCCAGACACATTAATTAAATTATAAATATTTCAAAACAAAATCTTAAGAATAATAGTAAATGATTTCTGGTTTGTCTGCAATAAGCACCTCTACGACGACCTTGCAATAGAACCGATTACTTTGTCTATTACGAAACTGGAACATAATTTCTACAATAATTTAAATCACATACAAGGGGACGTCACGAAAAACGGATTAACCAACCGCCACTCTCTGGCCTCAGAAACAGACTCCCGTTTCACATTTTTCATCAATAACTCTCTGACATTAGATAGGGATAGAATATTAAACGTTTACCTGCTTCACCTACCATATTCTTTTATAAACCCTTGTTATTGCCCTATAACGATTGTTTCCAGAATTATTTCCTCAATAACCTTGGTTTAAGACTTTATCCAACAAATTGCAATCAGAAAGGTGACAACAAGTTACCCCTTCACACTTCGCTGGTACACAATTACTCGGCCAAACACGAACCTCGCGCCTGAACGTTGTACTGTGAGTCATTTTCTTTTACTTATTTAAGGTCGCCTTTAAACTACTAAGGTCAAACAGCGACCTCAGTAAGTAACTTTGGGATAAGGGTAACGGTATACGACACACAAACATTCATGCGCCGGGTGAGATTCGAACCCATCACCCTTCAGGCACAGGCAGTTACGGCCCTTCAGTCCTAACGACCACGCCTACCCAGGCCGACACTGTCTTTGTAAAACAAAATTCAATTTAAGGTCGCTTTTCAACAACTAGGGCCATACAGCGACCATAGTAACATTGGAATAACTGTATACGGACCCACAGAAACATCCGTGCCCCAGGCGGGATTCAGCCTTAGCGCGCTCGGTTATAGAAGTCAACACTGTCTGTCACTGTAAAACAAAACCCAATTTAAAAAGCATCTGCCCTTCCAAAGTGCGCAGTCGTCCACTGTGCAGCGCTGCCGGCGGGCGTGGCGCCGCCTCCCCGAGTGCGACGGACGCGCTGCCAGCGGCGCGGGCGGGGGTGGGGTGGAGGCGGGGGCGGGGCTGGCTGACGAGGACGTCTCAATCTGCGGGCGCGGGCGTCGCGGTGCCGCCGCCGCCCCCGCCTCGCTTTCGCCGTAAATTACTCGCGGCGAAGGCGATTTGGCCCAGTCCCGCGGCTGGGCCGCTTCACGGGTTACCTTTCATGAGGGATGGCCCACGCGACGCGCCGACACTTGGGGTAATTGCCCAGATGCTTCCTGCCGAAGGTGCACGAACTGTGGTAGGTAGTGTTTGTGGATGCATGTAACGCTAGAATTTTCACGGCCTCGTCACCGATGCACCGGGAGACGTGGCTCAGGGTATCAACTGCTGTCCATGCAGCGCTTCTGAGCGGGAGGACTTAGCGTTCGAGTCCCGACGGGTGCAGGATTTTCGACAGTAGCTACAGATAGGTCGTTCAGCCACTGACTGGAAAAGAATTCTAGAGGACGACTACTCTGATCGGTAGTTTTCCGTGGTTTCTCCGATCAACACCAGGCGAATGCCGGAGCAGTACCCTAACAATCGGGCTATGGCCAGCGCGCGAACATTGTTACCGCTTCCTTGTTCTATCCTCACCTCTTACTTACACACACTTACTCTTACATGTACTACACTACCACACAATCCAGGAGATTGGTCGGGAGCTTAAAGGTTTTCACGGGTGTGTGGTGCCTCGATGGTGGGAGATACCTGGTTGTGGAAACTCCGCTAGCCGACGGTAGATCGGCGCCGGATCTCAGCATCCATCGGAGGAAGATCATCGCCACCTCCCGAGGACAAAAACATGCACTTCACTTACGGAACTAATGATATTTGCAGTTGACGTGCCCGGAACTACTAACAATCAATCAATCGTCACCGATGCGGATTACGCGTTATGTTTATGAGGTTGGATTTTATTATGTATTGTGGAACGTTAAATGTTGACTGTAAATGCTATAAATGCGGATTGAGTACTAGAATCAGTTAAAAATCATCTTGTTTATCTCAAAGATTGAAGACATGCTCAAATTTGAATTGTCTGTTTTGTTTTTTAAAAATGTCGAGTTTTGTTTCTCTTTGTAATCAAAATTCACAAATGTGCTATGAGGTGTAAAATATCAAAAATTGCGTTAGTTAAATGTCAGTGGTACTACTTGAAGTCCCAGTCTTAATTCGTAGTGTAGCGTTTTATAAGACTCCTAATGGATTTTTTAAAGCTTATGGTTAAAAAATCGTCTGCCATGTTATAAAATGCTTTTCTCAGACAATGTAATTAGTCATCAGCCAAATGAACTCTAAGATCCATATAATTTTGTAAAATGAAACATGCAGAGAGCTGATTGAACCAAGAAATATTTCTGTCGGTTTTAATGAAGCCCTGATAAATGTTGACACTTTAGAACTACAGAAGAAATATAAGAAGACCAACCACGCCTGTTTGTGCAATCGACCGTGGCAAAGAACCATCAAATGAGTTTGGTCCTTGGGAATTAAAAATGATTAATATCATTAAAGAAGAAAGTTACGTGGAGGCATCTGTTTTGGAGACTTCCAGCTATTCCGCTATCCTATAATTTTAGCTCGATTTTTTCTGGCTCAGATACGTGTTCAGCGTCACGAATTAAACAAAGGCGACCCGAAAAAGCGGGTAATGGTTCTTTGATGTGTCACGGCAACAATTCCTTTACCGCTCCTACCAATCATCAGAGGCAACTCCGTTGACGGGACTCGTTCAGATCAAATGGCTGTGCCAAGAATTCTACCGCCGGCCACTTATTAAGCCAAGACATCTCTCAGTTCCCCGCGCAGTTTCTTAACGTGACCTCTGCCCTTTCACAGTCGCTGCAATCAGCACCTCCACATCCCTTGCTGTCATAACTGCTGATTCCACAACATGCACAACCTGTTCTGGTATCAACATAGCCACACCGAGCCACGCCGGAGGAGTCTGCCTACTTTGCAAGTGTCACCTCGCCTGACCCGCGGCCTTGTCGTTCACAATTTACATACTCACCACCACCACCAACTACGAGATTAATACGTCATCTCCTGGACCCTCTCAACATCCACAACCGCAGCCTAACTCATCGAAGTAACCGAGGCCAACTTCACACTTTCGCAGCCACAACAGCGCAGAAATTCCAGAGTGGAACTACTGGATAGATACTAACGGCACTTCCATTGAAACACAATCAGACCCATGGACAATGGACAGACAAGACAGCAACAGTCAAGGCCAATGTGAAACATAATTTCAGATACACTAACAATTATTATCATGGGGTTTAGAATCTAGTGCAATATAAAAATAAAGCAAATAGATCAAGTATTTCATCCGATTTCTGGAAAAAACTCTATAAGTGAAAATATTTTTGTTAACTCATTAAGCCCTAAATTAACTGTGTTTCGTTTTCAATTATCTTTAAGGAAAATCCTGTTTAATTTTAAATAAAAATAAATCACAGAGAATATGTTCCATCAATAATGAGGTACTTTCTAATATTCACAACAAGCTTCGACAATCCATTTTCATAGACTCTCACCCTAATAAATATTCTATTAAAATATTTAAAACGAATGCTACTTACCCAAAGCACATACGTACCTTAATAATGCAAACTATTCATATTACAACTATTTTGTCTTCGTTCTCACGACATTTGCGGTGTCCACAGGCTACTGATTTGGATGTATTCAAATTTGTGAAGACTGATATTACAGAGTGAGCAGGGGTCGAACCGATGTACTAGGCCTTGAAGAAAAAATGAAGAGTGGAAATTTGAATCTTCCATTTACATTGTTTCTGCAGTCCATTGATGATTTGTAAAAATTCGTGAAACACGTCCTTCTCGACATACAATCTTCCCTGTGTTCCGCGCATGAACATTTTGTCGACTGTCTTTACCCTACTCAGACGAACTTCCTGATTCCAAAGACTTCCTGAACAACGACGCGCGATTTGGTCTCCAACACCACAAATCCACAATTTCAGCCACAAGAAAGCGCTGGTTGCCTGACGCGATTAGAGTCCCTATATAAAGAGAGTAGCGCAACCGCCGCCATTTAATATCCACTTACCCGATAGCTCCATCAAGCAGAATTCAAAAGTTGAACAGAAATGATAACAATTGGTGTTATTATGGAGATTGTCAAGATTATTAATATTGGTTTGGGGTAGATTCACGGTTCTCAACATTCAGAATACCACACAGTTTCCATTTTTCTGACAACTGGACATAAAATGGCGGGATCGGTGGAACAATGGAATGCGTTACTCTGTGTATCTAGGGACTCTAGCCGCGATGTTGGCCGGATCTGGGAACCGGTCCGATCATCCCGCGGCCGGCACGCTAGGCGCGACCAGCCGCGAACGCTGGCCTTCTGAATCCATTGGCGGCGGCGGCGGATTTGATTTGATTTGATTTATTCAGTCACAGAACAGTGAAAACTGGATGTGACGTATGGGAGGGAAGGATCATCTGTGCATATTTTCTTCAGCTCAAGAAGCTCAACGTTTTAATTATAAATAGTTGAAAGATGAATGACGGTTAAAAAGTAAATAAATAAAATAATAATTATTATGATAATAAAATAAAAAGCTCCAGATTAATATCTGAAAATAGACAATTTTGCTCCCGAGATAGAAAACTTATTTGCGTTGGGAAGCGTACTGCAGATAATTTTTTTTTTTTTTATAACAAAATAATTTTACTCTGGCTCTACTCCTACCACTACGAGCAAGAGGAGATACCAACAAAACGTGCGTACAGTGAAGCGACATTTAGGCTGGAGAGATGGTGACGGCGGCCTTTCGCGGACCTTTCAAATCCGATGGCGGTGGCGGCGGGGGTGGGGAGATGGCGGTGGTGGTGGTGGCGGTGGCGGTGGTGAGATGGCGGTAGTGATGGTGGTGGCGGCGGCGGCGGTGGTGAGATGGCGATAATGGCGGCGGCGGCGGTAGTGAGATGGTGGCGGTGGTGGTGTCGGCGGCGGTGGTGAGATGGCGGTAATGGTGGTAGCGGCGGCGGTGGTGAGATGGCGGTAATGGTGGTGGCGGCGGCGGCGAGATGGCGGTAGTGGTGGTGGCGGCGGCGTCGGTGAGATGGCGGTAGTGGTGGTGGCGGCGGTGGTAAGATGGCGGTAGTGGTGGTGGCGGCGGCGGCGGTGGTGAGATGGCGGTAGTGGTGGTGGCGGCGGCGGTGGTGGTGAGATGGCGGTAGCGGTGGTGACGGCGTCGGTGAGATGGCGGTAGTGGTGGCGGCGGCGGTGGTGAGATGGCGGTAATGGTGGCGGCGGTGTTGGTGAGATGGCGGTAGTGGCGGTGGCGGTTGTGGTGGCGGCGACCGGCCACGAACGCGGGCCTCCCGAATCCGTTGGCGGCGGCGGCGGCGGAGAGACAGTGGTGGCGGCGGCGGCGGCGGCGGAGGTCAGCGCGCGCGGCCGGTAGCGGCCGCCGCCAAATGGAGAAGCGGTGTTCGGCGCGGTGATCAGTCGCGCTGCCCGCCTGGAATGCTTTGGAGCCGCCGCCGGCCCGAGGTCGCCCAGCGCCAGGCGTTTGTCTTCGGCTGCGGGAGCCGCGCCGCCCCCCTCGCCCTCGCCGTCTCCAGCGCGCAGGCTAGAGCCACCAGCAGCCTTCGCTGCCAGCCGCCGCCCGCCGCCTGCGCCGTCAAATCTACAGCTTCTAGTTTCGCCGCTCTCTCCGTCTTCGATGCTTTGTCACGACTGCCTCTACCGAATCTCTTATGCCGAGTTTACAGTTTTTTGCCCTTCACTCAGCTCACCTTCTTCTTTGCCATTTTATCACTGTTTCCTCATTGCTTTTGCTTTAAACTTCTCCGAAAGTGTGACCGTACATTCTCGTCTTCTGTCTGCACAAAAACAATCTCCGATTTAATGATTCCTAGGATACGGAAAACATCTCTATATTCATTATTGTTGTAATCCTTTCCATGCACACTCACCCCTTCCACGCCACATCGCATTCATTTCCCTATTGTTTCATTTATCTGCGTCTATAAATTCTGTTTCCTCCCACATCTGGTTCCACCCATTTCCATTCCATCTTGATTTATTATTTTTTTGATCTGCGTTTTTCCACTACATCTTCGCAAGTGGTCTCTGATAAGTCTCTCCCGTCACCTCTGCGGGCATTTTCCTCCCATCACCACGTTCGTAGCCGCGGCCTCTGCTCCGTTACATCGCTTCGCCATTCCCTGAGCGACCCGGAGGCGGATCCTCTCTCTCGGGGGCCGTGTTCCAGGCGGAACCGCCGGCGAAATGTCGGATGGCATTCCCGGATCACCCCGAGGAATTTGTTTTAGCGGCGCGCATCGGAATTTCAGCTACTGGAAAGCCAACGTACGCTGAGTACACGGTTGAATGTGTACTTCGATGTCGCCTCGTTATATTTAGCTTTTCTGAAATGTCAAGGTCTTCTCGTTGCGTACGAGCACATGCTGCAATGCAAGTGGCTCTTGCCTTCTTATAAATCACTTCGCAGTTTATCTTCTCTGCATCTGATGGCGGCATGGAAGAGTATAAAATAATCAATTCACTTTGTTATTAATTGATAATTTTAATAGTAGTTTATGAAATTAGTTTATAAAGTTAAGATTTATTGTATGAGTACATGTTTTGAAAACGAGCGACGTTAGGAGCGAGTTTTCAAATTAGTTGGAATGCAATGAAGCAACATTATAAACGAGTTGCATACGCTATTTTTTGGTGTAACAGCATTATAAATTTATAAGAGAGAGTTTTTGCGGACCAACTTTCCTATGACGTCTCGGGTATTCGACATCTGTGCGAGAAAACTGATTGGCTGTTCCGCTTACCGCTACCCTCCGCGATTCTCTCACTGCGATTGGTTGGATGTGTGATGACGCAGTCATTCGAGCCGTAAAATGCTAATACGCCATCAAATTCGATGTAAAATGACTTTTTATGAACGATTTCTTGCAACGGTCAATTATGATGGTGGTACACAAAAAAGTAGTAATTTGTTATCATATCACTGCAACATATGGCAATAATGCACTTTTATTTAAAAATAACTAGCGGAGACCGGCAGACATCTCCCTCTGCTCTCCATCTCCCTCTCTCTCCTTCCTTCTCCCTTTGTCTCTCCGTCTCTCTCTCTCTTTGTCTCTCTCCGTCATGTAATAGAATATTCAAGAAGATCTCATCCTGTAGATTATGATATGATAAACGTTTCTTTGACACCTTTGAACTCAATATGTTGGTTTTTAATACCCTAGAACGCTTCGTGTAGGAGTTATTTAATGATATAGTTTCAAAAATCCTGCTAGTGTAGCAGGTTGCATTTGACATAAATGTATAGTTTTTTATTCTACAGCGCCATCTAACGTCATTTTTTGGACATAATAGTTATTTTGCTATTCGAGGGTGGAGATGAATCGAACAAAACAGAGATAATTAAAATTGGTCCAGTCATTCTTGAATTATAAATGGTGTAACTAACCCGACTTTGTTTTATAAATAGAGATAATAATATATGAAAACGTTTGATTAAATGAAATTGCATGTAAAAAACTCATGCAATATGATTTAAGTCTAAACTTAATCGTTATTTTTATGACCCGTGTAACAATGTTTCGCACTGACAAAAGATATGTGGATAATAATGTTTTCATCTGTATTATGTTGGCCTTTCATTTTCCATTTATTTCCAAGTTGCAGGAATATATTATTTTCATTACCGATTTAGAGAGAAGAGAGAAATAGCTAAAAACAATTGGTGTGTAAACCTTTGATTTGACCCTTTTTTGGAACTTCTTCTTTAGTTTTATTGCTTTTCAATACTTAAATCGAAATGAATATCATTGAAACGAAAAGACGTATTCATTTCAAAATTCTCCCGATGCTTCGCATTTTGATAACTTTTCTTTCCAACGCTAGCATTCGTCCAATAGAAATGACAAATCAAGAAGGGGGATCTTTCCAGGCGAAATGAGCTGCGACCTCTTTGATATTATTACGTCAAGTAGCAGAAGAAAAAAAGGTAGAAAACGAAGTAAATGAAGAAAATGAGAAAGATGAAGAATAAAATGACGAAAAGATAGAAGAAGTCGAAATTGAAGTAAAATGAAGGCGAAGGGGCAAGTAATGATATCCGCACCCTTCTCAGCTGTTGCTGAGCTTCATTAATTCCGAAAGCCCTTTCCCGCTGCCAGTTGACGGCAACGAACCTGATAACGGGCTTGACACCCACCCAGCCGCCGCCGCCGCCGCCCCCACTCCGAGTTCCCGTCTGTGGCGGCGGGAGGGGTAACCCGTCGCGGGGCGAAGACAGACGGCGTCGGGGGCGGGGCGGGGGCGGGGGCGTGGGCGGAGGCGAGGGCGCGGGCGCCGACGCGAAGAGGACGCCCCCGGGCCGCCCCCGCCTCGCGCGCAGGGCAGCTGCTCCCCCGCCCCCCGCCGCCGCTTCCGGAGGCGACACCTCCCGAAATAGCAGCCCCGACGCGCGACCTAAATCATCTCGCGACCAGATAAGGCAGGTGGGGGCGGAGGCGGGCAGGGGGTGCCCTTCTCCGGAGCACGAAACTGCCTGGGCGGGAGTACGTCAGTAACGGCAACACATCGCAGCATTTCGGTTGTTTTTATAAATCGTTTACTATGCATTGACGCGAAATCGCTGATAATGGATGATGTTCACGGTCTATATTAACTGCATTTTATTGTCCTCACTGCAAACGACGACGAAGAGCGTTCCAATCAAGTATGTTTTCTGATCAGTTAATTCTTCGGAAATCACTTATTCTAAACCGACGAAGCAATTGTCCTTTTGGCGTAACATCACTGAAGAAAAAGTTTATTTGATAACTAATGAGTTACTCAGTATGTGAAAAATCCTTCTTATGTCCCCGTAAGGTTGGAAAACTAATGCGCTGAGGATACCTGGTCGCATATTAAGATTGCTCAAAATATGATGGGGTTCCATTCCACATTAAACATTCAACATAATGACTAGATCCAACGGAGGAGTTTCACAAAATTGGAGCACAACAATTCTGTACTCGATGTCTCGCATTTGCGCATAACTCACCCCGGGCACACTTAATAACTAAGGGCTGATTTTAATGAAATGCCATTTTTTTCTTTTCACTTTAGAACAACGTATTGTAGTATGGACATTGATTTTATGTTATGACAAAAGGATATGACCCACTTTTATGTGACTTTGTTTTGCGTTTTTCGTCGATTTCGACGTAATTAGTAATTTTTTACGTTTTTCGTCATTTTTAAAGCATTTTTTGCTGATTTCATCCATTTTAATATAATTTCAATGGTACTAGTTTGAAATAATATTAACGAGATGACACTAATGTTCTCCACACAATTTCTGAGTAGCCTATTTGATTTCTTCGCTCAAAATTGTCATATGAGCCATTGTGTGCAAAATTAGGTTCCTGTGACGCATATCAGCGACATAGTCGGTTAGGCCAATTTTGTAATAACTAAAGGCAACTCTTTCCTGGTAAAGAAGTGTCCAAACCAAAAGTGTGCAAGCTGAGTTCACTTGAATGAATGAAAGAAGCTTCGATTACATCATAATCATATTCAACAGCGTGAGTTGTTCATCTGAACTGGTTTTGATACACATTTTTGCGTCATTTATCTTTGATTTTAAGGCACTTTTAAAACGTTTAAGAATACAGTAGACTCCAGTTATATTGAACTTCTGGGGACTAAAATGTTTGGTTTACTGTATCAGTGGTTCTCTATATTCGATGATGTCAAAATTAAATGGAATTTCTCCACAATGATTGATTTCATTCATATATCGCAAAAATCATTAACAGCACGAAATGATAATTTTAATATCTTTATCTGTTCGTAAAAAATAAATTATTTTGAATTGTTTGCTTTGTACGTTTTTCATTAGATCCTTCTCTAGAGATCTTTATACTTGATTCTGCATTGTCTTCTGTCTCTAAGTACCGTAATGTAGCCGTCACACCTTTCAATATCTCTTGCACTGTTGAAACATCATCTCACTCACCGAAGGCCCTGTTATCGCCTAATGACAGATCCAATTAATTCCCAGGACTTATTTCCTACGTTCACGATATCCGAGGTTCAGGTTCACTACAACCGAATTTTCTTACGCTTATTTGTAATGTAAGTGAAACGGGACCAGCGACTTAAGTTCACTATAACCGAGGGTTCGACTGTATTTTATTGATCATTTTTGGCAATGTTTTAGGTCATCAAACGCCGCCCCCTACTCATGACACCTTGGAGAGGGGTCGCGCGGGCGCGGGCACGGGCACGGGCGCGGCGTGGCGCACGCGTGCGTCTCCAATCGCGCGCGTGCCAGTCACGGCGCGGGCGGTGCGTGAAGAGCGTGAAGCGAGCGGGCCGCGCGCCGCCAAAGGCCTGGCTGCCCCGGCGCGGGTGACGCGGCGCATTCCGCCCACGCGAGGAAGTCACCGCTCCGCGCCACGCGTCACCCGCCCGCAACGCACACGCACACGCACCAAGCAGCTCTCCCGATGTCTCCGAACGGCAACACTCGCTTAGGTGGCTCAGGGAGCACCCCCAACGCGCACACGCTCCAAAACGAATCTCCCGATGTCTCCGAATGGCAACAACCGCTTAACCAAGGCGCTTTTCCCGATGTCTCCGAACGGCAACACTCGCATAGGTGGCTCAGGGAGCACCCCCAACGCGCACACGCTCCAAAGCGAATCTCCCGATGTCTCCGAATGGCAACAACCGCTTAAAAGGCGAAGGGTGCGCCCCCAACGCACACACGCACCAAGGCGCTTTTCCCGATGTCTCCGAATGGCAACACTCGCTTAGGTGGCTCAGGGAGCACCCCCAACGCGCACACGCTCCAAAGCGAATCTCCCGATGTCTCCGAATGGAGACAACCACTTAGGTGGCTCAGGATGCGGCCCCAAAGCACACACGCTCCAAAGCGCTTCTCCCGATGTCTCCAAATGTCAACACTCGCTTAGGTGGCTCAGGGAGCATCCCCAACGCGCACACGCTCCAAAGCGAATCTCCCGATGTCTCCGAATGGAGACAACCACTTAGGTGGCTCAGGATGCGGCCCCAAAGCACACACGCTCCAAAGCGCTTCTCCCGATGTCTCCAAATGTCAACACTCGCTTAGGTCGCTCAGGGCCCACGCCCAACGCATACACGCTCTAAGGCTCTTTACACGAAATCTTCGCCCTACATTCATCGGAAAACTACCGAACACATCAGTCGATCTCAACATTGGTTGAATTCGACCCAGCTACCTAGCTAGTATGGAAAAATTCCTCAACATCGAGAACGCTAGAGTCTCACACTCAGACTCTCCGCAGATTCTGTGGCAATGATGCCTCTGAGCTAAAACTCAGTCCGTTTAGAATCATGATGTAAGTAGACGACAATGTAACGAGACGCGCAAAGCGTTGCATTCCCGAGGATGCGCAGTTGCAGCGAATCTCATTGCCATCAGCTAAATCACAACCAACATGACGGGCGATAACTAAGTAGCAATCCTGTTGATTCTGCAGTGTCGTTGATCGGGAGGACCTACCGTCAACTCTAACGTGATGGGTTTTCCACCCTCGCTACATGTCAAATGCGAATTGAGTCACTAGCTGGTGGAGAATTCTAGCGGCCAGCTGTACTGATTGGTAGTTTTCCGCGTATTTTTCTTCTTTCTGGATTTACATCAGGCGATTGCCGAAGCCGTACCTGAACACACGGGCAGCACACTTCCGTGTCCCCTTCCTCATCGTTGTCCTTGACTCTCCCCTTATTCACACACGTACACTAACATGCGCTACACTGCCACATATGTCAGGAGACCCGGCAGGTTATTCCCGAAGGGCGGTACTCCGCTGGGGCATTCACCTCGAGAGAGAATAATCACCAAGGCCGTGGTGTCGGTGGGCATTGCATATCACGTTACAGCCGTGGATGACACACTCACATCTTGGGAGAAAATGGACCCAAACTTACGAGGCTTACTGAAGATCTCAATAGTTTTCGCGATCCCCCACCCGCTTGGAATCATTAATTTCATTATATAAGTCACAAGGTGCCGCTTCGGCAAAGATGCGCACTAGCAGTCAATCACAATTGCGTATCCTAAATCCCAAACAATACGGAGCTTTTGAATGCATTTGTTCAGAAATAACTCACGAGAAAGTATACGTGGAGAATTAGTGTTGTTTTTCTCTACCCATAGAAAATTGCTCTCAATTTTTCGAAATTATGATCACTTGTTCAAGCACATAAATCACACTGATAAAAAAGAAGATAAAATAATACTTTTTGCTAATACTACAGTAGGTTTATTTTATTGGATAAATATGCATTTAACTATTGAAATTACTTGCTGAGTACGGGGAAAATCAATTTTATAAATCTGATTAAGAAAGTTCTACATTTGCTGAGTTTATAAAAATATTATTGCATAGGGCAATTAGTCGCACTGTTTATTTATTTAACACTAAATGAGCATGAGTTTTGTATGAGCTTGAACATCTATGATATCTTTTTAGGTAAATTCGGGAATCAGGTCGTTTGTCACTGGTTTACAAATATTTGTATCACTTTATGCATTTTTTATCCAATATTATCAATCATATAATACAGCATGTTTTAAATCTTTGTATATATATTTCGATTTCAAGATCGGGCTTTAGGCGTCGCCATACAGTCATGACGTGATATATGACACCTTGTTAGTTACATCATCCTTAAAAAAGCCACTCAGCTCTTTTCATTATGATGTAAATAATACGTGGGAGAGCGATTACGCAAAGGGACTTAATTTAACTCGAAAACAAACCCTTGTCAGTCTAATGCATTTCCTCTTCCTGTTTATGATCTAGGTTGCAATGCATTGCAATATTGATTTCTATTGCATAAACAATAGAAAGAAACGTCCGGCCATGTGAGAGGTATTAATGTATGAATAATTATATATTAAATCTATGAATTTATAGATATTAAGCAACTCGTGAAAACTACAAAACAATGGAATAGTTTTCGTTTTGACTGAAAATAAAAATATTTAATTGTGTCATTCCGTCTATTCTCATACTCTGCGGACAGACTGAATTTTCATACTCATTACGTTCCTGATGACGAAACAGGAGTGTTGGGTCGACAAGGCTCTAAGAAAGAGGGCATCTGCCATTAAATATTTGCTTTGCAGATTACTGAGCATCAGTTTTTTTATATTCTTGGTATGAAAGAACTGATAGACTATGTACATAAAAAACTATGTTGTTGCAGTATTCGTGAAGACTTTTTGTCAAAAGGCCTTCCTCAAAAGGCCTGAAAATATCGACCTCTTGGAAAACGAGATCCCGGGAGACCAAGAAAACGGTGGACCATCGAACCGGAACAGGCTGTTGGGTCTAGACCGTGAAGATGATGATGATGATGATTACTTTTTGTTAAAATAATTTATTGCAGTGTTACATGAGAGTATTTTATTTCTTGTTCATGAGCAGTGTGAGTGTTACTTTTTGCGAAATAATTTTGTGTGGTATTGTACAGCAGCATTTTAGCTGCTACAGGCCACTAGTTAACGATTTAAATCTAAAAAAGCATGAAAATAAATTCAAAACATATAAGGTTTAGTGCATAAAATCAGTGGTATTTATTTATTTGTCAAAAACCAGTAAAAACTGTATATGACGTGTGGGGAAAGAGATTTATCTGCGCAAATTTTCTTGAGGGCCAGAATAAAAAATAAAAAAAAACGAAAATAGAAAACGAAAAAATGAATTTAGAAAATAATTATTTTAGAAAAATAAAAATATTTGAAAAATGTTTGTTCCCGAGTTATACAAAATCAATTTCAACGGTAAATTAACTACAAGCAAAAGGAGTGCTTAACAAAACGTGCGCAAAGCGAAGCTACATTTACGTCCAGAAGCAAAACAAGGGGCCATCTCAGCATTTGCTCAATGGATCAAGGAAACTGGACAAAAAACTAATCGAGATGGGGGTCATTGACCCGGAAGCTGAAGTACATTACTTGTTACAGGCGTATTAAATATTTTTTAAATATTTATGTACACAATGCAAACGTAAACTAATTCATTATATATCTTTGTTTTGTTACATTAAACATTCTTTTTCTTTTTCACGATCAGTATAGTCTCTAATTGTATAGAAACAGTTTTACAGCAGAAAAGATTTTACTTTTAACTTAAATTTGTGTACCGACTTTAATTGTTTTATGTCATCTGGCAATGCGTTGTAAAGTAACGTACATGTATTGTATGATGATTTCTTGTACTGAGCTGTTGATACTGACACTTGATGCACATGATTGCTACGGCGTGTGTTGTAATTATAAATATCAATTTTGCATGAAAATGTGTTCCCTCCGTTAGGTAGGTCAGTTTTGACAAATATTACAGATTCGTAAATAAATAGACAAGGCAATGGTAAGATTCCCAGCTCAATGAAAAGAGGCTTGCAGGAATCACGTGGAAGGCATTTTTTCATTATTCGAATAATTTTCTTTTGCAATCTGAAGGTCTGAATACTACAGGATGAGCTTCCCCAGAATATTATGCCATATCTCAGGCGGGAATGTACATTTGCAAAATAAACGCAACGATCTGCATGAAGGCTGACAGAATTTGAAATAATTCTGAATGCGTAACATAATGAACTTAATTTAGTGTTTAAGTCTGTTATATGTACATTCCATTTGAGGTTTGATTGAATTGAAAGACCTAAAAATTTTGTTGCCTCAACATCAGCTAATTGCATATTGTTCATTTTCAATGGAACATGCGAATTCCGATTTGAAATGCAACAATGCATTGAAACAGTTTTTCTTTCGTTAACAATTAATTTGCTATTATTAAACCAATTTGAAACTTCTGAAATCGTACTATTTACTGCAGCAAACAGAACCGTTCTTCCATTTTTAATAGACGAGGGCATATCGTTTACATTAAACAGAAATAGAATAGGACTTAAGATCGAACCTTGCGGGGCACCATGCTCAATTGGGAAAGAATTGGAAACATATGTATGTAATGTCCTGTCGTGCCAGTATGGTATTTCTACTCTTAGAGTCCGATGTTTAAGGTATGAAATTATCCAATCTAGGGCAATACCACGAATTCCATACGAAGGTAATTTTGAGAGCGAGGTGTTATGGTCAATAACGACAAAAGCTTTCGAAAGATCTAAGAATATTCCAATGGGTACTTCATTTTGGTCTATTGATGAAGCAACATCTTTGAGAAAAGAAAAAGGGGCAGTTTCCGTAGATTTTATTTTCTAAAACCGTGTTGTGGGTCTGAAAACGCTTTGTTTTTCCTGAGAAAAGTTTCCATTTGTAAGTAGAAAAGCCTCTCTAATATTTTTGAAAAAACTGACAAAAGAGAAATTGGCCGGTAATTTTGAATATCATTTTTGTTCCCTTTTTTAAAAAGTGGCTTAATTTCTGCTGTTTTGAAAATATCTGGAAATATTCCTGTACATAAAGAAGCATGGAAAATGTGAGTTAAAGGATGCATAAAGGCAGGTGCACAAGTTTTTAATAAACAATCCGGAAATTCATCAAAACCAGATGAGTATTTATTTTTTAGTTTACTGACTATTCTGAGGATTTCGTTGGGAGAAGTTTCGGAAATAAACATCGTATCGGAATTTTTTGGGGAAGTGTAAGATGTTGAATTTTGTGGTTTTAGTCCCTTCGTGAGATCAGACGCAATTATAGAAAAGTGTTTGTTGAAGAGATTGGCAAGTTTTTCCGGATTACTCGTTTCTCTTCCATTATCCTTCTCTACAAGGTATCGAGATGATGTAATTGAATTTTTTACGATATCCCACATTACTTTAGTTTTGTTACTTGCGCTCAAAATGTCCTGACTATTTTTCATTATTTTTGCCTGAACTATTACTTTTCTTAAAATTCTTTTGTATTCTCGGAAGTATATATGGAAACCGGGTGACACGTTATAATGTTTAGAAATAAAGTAAAGCGTACGTTTGTTTTTACACGATGTTCTAATTCCCTGTGTGATCCAAGTATTACTTTTGCTTGAAATGTTTAATTTTCTCTTTTTAAGAGGAAAGCACGCGTTAAAATGAATTGAAAGCTTGGAGAAAAATAAATTATATTATTCATTTGTGTCAACAGCGTTATAAACTGCATTCCATGATTCCTTCATCAAGTAGACCATAAATAATTTTATATTAACTTTAGTGAATGCTCTGCACATGCGTGTATTATTTATTGTGTCAGTGTTTATGTTCTTAGTAATTGTAAGAATTTGAGCATCGTGGTCACTGTAACCTAGATTATTCGTTATTATTTCATATGTAGTTGGGGTTTTGTTAATTATAATTTGATCTAATGCTTTTTGTGATTTAAATGTATTCCGTGTACATTCACTATAATATCTAAATTAAAAGAATGAATTAAATTGAGAAACTGCTCTTTTTCGTGAGATTCACTCAGAAAATCAATATTGAAATCTCCACATACAACACTGGATTTAAAAGAGAGTTTACTAATTTTGTTCAGAATTATCTCTAAATTTTCCAAGAAAGTGAAATAATCTGAAGCTCGCTTTGTTGGAGGTCTGTAAATGCAAAGTAAGATAATTTTGAGTGTAGTAAGATGTACTACTGTTGTTTCAAAAACTTTTTCAACTGCATATAAATTGAATTCTGACAAGAAGTCAGTAAGATATAGAATCAATATAATTTCTTATGTAAATACACGAACCTCCGTAAGCGGAGCCCTGATTTGATTCCCTCGCTCTAGAATACGATCCTGCAAGGTAAAAGCTAGCAATTTGGAGTGTGTTTATATCATTTTGAGACAGCCAATGTTCTGTAAAGCAAAAACATCTATTTGTCTTAGATCACATTGTAATGCTGCCTCGATAAATGCAATTTTATTTGAAAGAGATTGCACATTATGATGCATTATTCGAATCTTTTGCATGTACCTACCCGGATGTTTTTCTGCTGCATCTGACTGCAATTGCTATTTATTTATTTTATTTTTACCTCGAGTGCGTGGTCGAAGGAAGTATCGTGTCCCAGCAGTGACAAGAGGTGAGGAAGGAGGGGTGACAGATGTAGAGGAATGAATAGTGGGAGAGGTAAGACGTGGATTAGGTTCAGGGGATAAGGTAATTGGGTCCAAATGGATCCCAGAGTGTGGAAGAGAACTAGGAGATGTGGGTGGCAATGGGTCTTGGGCAGGACACTGCCAAGTTTGTGAAATGATGTGTTTTGCAAGCTCACTACCCAGTGCATGTTTTCCGACAAGGTTCAGGTGAAGACCATGTCGGGTGAAGTGTTTTTCTGAGAGAAGGTTTAACTCAAACAATTTAACATGTGTGCCTCTCATATGAAGTTTCAATTGGTTGTTTGCGTGATTAATTTCTTTGCACAGTGTTGGTTTGTTTTACCAGAAGGGCAGAGTCGAGACTACAATGTTCGTGTTTTGGGCGGCACATTGTAATTTGTCAACATGTTATTCAGGCGTAAAGTGACAATCCAAATTAATGTCATTCTGCCCTCCTATGATGATGACTGTATCCCGTTTGGTGAGAATGTTTGTGTGAGTGTCCAACTCTTTGGTCACGTCGGCAAACCTCCTGTTAGTTTTAAACACACACATAACACTTGTACACACATGGTAACACTTGTCAATTTAAGTTAATCGAATTGGCTTTGGTTAGTGAAACTTTCTGCGTTGTTTCATGTTTTATAGATAATTACAAACTGTAAGTAAAAATAAAATAATTAGATAAAATTTCTATTTTTAGAAAATACAAAATATAGTAGATTGTATAACGCAGAATTAATGATCTATCATGCGCAGACTATATATTCAAAGAACTTCTGTGATCTTGTATACAGGACTTCAGACTTTCATATAATCATAATCAATTAAAACTAAAAATCTGAAGCAGTATCTGTAACGATCTGACTATAAGAGAATAAGATAGTACATTATCTCACTTTCATATTACTATTACCAAATTCAATGCAGTGAAATAAGAACGGATGATGTGAAATAATACCGAAGTGAAATAAAAACGTTTAATACCCATGTGGTTAGTTGACAACAAACCTTTGAAGATGAGAAACCATTAAAACAAGTTTTCAGTTATTCTCAAGGAAGTATACACAGATCTAGAATGTTGGTATCATTTTAGATTTTTTACTTCTAATGTTAGAATGTAGAGTGTAAATATGTAATGATGAGATGATTTTATTGCTGGCTTTATTATTTACGTCAATGAAGACCAGTTTCATTTATGGAATTTTTATTACTTTTGTGTGTAGGGAATATCAGTTACATAATGAAAACCTGGTCATGATAATGTATATCTTCAATGTGTGCCAGTATTTGTGTACTTTCAATAGCTGCAATAAAACGACCAAAAAGTGAATTCTACAATTTCCGTTGTGTACGACCCAAAAGTGCATTCTACAATTTCCGTTGTGTAGCAATCCTTGCAATAACTATTTAAGTGCGCTCAGTTCTAAGTACAAGTGAAGACGCCATGAGCTACTTGTTGGGGCCTCCATACCTCAAGTCGAATCCCATTGAGTCAGTAAGATATAGATAGACAAGGGCACGCGTGTAAAACAAGCCGGGGCATTCCACTTGGCCCGTCCGCGCGCTGCTCGGGTCGCCTCCCCCGGCGCGGCGCGGCGCGGCGCAGCGGCGGTGGTGAGGGCCGCGCCCGGCGCGCGGCCTGCAGCGCCGCCGGCGGAGCAGCCATCGGGGGCGGCGGCGGAGGCGGCGTCGGGGGCCGGGGCGGGGTTGGCGGCGGGGGTGGCGGCGAGGGCGGCGGCGAGGGCGGCAGCGGCGGCGGCGGTGGCGGCGGCGGGGGCGGCGGCAGCGGCGTGGGCGGCGGCGGGGGCGGCGGCGGCGGGGGCGGCGGCGGGGGCGGTGGGGGTGGTTGTGGGGGCGGCGGGCGGTGGGGGTGGTTGTGGGGGCGGCGGCGGGAGCGGCGGTGGTGGTGGAGGGGGGAGGAGGCGGGGCGGAGGCGGTGGCGGTGCCGGCGGCGGGGGCGATGGGGGCGGGGGGTGGCGGTGCCGGCGGCGGGGGCGGCTGGGGCGGGGGTGGCGCAGCTGGCGAGGCGCGGTCGCCTGTCGACACGTGCTCCTCCACACGTGTTCGCCGCCACCGCCTCCGGGCCGCTCGCGCCGCCGCCCCACCACGCCCCGCCCCAGCACCGCCGCCGCCGCCACCGACGCCGCGCCGGAAGAACAGTAGCACCGACGCCATCTTTTTTAAAATTTGTTATAGATAGATTTAGTAACATAATACTTTATCACATGTTGTGATGACTTACATTATACGAAACTTCGGGTCAATCGGGGATCTTATGATAAAAAAGCAAACTTTTCACCTTCACCTTTTCATCTTCTGTACCGTTACCGTACAAACACATGGAAAAAATACTGAATGTATGCCTCTTGGGACTGAAGACGTGTACGAAGTAAAAAAAACAAACAAACTTAAGACCTAGCACATCTCTTTAAGTGTGTCAAAAGTTTGTATCAAATTCGGGCAGCTGGTACAGTGATACAGCATGATATCTCTATGAATTTAATTGGGAAAGAACGAGGGGGCTGTAGTGAGACACCTTAGGGTCTAGTGTCTCAACAGTATTTTTGTCCTTTTTTGCTAGGACCAAATACTGTAAGATTTTGAGTTCCTACTATAAGGTCATTAATAATATAAAAAATTACTATTATTTGCAATTTTTAGTAAATTTCGGATATCAATAAGCAACAATTCTTAAAGTGTATCACATTAGCCCTAATATTTTGCTGTATCATATTAACCCGTCTGACTAACTTAATTAAATTACAGAAGATATAGGAAACAAGAGCCTCTACTGTTAACAATTACCGGAGAAAAGGTTAAACAATGCTTCGAAAGGGAATGTTTTTAATTCTTGTTGGGAAGTCATTTAACGAGGACAAGTTATAGTGAATTGCATGGTTTACTGAATTTAGGTAGGAATAAAATTATTATAGAGAAGGGCGATGTGCTTGGTGATAGGCACTATATTCCTCTTTATAAAGTTGACGCCATCTTATCTGTGAGCGCAAATTGTACCTCCAGCGTCGAAATTAGTGCAATCTTGGCGATAGCCGTGGTTATCACCACCTCCTCTGCAATCTGCTCTCTTCCATTTCGTCCCATTTTGCCCAAATAAACGCTTCGGCGGCATCAAATCTATCAATACAGTTTTTATCCCTCTCGCAAAATATGGTCTCGTTACCATTCCTAAGCAGGACTTCTCCCATGCCACCCAGTTTGTGTCGTCACACTCCTCACTACTTTAACTTCTCTTATACCCTCCCTGGACTTTAACAAAAAAGCTTTTTCCATTCTTTCCTGTGTTTATCTAACATGTATTTTTATTGTTAATTGATTTAAACACTCATGAAAATCTCGAAACTCTCATTAAAATCTTTTTACGAACAATTTACTAAAAGATTTGTATTTACAATTTTAGTATGATACAGTCAATGTAATACCACGTTATTTTTTTTAAATCGAGAGAAACATATGCATATTCTCATTTAGAAGTAATTCTACGACTGCAATCAATGCCCTGCAGCGAAATATCTGCCAGCCCCATTATCACCAAACAGCGGACATCAGAAGTGCCTCGTCGTATCCGCTGCCGTTACCCTTTCACCGCAGCCTCCGCGGTGCCCGTGCCGGCGCCCACCCGTGCACGTGGGGTAGCGCGCTTTTTCCTCGCGTCGGCGCCGGCGCCGGCGACGGACCGGAGCCACAGCGGGGGCGAGAGCAGGGGCGCAAGTGAGAGCGGGGTGAGGGGCGGGGACAGCGGGGGAGGCGGGGGCTCGAACGGTGGCGAGGGGAGAAATCGGAAGGGGATCAGATGCGGGGACAGGGCGAGACGGGGCAGGATCGGTGCTGGGAGCGGGGATGGGACGTGGCGGGGGCGAGAACGAGAGTGTGAGCAGGGGTAGGTGCGGGGGCGGGAGTGAGAGCCAGGTCGAGAGCGACAGCGTGGCCGGGGCGGGGGAACGGTGGAGGCGGGGGCTGGAGCGATGGCGAGGGTGAGGGTCGGGAGGAGGTCGGAAGCGGGACGGGGGCGAGGACAACGGTGGAGGCAGGCGTGGGCTCCAGCGGGGCCGAAGAGCGGGATCGATAGCGGTAATGGGGCGGGGGCGGGAACGAGAGCGTGAGAAGGGGTAGGTGCGGTGGCGATGACGATGGAGACGGGCACTGGCGCAGTGGCGAGAGAGGATCGAAAGAGGAGACAGTGAGAGAACTGGGCAGGGACGGGGAGACGGGGCGGGGCGGGGGGGGGCGGGGCGGGGCGGGGACGGGGCAGGATCGGTGGTGGGGGCGGGGTGGGAGCGGGAGCGAGGGCGCCAGGCGTTCTCCCGGGTAGTGCTTCCGTCGCGCCGTGCCCTGCCCGCGCCGGGGCGAGTGTCGCTCTTCATTTTCTGCCTCTTGAGCCGGCGCGCCGCGCCGCGCGCCCTCCGCGAGGTTATTGCTGTCGCTCCGGCCACTCGGGCGCCAACCAGCCGCCTCCGCTCGCATCGCTCCCCCTGACGACTAGGCGCTTCAGGTGTGACGCCTACTCACCCAGCGCTTTCGCATTTACACGGGCTAGACTGGATTGCGAGAGAAGTAGCAGGAATTAATATTTTGTAAACGCTTTTGGGCTTCATTCCGAACAAATGAAGACTCCACAGTTACTGATATTTTAGCACAATGGCGTGCTTGGTGTTCATTGAAAGGAACATCTTAACTTCGTTAATCAAACACGATGTTATCGAAATGAGGTTGTAATCCTGATTTCCGTAAAAGATTTACGAAAATCCAATCCAATTCCTGAATATTAACTAGTTTTCTAAATAAAAAAAAATTATTATACTTAATATTCCCCGCGAGTTCTTGTAAGTTAATTTATTCTGACAATTCGAAGAAAAAAACATACTTTCTGAAAAATGATTTTATTCAGTCCAATACTTTTTATTTCGTAGTAATTTGTAAATAGAGAAGATAATAAGTTGTAGTGAATTTTCAATTATCTCAGTTATGCGTCTGTTTGATGAATCTAAATGTATCATGAAAATTTTTCATGAATCTAAATGTATGTCTGCGTCGAAAATTTGGATCGACTGGTCCAGAACAATCAACCCAACGCCGGCTACAGACCATTATGTAACGAACTAAGTGGACTTATATAAACTTCTTGTTCCGTTTTACATTTCAGGATTGCTTAACGAACAACACGCTGGTCATTTAGAAAGAGAAAACGGCCACTGTTTTAGATGGATATAATTCTTTTACGGCGAACGAAATGTAGTTAATTAATTAGAAATTACAACAGTATTACGAATTGAGTAACTAAGATTAAGAAAAATAATATGAACTACTTTCACTATTCATTCTTAAGGAAGTAACATTTCACGTTTGAGAAAGTACGGCTATGAGGTAAGGAAATGTACTTACGATTTTAATTAAATACCCTTGTGCTAATTTTATTTCTGTCTTCAAATATAATAGAGTTAACGAGAGAGTTATTAAAATTTCCTAGATACCGTGTCACAGTTCCCCTTCTATGAAACGAAAGGGTAGTTAACAATTTCAAATGAAGCATTAATAAAATTATTTCCTTGTGTGGGTATTAATACGAGTTTCCTCGAACCCTTTACTGCGATTTTTCTAACTTTACCTCTGAAGGCCCATCTTCAGGATGGAATACGTCACGGTATTTCGCGATGATCTCAGTCGTGCCGCTAGACAGCGTATGATCGCGACCCTATCAAGCAATGTTTGCAATCATGCGACCTCTAGCGGTACGACGAGGAGAGACGCGAAATATTGTGTGATATTCCGTCGTGGGAATGGAGGCTCGAGGGGCAGAGTTAGAAAAATAGCGCTGTACATTAACGCGGACGGTGTTATTGCAAAGCGTGAAAGGCACAGCCACTAACCAACCGTCTGGGAGGCGAGATAATGTTCCTTCTCCGACCTTCCTCCCCGCACAAACCGATCCTCCCCGTCCGTGAGGACGGAGTCTGACTTGAGGGTGGAGCGGGCCGGTCTGGGGCTGCGAAGCCAAGACGGAGGCGGCATAATTAGAAGCGGGGCGGGGCGGGGCGGGGCGGGGCGGGGCGGGGCGGGGCGGGGCGGGGCGGGGCGGGGCGGGGCGTGATGATGCGCGCCCGCGTCTTGCGCCGAGCGGCGGCGGCGACGGCGGCGGCGGCGGCGGTGGCGGCGCGATTGAAGTGGCTGCGCCGGCACCCACTCCATTAAGGGCGCAATTAAGAGCCCACGCGCCTTTGTGCTCCCGCCCAAGACGCTGCGGATTCGCGCGAGCGACCCACTCCCCCGCGGCGGGGAAGTTTCTGCGCCGCTTGCTCGGATACAGTTCGCCAGCCCGACAGAGGCGGACTCAGTTCGCGCCGCGGCGGAGGATACTCTCGGTAGCAGCCCTCTCGTGAATGACAACAACCAACAACAACCTTAAATGTTGATGACGCGTTTAAACTTGACGCGTTTTTGATAAATATTTCGCAAAACGACATGTTTCAATATCATATGAAAAATAAAACGTTTAAAAAACATATACTACATTGATTATCTAATATTACATAAGGATACCCGAGTGTTAAATTGTTAACAACCAAATGAATTCAGTCAGGGAGAAACGTTTTTAATGGAAACATAAGCAACTTACTTTCAACGCGCGTATAAAACAAAATCATTTATTCACAAACAAAAGTAAGAGATTGATTTTATTTAAAATTTACAAATAGGGAAAATTTACATAATATTAATAGCGTTTATTTTTACACTTCATTTCTATTGTGAAGTATTAGGTGAGAATAAAAAAAAGAAAAACTGCATACACGCTGAATAACTAAATATTTTTTCAAACGAACTTCAAATGTTTTTGAAGAACGTCTTGTTCGTTTGAAAAACAATTTTTAGCGTGGTTGGATACAACTCACAATCATGAGAAATAACAATGAAACAATTGGAAAATAAATAATTGCAGAATTTACTTATATTTACTTTTAAAAAAGTCATAAATAGAGGGCGGATTTATATGCACTAAAAATCGTCATAATATGCATGCATTTATGCATGTAAAATCAGTGAAATATGTACAAAAAATATGAGAATATGCAAAAAAACTGACGATATGCACAAATTACGTTCCCCTGGATTTATTTACATACTTACATGTTTGTTACATGCTTCACATAAAACAACTTTTCCGTCAATTGACAGAGTGGCGTCCTCCAATCCATTTTCGAAGCAAAACTCTTCTGGAAGATTTGCTCTTTGCCATGGTGAAACTTCCCACTGAAACCACCAGCACTACTCTAAATACTGCGTTTGAATGTGATGAAATGAATTGACGATTAATTTTGTTCCCTTCGGCTTTTGAGGCTATTTCTTTAAAATAACTGCTGTGCGCTCCATCCTCCTGATAAACGGATCGCAGGGCAGCAGATAGTGCTTCCCCAGACACATCATGTATGTATAAGTCTTTGTAATCTAAGTCGACAAGCTGCCAATGAGCAAAGCTATTTCTTAGAATTTCTGTCCCTGCCCAACTTCCCACATTGTTTGTGATACTCTCACGAGGGATAGAAAAGAAATTGATTACCATATAAATCAACTGCTGAAGAGATAAGTAAAGCGACGGTCTTGAGAGGGTTAATAATATCAAAATATGCATCGATATTCATGAATTATTGATATGTGCACCTACTGCCAATATATGCAAAAATATGCACTATAAAACTTCATATATTCCTTTCTTGGGGTCTGCATCGTATTTTCTTGCAGAAAACATATTGTTTGTTCGCGAGGAATAAAATATGCAAATATGGTAAAATCCGCCCTTTAGTCATAAAATTGGGGGAAAATATCAGCTCAGTAGAAACAGATTTTTTTATCATCGAGATGAAACAAATAACTGAGATTCAAACATTTATGAATTCATAATTTTTATTATAAATGATTTGAACTATTGCAAATATTGCACACTCCCCAATTACAATAATTTAGATAACTAGATAATTTAGATACTAGTAACAACCCCACTCTAGAGTGTGGAAGCCTGTTGTCGATGGGTCATGAAGTTAAGTGTGAAGTGTTGCTGCAGTTTCGATAAACGCCGACGCAATAAACACACTCCTCGCGCAGAAAGGTGAAGAAATCGAAGCGCGGAGGTAATATAGTCGTCCGGAGATAAGGATATTCACCTCGAACGGCGGTGTGAGAGGTCACCTGAGTTGCAGTGGCTGCCATGCAGTAGCGGTAACACGAAACCTCGCAACAGCGCCGAGACGCCGTGTGCAACTCAGCGGCGACGAACATGGAAGCTGTTGCAAACTAGCGACGTGTTTTTTGTATTACTTGAAGACCAGCAGCATCATTAACAATGCACTTCATTTCTATACTGCTTCGATATTAAAACGATTATTGTCCAGAAAATGATTCGGGAAGTTTACGAACAATTGAATGTGTCGTATTAAGTTACTTGTTTGATGGATTTATATTCATTTCTATTAGAATTGACCAGTTACAAAATTATACATCAATAGATATTAATTCTTTCATACAGAACAATGCAATATAAATTTGGCCGTATACTTAGTAATTTTTGTACTTTTTTCCCACAGAGAAATCACAGACGTACGCAAATAACTGAAATATTGTCTTGAGTACTTAAGAAATGACATATTTACGTAACAACTCGCTTCTATGTAATATTCTCTTTTAGAAACAAAATGTTGCAAGTTTTTGAAGGCGTTCTTTCGTAGTAAAGAACAATCCGAAAGTCAGAGAAGGCAAATCGGTCTTCTTCGTTTTCAGTTAGAGAAGTTTAAATGACTGAGTAACTGTAAACACGACGAGAATAAACACAATTTCTATCTTTGAGCTCTCAAGCACAACTTTTGAGGAAAGTTAAGGAATTTCGAAAAATGTATTAAAAGTACAAATACTTTGCACTTGAATCAGTGTTGTTTGCTTACCAGCAGTTGCATTTATCTCATTAACAAAGCACGAAACACAATAATCTGATAATAAAACTTATATGACAATTATCTGACAATAAAACTAAATATGTACACCTCGGTTAAATATACTCACGTTCTTTTGTCAAGATGAATCCAGGTACTGATGAATCGTTTCAAAGCACCCTTTTTTCAGAACTAACCTTCTTCGAATTAGGATATCATATTACTTGAACTACAGTTCTTTTAAGAGCTCTTATTTTTTTCCAATTGTATTACAATGAATAATCGCGGTAGCACACACAACGAAGAAAACAAATTCAGTTTATACGTTATTCACAAAAATATTATTATAATAACAAATCAATTAAAATATCTTCGTTGAAATTGTACCCGTCGATTTTCATGCTCCCTTTTGACGAACGATTTTGGGAGTTTCAGCGAACACGCGCATGGACACAACTGCTCTACCTCCCTAGAAACCGCTGAGCGCATACGAACGTTCGTTAAAACTCCTAAAATCGTTCATCGGGTCCAAAATCTATCGTTACATCAGGTCTAGAAGCTACGTCCTCCATCTGTAATACACACAAACTTCGTTCTTGAAGAGGATGAGGAAAACAAGAAGGATAGTGGTAAAAAAGAAAATCAAGTCAGTGTAATTAATCATTTAATTGCAACGGCACAGACGAGTGTGAACGGTACAGCCGCCCCTGACTTTGTCGGAAGTGCACCACGCAACTCAGTTTGTATACACAACAGAGCCTCGCCGCTCCGCACAAACACATCAGGCAGCATTTGCGTGCGGCGTGTCTCAGCCACGGTCTGGGCCTACTCTGAAGCTTCGACTGCAGACTTTGCAGTTCTCCTCTGCGATGAATAGTGTCAGACGCACGTCTCCTTGACTCTTGATATCCAGCAGCGAACTCTGTCGCTCTAGGGCTGGAAACTTGGAACCGGTCTCTACGAGCGGATATTTTGGACGAGATTGAAAACCCACAAGAGCGACTGTGATACACAGCGGTATATATGAGCACTGTCTGCACTGTCGAAAGAGGCAACGAACAAGCAACGTATGTGCCCGGTTTTGCGGCGAAGCAATTGCGGCATGCGCTCTGTTAATGCATACAGCACCTCCGACAAGGAGCAATGCGCATACATATTTATGGTAGACAGTCAACGAAACATATTCCAAAGCAAAACAGTAGTATGATTTCTGTAGTAGTTACAAAGAGTTCTGTTACTCTGTAAACGTTTTCAAAAGAAGTCATAATTCTAATTTCGTCCTTGAAAGTCATTGTAATGAATACTTCTATTCCACGTGATTTGGCACATTTTACGGAGAAAAAATCTAATGAGTTTAAAAGGTAAAATCTTAGGTATGTACATCTAGAATATTAAGCAGTTACACTGAAATACAATTACACGGAATAGGCATTAGCAGCCAAAATTCAGAAAATTGTTGAATCTTTGAGAGCGCTTGCTACTGGATGTGCAATCGTGAACTTCAAACTCTTCTCTTAGTTCTTCTGTTTGCAACAGTTCGCATGTTTTCATTCATTTCTTATTCCACTCTCAATGAAGAATATTTTCTCAAACAACTGAATTAATATCGAATGCTTTGACTAACAACTCAACAGTTTGGGGAGAAAAAGAAACACGATTATTGAAAAACGAAATTTATATTAGAAAAACAAGGCGTCAGACCTCGAACTGAAACTGATGAGCAACGAGAGCCTGCGCCGATGCGTTGGGAATGTCTGTTTTCCTACATTCGATGAATACATTCTTGTCTTCTCAGATACATATAATATGTTTTCCTCTTCACTATGTCTTACCAATTTCGAATGACGAACATGAGCCCAATATCGATAATACTTACTTAAGCACATTAAAGAATACGGGAAGAAAGCAATCACTGTGATTCGCACTTACGAACACTGAAAGCATATCAGTCTAGTTGAGATACTTGCTTCACATTCTTGATTTTAAATCAAACAATTTGGATGATACAGAAGTTCATATCGTATTGATCAGTATATGAAAGTGTCGTTATTCACTAAATGCCCGAAAATCGAGAAAGAAGCCACTATTATAATACACTCAAATAATATGGCTGCATTTATCATAATAATTAAAAATGGATTATCATACTCACTATGAAGTATTATAGTTTCTTTCGCTGGCCAACACTTTACATTTACTTTAACATCAGAACAAGACTTCATGTTCAAAACAACGCTAACTGCAACACCAAGTAGGACATTGTAGCACTTGGCAGAGTCAAAAGAGACAACCGTCTGTTGAGAAACGAACAAAATTCACAACTTTACAAATAGCAATTTACAACAGTTATCATCACACCGATTCCCATAGCGCAAATAACACGAAAGCGTGGTATTTTCGCTTCGTCAGCACTTCCAAATTGCACGAACAGAACCGCACCACCTCGCAATTGCACAAAACCTTTCTCCACCACTCACTCGGCCTCGTATCGCTACGACGAAGTCCGCCGCAGAGGGCAGCGTCTCTCGCGATGGGGTGTTCCACACGTGCCACTGATACGACTATGTACACGCGCGTCGCACACACTGGGCGTCCCTGGGCGCGCTGGCCGCCGTCGCAGCCGCGCCGGGCGCTGGGGGCGCGCGCGGGCCGCAGGCGCCGGCCGGCCCTCCGCCTACTGCTCCTCGCCCTCCGCCAGCGCGAAGGGGCGGGGCCGTCCCGCGCAGCCCGCCGCCCTCTAGAACCAGTACAGGTCCTTGGACGACTCCTGCACCTGCGCCTCCAGCCCTGAAACACGGCGAACGCTCACTTAGCCAACTCAAAACCACAACAACAACAACAACAACAACAACACACAAAAAAAGAAAAGAAAAAAGAACCCCAGGATATATGGATCTGACAAACTACATGAATACATACTCAGGGCTTCTGAGACCCTGCGAGATAAGCTCTTCAAAAATGTACATGAAAATTGTTTTCTATTCTTAATAACTTCATTTCTTGGTAAATTCATTAAACGTCGGCTCTTAATGCTAAAAAAGAATTATTTATTTAAATAATCACTAATATGGCATCAAAAAACTGCTAATAGGGCAATAAAGCCTTGCATATGCATTGACTTAATAGAATCAAATTTCAGGATCTGCCAGTGTAACTTCTGAGAATTTTTCCTTTGCGAGTGACGTTGAAATAGAAAGATAAAAGAAATATTACACGGAGAGTAAGCTCTCAGAAATGCAGTTGTAGAGAATAAAAGGCAAAACAATAAACATTAGGTCCTCGAAAGCATCATAGTATAAGCATCGTAGGGCTAATATGAGTCAGTTATATCTAAGTGGGAATCCGTCAAATGACAATTAGGAGACCAAGGATCTTTGCATTTGGCGTAAAAAAGTGATATTCAATTAATGAACTGAATATTTTACGTTAGTAAGATCAATAAACTTAATTTTCCTAATAAATTAAAAATAGAAATGAGAACACGAACTAAAAGTTATCAAATCAGTAAAATATCAAATAATTTATACGTAATGTGAACACCAAATCAGAAAACCTTTCGGGAAAATAGCGGTTTAAGAATAAGGCAAACTTCGCTATATTTGATGAACGAGATAGACGAAGATCGAGAGAGTGCAAGACATATCACCGAAGTCGTGTACAAAGTTTGAAATGTGATTAATTTTTCATGATAAGCAGAAAGAAAAAGGTTGAGAACTAAAACTAAATATGAAGGTAATCATCTAGCAAAGGCAAATAAGGTAGAAATAATGCAAACGAGTAGAAACAATAAAATAGGATCACACAATAAACGCAGCAAGTTCTTGAGAAGTGAAAAAATATATCGATAAGATGACTTAGAAATTAACAGCGAATAAAAAATTATTTATTAGAGTAGATACAGTGTAATCTAAGAAAACAAAATATTCAAACACTTTAATTCAGTAGTATGAATAACTGACGCTTTGTTTCAATAAACAGGAAAATAGCTAATGTGGATATTTTAAAAGTCACATTTTCTTCTTATTTTTGTAGAAAGTGTGCAAATAAATTTCTCGAAAATATCTGCCTTTTCTTCATCCCCTTTTTTCTGATCATGGCCGAAATTAATCAAATTAGCTTTATGAATTTGCCTTTTTCATTGGACCATTTCCCTTTGCCATTTCATTCTTTCGTTGTTCAATTGAATGCACTTAGGCACAGGCATTGTTGAAGCAAGCACCGTTAAATACTGAAAACAATCGCGCATCTTATAGACCGATCCCATTCTCTGAACATTCTCAGACGTCTATCACTATCACGGTATCATCCGCTCGGCGAACAAAGCACTTGTCTTGTAATCACGCACACTCATGTCCGAACAACAATCGCGCCGACGGGCACTTTTCACAGCGCGTCAAATTAAACCATTAAGGGGAATAAAACGGTCCACTAGCCAATAACCCACCCTTAACACGACCCTCGCCTCCTTCCGCCCCGCTCTCGAGTCGCCGCTGAAGCGTCAAAACGCTAAATAATTGCAGCCGCCGCCGCCCCCGCGCATCAGCCATCGCCCTTCGCTGTTCGCCCTTGGGCCGCGAAGGCGGTGCCCTCCCCGCCGCCGCCGCCGCCGCCACCCCAAGTATTTATTGTTTGCAATATTCATTGCGCGTGCGGCGCCCGGCTCCTAAAGAACGAGGGGCGAGCGCCCCCGGACGCGGGAGGGGGAGCCGATGACAAAAGTCAGCGAGAGGGTAAAGGTTATACGTTCCACGTGATAGATCACACGACACTCCCGCGCTGCCCTAAGCCCATCACACGTAATAATCGCAGACGGTTTGTAAGGGAGGCGTCTGGCAGGGCGAGGCGGGGTGAGGTGAGGTGGGGTGGAGGGGGAGGAAGCAGAGGTGACGCCGGGTGAGTGGGGTTGGGGGGCACGAGAGGGATGGAAAGGGACTGGGCTAGACCGCAGCGCAGCAGGGGTTCTCCACATACTACTCCAGTGAGTCAGGGAAGGGCCGAAAAAAAGGGAAGGGGCGGCAGAGGTTGGCTGTTCGTCCTTGGGTGTTTTCCAGTCGATGAAGCGCGCCTTCTTTCAGTTTCCTCGATTTCACTTCAGACGGAAGAATTAAGAGCATTTTGATATTCTTTATTTGATATATTTTCCGAAGACGCTTACAAAGCACGTTTCCCTGTCACAAAACTGCTTGTCATCAAAGAGTGAAACCAAATGCAGGAACAAATTAAACAACACTCGTTTCCAATATTAAACCTGTTTAAGTGTCAAGAAGGAAAATATTGCAGCTCCTAACTACTGAAGGAGCTAAACTGCTGGAAAGTCAAAAGAAACTGGGAACTTCCAAGAGCTGAAGAGCGCAGGAAAATTTTAATACAAATTCAGGGTTATGAAGTACGAAATAAAGACTCGGCGAAGCAGTGGAGTTTCGGAAGTCCTTCACTAAGTGCGCCAATGAACAGAGTACACTCTTGTACAAGGAACTTTGTAATAAATTCCAACATCCACGTCTCTCCCGAATTTATCTTTCCTCTAAAAAAGAGGAAGAAAATTAAAATAGTCTATTAAAAATACTGCGTTGATATTCTCTCCTTAAGGGATGATAAACAACAACAAAAATAATTATTAGAAGGGAGAAATTAAAGTTGGTCACCAGTAAATAGAAACTATGCGTCAATTACTAATGGACGATTATTGTTTGAATGAGTTATTTACAGGGCTTGATTTCTGACGGAACGCAACGGAACGGCGTTTCGGTACCTCAGGAATAAAATAGGGGGGGGGGAATACAAAAAGCAGAGAACAAACTCTTGGTAACAGAGCCAGTGCTACCACCATTATTAATTGTTATTAAATAGTATTTATAATTATTAAATTATTTATAAATATAAAACTATTTCCATTAATTAATAATTAAATTGGGGCGCGTTCTGGAACCTACAATTTTATAAACCCAGCACTGGTTATTTAAATATGAGAATTTCTCTTTAATTCATAATAGTTAAAAAAAGTGCACCTCCTTACTAACACTTCAACTTAGAACAAATCTACAACACCCCCCGTATCCATTCCCGCTTCCCAAAATACACATTTTATCCTCCATAAATGTTAACAGTCATTTTTCTTCTCCGGTTTCTTTATTATTTCAAATTTTACAACTTTAAAATATATTAAATTAATATTTATCTATTATAATATAAAAGTATATATTAACACATACTTTTAAAAGGAAATGATAAAATCAAATATTTCCATGTTGAATTTCTCCCATAAAGTGATGAAAATTTATAGTCAATTCAAACTGAAAAATTGTAATAACTGAACAAGCAATGAACATTTTTTTTAAAGAATGCACTCTACTGGATGACTGAAAACTATTCTTAAGCTTATTTACATAATTTTCATCATTCTTATGACCATACATTGAAATATCACATAAAAAATAATAAGCTTTAAAAATAAAACAGAATTCGAAAAATAATTCTTATTTCCAAAAGTATTTTAGAAAAATGTATTTTGCTTCTCAATGTTTGTGTTTTTCTCTTCAGTTCAAATTCGAAGAAATGTTTTCGGAATGATCTTTTAACATGAAGCCATTCAATATTTCATACAATTTTGTTCCGTATCCACGTGCACGTCCTTACGCCCACCAACCAACCAAAAATCAGCATGGTTTATTCTTAGAACGTTCACAGCCGTGAGACACTCTAAAACTACCAAGTTGTAAGCGGCCCATGCTCGCGATTCAACTCTGGCGTCAGCAGCGACGCGCAAAATCTGATCAGCGCTAATTTGTTTGCGCGGTGGGGCGCGCTGTCCACCCCGGCGCGGGCGAGGGGGCGAGGGGGCGGGGCAGGGGCGGGGGCGAGGGGGCGGGGCAGGGGCAGGGACGCGGGCGGTTGCGAGGGACGCATGGATGAAGAACCCCCTCGCGTTAATTATCGCGGCGATATTGGACGCCGGTCGCGGAATGGGCCCGAGAATTCTAATAAATTTAGGCGGCCCGCCCCGCCGCTCCGCGCCTCTCGCCGCCCCGCCGCTCGCGGCCGGCGACCGCGTTGCCACCGCCTCCTATTGATCCGGGGGCTACGGGAGCAGGTTGAGAGAGAGGAAGAGGGGCTGAGCGGAGATGCTGCGAGAGGAGACGCGGAGACAGCTTCCGCGGTAGGCAGAGAGGACAGGTGAGGGCGGCGGGCGAAAGCAGAATGATATCGGTAAAGTGGAAGCGGAAGCGGAATTGGAAATTTATGAACACGCATGACGGTATGAAACAGCAAGAGAAACTGAAATAAACAAAGGATTTCAAGTGAAAAAGGAAACACGGTTGTGTAAAGAGAGAGACACTGAAGGTGGTTAACAAAATATTGAAGAATGACAGACAGAGAATGCGATTATATGAAACAATAGTTCACGACGAAGAGGAGACAGCTGTTGAACATTGAGAAATAGAGGAGTACAGTGTAAACAGCGAAAGGTGATAACAGTATACAACCACGAGAGGGTAACAAGACTCGCGGGTTCTATAGGGAAGGCGGTAAACACAGAGAGCTGGGTTGGAGAGGGGTGATGAAGTTAAACCGGCCGAGCTGGAGTGAGGAACGTTCATACTGGGGAGATATTGCATTCCCCTCACCCTCCTGCGGTTGCCAGGTGCGGAAGAGGCAAACTACAGCGTCTCGTATACATGCAAAATGAGAATGCTGAGATAATATAATGCGTTTCGAAATTAGGGGAATCAATGCACCAGTGCTCAAAGTTAAATATTATATTTAATCTCAAAAGAATAAATGTAACTTATGCAAAACGGAAGAATTTTAATACATTTTCGTCGACCCACGCAACCGGAACAATTAAAATCAGAGGTCCATGAATGTTTTGGCTAGTGCTAAAAATAATGCATTCATATGCATAATCCATTCTTGAGATACAGAGCTCGTCTAGAAAACATTAAACAAGTTTTTACTTCACCGTTACTCTGTTATTACAGATGAGTGATTGCGTTCTATTTCGTTCGAGCTTTTGATACTATTATACCAAAAATTCTAATTAAAATTTACATCATACAATAAAACTGCGGTATTCCGACCATATTTGTTCAGAAAGAAAAATTAAGCGAGAAATAAAAAAGCAAGCAATTTACACAATTCGACTGTTTTTTATTTTTCGCTTAATTTTTCTTTCTGAACAAATATATTCGTCTCTTTTGTAAATAAAAAACAATTCACATGTTTCTGGAGTGTTTCTGTGCTTCCATAATGCAAATTTTTGCCTAAAAATCATTTTTTCACACCAACTTTTGAGTGCTTAGTGCTCAACCATTCGGAATATCCACGTAGTTTATTAAACAAAATACGCTTAGAATTGTCTTAAAAGATTATTTACGAAGTTTCGACGTTTCTTCCCCGGACACCCTATATACACCCTAGTTACCAGTGCAATAAACGTTTCATTTCGACAACTTGTTTCAAAAGTTTATTCTTCAGTTCTACAGTAGTTATAAAATCCTTTCTTTACATTACAAATAAGCATTTTCTTTATTTTGTTTACTTTTCGTCCATTTCGTTCGGATTATCCGAAATTTCGGATATGCGGGGTTCGGATTAGCGGGATTTTACTATATTTCACATGTTGATAAGATTCTTTAAATATCTGATCCAGTCATCTTTCATTCGCATCTCGACACGCGGCATCATCACGAAGAAACTTGTACGGATAGACGCCTGCGAGTACACCGACGCGAGTGTCACTAACATACAGATGTCAGGCCAACAGCCCTGCCGAGGAGCGTGAGATGAGGCAGACGAGCACAGACTTTTCGTCTGAGTCTTTCCCCGTCGCAGGGGCCTCGCTTCGCTTCGCCTCGCCTCGCTGCGTCGTCTGATGGGCAGTATCGAGAGCGCCCTTCAGCGCTCGCCTGCGTTCTGCCGTGCTCACCCCGCCCCGCCCCGCCCCGTCCGCTAAGCCCGTCTCACGTCGGCCCCGCCCGCGCCGCCTCCTTTCCGTCCCCTCTCCCGCCTCCGCCCCGACCCATCCGCCCCGCCAGCCCCGCCCACTCGGTCCACCCGGCCCGCCCTGTCAGCTCCGCTCGCGGGCCTCTCCCCTCGGCGCCCTCACCCCGTGAGCGGCGCGGGGCGGGGCGGGAAACCAATATTTCCGCGCATGCGACCCCCCACACGCCCTTCGCCCCTCCGTCCGCGCCGCCGCCGCCGCCGCCGCCGGCCCTTCACCGCCGCCGACAAAAGGAAGCGCGCCGATATTAGTAGGGCGCGGGGCTCCGGAGGGTGCGGGCGCGGCGGGGGGTGCGATGCCCCCAGCGCGGGGCGGCGCACGCTTTCTTCTCGGGGCACGTGGCGGGCGGACGCGCACGTGGCCGCTTGGCGCGGCAGGTGAGCCGGCGCGACGCACAGCGTATGTGGGGGGCGGGGCGGGACGTCGTGGAGAGCAGGGGCTGCACTGGGTGCACGAGGAGGCGCGCCCGGCGGCCTCTCTGCCACAAGGGTGTATTCATTTCCGTTTTATTGCCGTGGTCATTTATCAAGCATACGTTTATTCGCCTATGAACAAGTGGACGGGACAATGCTGCTTCCTCGCTTTTGTCGACGGTCTCTGAGGGGTAGGAGAGGCTAGAAATAAAGGGACTGTGCACTTCCTGCATTTGTTTTGTGGCAAGTTTTCGAGGTGTTCTGATAACTCTAACAACAAAATTACTTATAACTTCCTCAAATATTTGATAATTTACCTGCCAAAAGAACGAAGATAAATCTGTTACCTCTCGACTACAGAATCCAAATGTTTAATGGGAAATATGAGGGAGATAGGTTATTTCCCATGTAATAATGAGAAGTTGAATTTTCTTAAATAGCATATAATTACGCACAGGACTATGAATATTTGATACCTACTTCTATAGCCGCAATACGTATTTAGAACAATACAAGTGTAGCCAAATTATTTTCAAATGAAACAAAATTTTAAAAGAAGAAATTTGGCATGGCAAAATAACTTAATTTTTTTAAGAGAAAAGAGAAAAGAATTCGCGAAATGAGAAAGACGCGATGAGTCAAGACCAAAACTGATGGGATGGTTTCGTTCAGAGCAACAAGATGAGTTCTTTGGAGTGGAGTGTTTCATGCTCAGATGGTCCGCAAAGCGTCATTTTCCGAAAAACAAATTTCAGAGAAACTGACTGCACTGAATAAATTTCTGACAAACTTTGAGTGGGAATATCAATGTTCACTTTATTGAAATTGTCGCAGAAAGGGGGATCAAAAACATTTCACAGACAGAAATATTACTTATTGTGTCACTGAAATACAAATTTTTCCAAGCAAAGGAAATAAAGAAATAATTTAAACATTAGAGTGAGATAATTTATTAACGTATCCTCACATCTCTATGATTTTCAAATGCGTTTCGCGCATACTTAACGAAAAGTTACATCACAGCATTCATGGTTATCCTACAGTTTTCATTAGAGCTTGAGAACATCTCAGTATTTTCTTTCGTCGTTTATGTTTGTCACACATTTATACCCAAGGCATAAAGGAATACAGAAGGGTAAGAGATCACATCGTAGTCCAACTAATTACCCACTCATTTGTGTCTCCACCGGACAGGCGTTGATAAGCCCGACGACATCCTCCATAACGACGCGTACTTCTTCACTTCGCATCTCGCTCCATCCCAGGAAATGTGGAACAATTTTTTCCCTTCCCGCACCGCGCGAAAGAGCGGAGGTACGAGAGCCTCAGCGTGAGAAAACGCCCCGCAGGGAGGCCACCGCGCCATAAGAGCGTGGCCGCCCTGCGCCGCCGCCGCCAGCGCTCTCTAATAGGGCGGCTAACGGCCTATCGCGTCTAATGGGGCGGCTTATGGCCCCGCGCTGCGCACAGCCGACCCGCGCGTCGCGTCGCCGCAATCAGCGCCGGGCACCGGCGGCGCGCGCCCGTGAATCCCAGACAGCCACGCAGTTGCCGTTCGCACAGCAATTGCGACTGTCTTAATTTTTAATGAACATGCCAGAAACCTACTAATCGCTCAATACGGTACGTTGGAAGATGTAGCTGCTGTATTGAAAGAAACGTTAAGAGGGTATATGGGTAATTGTAACAGTTTTCTTAAAGAGATAATGAGTATATTTTTTTAGACGTAATTTCAGTTAAACATGTATCTAAATATCCGGACACAATGTGGAAAAGAAAGGGTACTACAATGTCTCAATTGCAGGTGAATGAGAAAATGCGACATACAATACAAATGTATAATAAACACTAAAATAAATGCAGAGAACCGTTGCAGTCAGTTTCAAAGTATATTGAAAGTCCAGGTGTTTTAAAGGCGGGAAAATGGTTTTTATTTTTTTAACTACAGCCCAGTAATCGGAAAAATCTGAAAAAAATACACAACAATTTGTGTGTAAAGAGGTACCTTTGACATTTTTTTCGAGCCTGTTCCAGGCTTCTAAGACACAGTAAAAAATATTTCTTGATATTTTTTTTCGAAAATATTTTTTTGTGTTCGAATTTGGGCCTGAGAAAATATTCAAAAATATTTTTCTGATAATTCAAGTTGTGTTCTTATTTATCATATTTTTTTCAGTCTGATAAAATAGTGTTCAGTTGTTGAAAAAAATTGAAATTAAAAAAACACGTTTTTGGCTGTGTAGGAGTGTGGGTGGTAGGACGGAGGCTAAGAAACCTTTCAAAAATATTATTTTTATGTTAGAATTTTAGTGTAACCACTCATATGTAATTTGGTTGAGGGGAACTTTTTACCATCTTATCGGGGGGGACCCTTTCCATTTAGAAGTTAAAGTCGATAAAAAACTATTTTATCTATTTGTATCGCCTAAGATGGCTACGACCATCAATTGATGTGACAGCAGTGCCTCTGGCCGGGAGATGCTAGGGTTTGAGTCCCGACGGTGGCAGGATTTTTACCACTAGCTTAAGTCGCATTCGGTCGCCTCTGGAGGAGGATTCTAACGGAGGGGTGATCTGATGGGTACTTTTTCAAGGTTTCTCCGATCAACACCAGGCGAATGCCGGAGCAGGACCCTAACAAAAGGGCCACGCGCAATCTATTCTTTCTCTTCCTCGTCCTATCCTCACCCCTTACTTACACACCCTTGCACTCACATGACCTACAACACCACGTTTGTAGGGAAATCAGGTGCTTAGAGCTTGTCTCGGCTGGTAGGAGATACCTGATGGGGAAAATCCCAGCACGCCGACGTAGTTCGACGCCGGATCTCGCCATCTAGCGGGGGAAAATCACCGCCACCTCCCGTAATACAAAATACACTATTGTTACAGGACTAATGACCTTAGAAGTTGACGCGCCCGGAATCACTAACCAATCTATTTGTCAGTAGAGAAGGAATGAGATGATTTGGCTTTAAAGTCTTCTTTTTTTATTCAGTAAGTATTTTATTTTAACAGGACTTCTTTGTACTAAAGAATTTGAAAAAAAGCAACTAGAAAAGGATTGAAGACTTTGAAATAATAGAAACAATGCTAAAAAAATCCTGGTAATAAACATGAGTAAACAAATCGTTTAAGAATTATATAAGTTTTTTTTTAAATTTTCGAAGAGTAAAGTCTATTTCAGAAAATCCGTTAATATCGTACTACAAGAAAAATGGAATATCAGAGTTGTAACGGAAAGAATTGAAAGAAATACGGCTCATAAATTTCAAGCAGAACATTGCGAGGCTAAGAACGCTTCAATGCAATCCTCCCACGAACTACTTTAGGAGATCGCCTGAGCTATCGTTGTTTTGAATGAAATGGACACGGTCGCCAAACCTCTTGGCATTCCGTCCATTTCTAATGCAGAGTGGAATACTAACAAACTGGCCAAGAACGTGGAATGAAAACATGTCGAGATCGTACACGTTTCACGGATGAAGGAGCAAGAACTTCTTGTAACGTCTTACATACGCAATGCAGTACTTCAAGCATTTTCTAAAGAAACTTACTGCTGGGTATCATTATTCGCTTTAAGAACACCGGTAACATCCTTTTGCATTTTTACTTCAATGATTACTTACTACAGACATTCACAATAAGGCTCTACATACATACATTCTTATTGTGTCGAAATTGTGGTCTACACACACTTCACACAAAATTATCAAAGATATTGGAGAAATAATTTACAAAACAGTTTTATTGCGGTTACTTCCTTCAATTGCGGTATTTAATAACAAATCTAGGCAATTTGTCTATTATAGATTATTGAATTAGAAAGCACGACGATTAAGTAAAGGGTACTAACATTATGAAAAAACAGAGGCAAAGAATCAAACATCGATATGTGAACGCTTTATTTTGCACTCACAAAGCCGAAGGACTGACGACGTTACAAACATGCCACGCTTTCAAAATATGAGCTGCTTTCGTATGATCATTTAAAAAAAGAATTTGTATCAATAACTGCAGAATGCACAAGTATTTTTAATTGACAGCGAAATACACAAAGTTTGCTCAAATCGACTCGTGTATTAATTTTAATTCTTTAATTTGATATACTACTCACTATTATTTTTGCGCTCTAGCTGCTATACCTTTTTCTTTCTTTCTTTCTGATTCATTTTAGAACTTCGTAGATAATCTCTCGCCTGCGGATCGTCGGAATTTATAATGAGGTGTATTAACTATCTCGCCTAACACAGGAAATTGAGTTTTAATGAAAAATTAGTTTAAAAATGGAAACAAATACCATCATTACAAGTCACTATAACAAAACAATCAATTCGTTTCAGGTCGCAGAACTACAGTTTTATAAAAATTTAAATCCAATCCTTGAAATTTCAATTTCGACTATCCTTGCGTGTTGTATCTATACAGTTAATACAGAAACTGAAATCAACAACGAACTAATAAATTTCACTGAAGTAATATGTTATAATTCATACTTAATACACAAACATCTCTAATAATCATATTCAGTGAAGTCATGGATGACTTATCCATTAAAAGTTGGCTATTCTAAAAATTTTAACACTTTTTAAATTTATAACACAACTTGATGTTCCTACATTATAGTTTCCGTTACTTTCTTTTCACTCAGGGCAACACCTTTGCATCTCGGCGACAATCTCCTTGCGCCCTCCAAACACACACGGTACTCCAAAATGACTCGTTTAATAAATTAAATACGATCTGTCCGTAAATTAATTATTGTCTCTGTTATAAACTTGTTCATATTTATGTTAAAACCTCTATACACACGATCTACCTACTCAAAAACTACCACCTCAGCCACATGAAGCGAACGCCATCACGTCCAACTTCCACCTGCTGTTCCTTTCCACTTCCAAAACACTAGACAATCTGCCAGACCGCTTGCTTATTGGTTCAAAGTCCTCAGCGGCTGCTTTGAACTTAAGAAAACATTCGACGAATGTGCTCAGGACGAGCCTAGAAGCGTTTCTTCTTTGCCACTGCGCATCCATTCATCTGTTTATTTACGTTCTAGCTCTGCAAGCTACATTTTGATTGGGTAACCAATAGTTCATGTGGGTACTGCTTTCTTTTGTCTCTATTTTATTTCTTAAATATATATTTTTGTTAACTAATCAGTAGCATTTTATATTCTATCAAAATGGCATTTCATATAAGGGCATGATTCAATTAGTCGACTGTGTATTTTTATAACATATTGTCTCCTTTATTAATATGAGGTACGAATTGTTATAATATTAATGTATGAATTACCTCATTATACAAGCGTCCCATATTGAATTTGGTAGGCAGTATTTGAAAATCAAATTTGATGTTTCTATTGTTACTGAGTTTCTTTACAAACTCAGTATTAAGTGACATTAATAAACTATACATTGAAATGATAGAAAAACGAAAATGATTACTATTTCATCTATTTGGTCATTTATGCACTCTGCAGGAGGTGAATTACCTGTAACCAGGTCTAAGGCGTGGCCAATTACATTTCCAAGTCATGAAAAAATGCTAAACAGTAGGTACACAGGCTTAGGAATGAAAATATTGAATTTTTCGCATACTTGAATAAGCTTCTTCTCATTACTCGTGCGAACGTTGACATTAGCAGAAAGCAGCGTCCTCGGCGGCCCCTTTCCCGAGGATCTCTGCCCGCGACTAAATCCGAGCGGGCGCTCTCCCCCGCCCCCTCCTCCGCGTGCCTCGCGCGCCGCCCGCCAGGCCTCCTTATTTACGGGGCTTTGTCGAAGGAGGCGGAGGCAGCGACCGGGCGGCATGAGCGATATTCACGAGCGCAGTGGATCTCGGCGGCGCACTGGCACCGCGCCGCGCCGCGCCGCGCCGCCCCTTGCCGGAGGCGCGTGGCACGCCCGCCGCCAGCCCTTCACGCGCGTTGGAGGCGGCGGATGTAAATTGGGGACCAGAAGGAAAACAATTGACCCTTATGTAAATTGGGGACCGACTCAAAGAACATACGAAACATTGTGGACCGACTACTTCTTTCCCTTCCAGGTAAAAGTGGGAAGTGACACTTTAGTTTCGAACAACATTTTCATAGCCATTGTTTTTCAAACTTAACTTCCATCTCAATTTTCCAGACTTGGGAAAGAAATTTTTCTTTCGAAAAGTGGTTTGGTTTAAGTTGGTTTTGATTCAACTGAATCATTTGTTGATTGAATGAATTATATTTTCTTGCCATTTTTATATTTTTACTTTTTTCTCAACTTATATATATGTGAATATGAAATTTGGATACTCTTATTTTTTGTGCATTCTTTGCTTCTCATTTTCATATACGAATGAGTCTGATTTTCATTTTGATATAGGAACGAGTCTGGAATTTTTTCAATAAGACACAAGGAAAAGCTGGACGGAAGTGTAGCAACGGCGGCCCCCTTAACGCGCTTACCTGTTCAATCAGTCCTTTTCCTTACCTTGGTCCCCAATTTACATGTAGAATTAGAAAGGAAGTTTCGCGAGAAAAGATGAAGCGATTATTTGGTCCCCAATTTACATACGGCCGTTAGAGAGTCTGCCACTGCACGCTTTCTTACGAGGAAGGAATTGTTTAAATTGCTCTTTGTCGATCACCTTGCATGTTTGATAATCCACTAAAACTGCTTACAAAGTTGCAATTGTGAATCATATTCGGAGAGGGATGATCATTTGTGTGTTAGCAACAGAATTTTAAAGTATTCCGTAACAATATCTCGTATATCCAAACAGTTACTCTAGATATAATGAATTTACGAGCTCAGAATTTTTAATCATACAATTTATCGAACGATATCAAATAGATAATAATTTAAACAATAACAATAACGATATCATATAGATTTAATTTTCTTTCTTTCTTTCTTCCTTTCTTGAAGAAATGACAAATATAATGAGAAAAACGCCTTAAAAAGACTTAGGGAGCCGTTAGAGTAAGCGAAGTAGGAGATATTTCATTATATAACACGATCCAACGAATGGTACGCCAGAAAGAAAATATACCTAAAAATAACTATTATCGACTATCGCTAATCATGTACAAGACGCATGGTTGTGCGCATTCGTAATCGAGCCGGTTGGGTTTCTGTAGAACCTCGAAAATCACTTGTGCGACCGGAAAATCAATGGTAACACCGCAACGGAAAGGGTTAATCAAGTCGTTCGTGCGTGGTAGTGCCAATCGTAAAATAATTTCTGAACTTTGAGAAGGCAAATAAATCATTTTAAAATGTGAAATGAAGAAAAAATGCGAGACGAAACTTCTAAACAGAACTCTCGTCTCTCCCCACATCTGCCTCACTAAAGGATCTTCTCTGAAGCAGCAAAGTATCTCTGAAGACGAGACACACGCGTGTCACCGCCAGCCGCTCGACAGGCGGTAAACGGAGGCGGGCCGCGGCAGAGGGGAGGGGAAAGCAGATCGCAGCAGACGTGGAAACGGGAACGAGGTACTAAGATGGGAAGGTGGGTGTGTAGAAACGGTAGCAAGGAAAAAGTAGGATGAAGGAACGTTGAAATTTCGTTGTTTATGATACGAATGGCAATGACGACAAAGAGGAAGCAGACAATGGCGGTCGCGCGAAGTGAACAGCGACGTTCTCGCGTACGATGCTAACGCTATAATGAAGGCAGTGGGATCGAGGGCGGAGGCGAGGGCGGAGGCGATAGCGGAGGCGATAGCGGAGGCGAGGGCGGAGGCGAGGGCGGAGGCGAGGGCGGAGGCGAGGGCGGAGGCGAGGGCGGAGGCGAGGGCGGAGGCGAGGGCGGAGGCGAGGGCGGAGGCGAGGGCGGAGGCGAGGGCGGAGGCGAGGGCGGAGGCGAGGGCGGAGGCGAGGGCGGAGGCGAGGGTTGAGGCGAGGGTTGAGGTGAGGGTGGTGGCGAGGGCGGAGGCAAAAGAAGAGCGAAAAAAAGGGGAAAGAAAGAAGAAAGACGAGATGTGTGGGTTCGAAGGGATGCTAAAGCGAGGGCGAAATCGACGCGAACACCACATCAGCGATGGCCCGGGCTGTGGCAACCGCAGCGACGGTCGTGGTAATCGTGAGGGCGACCTCGGCAGGGAGAGCGGCGGCGCGGGCGCGGGCGGCGAGGTGCCGGCCCACCGGGGCGTCTGAAGAGAGGGGCGCGGAAACGTCAGTCAGGCGCGGTGATCCGCGCGCCCTTGGCGGCGGAGGCGGCGCGGGCGGGCGAGCGAGCGGGCGCCATAAAAAGCGGCGGGCGGGGGGGGGGGCGCAGGCTGACGGCGGCGGCTGAGCGAGAGATGCGGTCGCCCTCCAGGCGACATGTGTCGACGCGCGCCGCGCCGCGGAGTCTTCGCCGCGCCCGACGCGTGACGCCGCGCCGCGGTCGACCGGAGCGGCCCCTGTCTAAACAAGCGCCTCTTGAGAGAGGCTTCAAGGAGACCGCGACGCAGCTCGCGCAACCACCGCTCGGTTGACACTTGATGCTCTTTAGAGCGCGATCGTCCTCTATAAACGAGAGTTTTCATACACACTTGGGTACTTTCGTCTAAACATTTTTTTTATTTGTGCTAAGCAATTCCCTAACAAAAATATATTATAAACACAACATGGTACTCTGGCTTGTCTATCGTCGGGCACACGAAATGGTATCGATATCAACTCTTTTAAACGTGTGTGTGCTTCATTGTGTAATTAGTTTTTAACTTTCGTCAGTCGTAGGAATCCTGCTCTAAGGTTCACGTTGTTGCTGAAAGGGAGTGCAGTAATTCAGAGCGTTTCACAACCTAGACACTTTGAATTCCTCCCAAAACGTTTTTCCAGGTTTCTCTCAGGATATTATTGAAGGATCCGGGTACAAATACTGAAACTCTATTTGTCCAGTCGAAAGTAATCAAATGATTAATGATCATTTTTAAATGTAGTTTAAATCTCTCCCTAAATGCATTTTAGATGCTAAAAATTATACAAATAAGTTTTTTTTAATATTCAAAGGATATTCTCGAAGAATCCGAAAAAGTTGAGTTTCCACCAATTTTCAGAGGTGCGTCGAATGACATCTAATTTGTCCGAAACGGTGGACCAAAAGGGTACGATGGAAGAACGACCGATGGATTACGTATACGTTATTTGATTACTATACAAAGGATTTTTAGCAATTGATAAAACCTTGTCAAAACACTACAATTTATTCATTTAAATTTCCACGTGTTCGAGAATAATGAGAATACGTGAAATTTTTTTTTGTATTCTTAAGAAAAAAATAAAGATTTATTGTATAAACGTTTGACTCAAGAAAAAGACACGAGTTTGCAATCCTTGAAAGTTTAATGTTGTTCACCATCTTCATTATTATTGTTTTTTATTTACGTGGTTAAGTGCTAAACCGTCAATAACCAATATAAAAAGCACGTAAGCACGTCCATAAAAGATCAAAGAAAGGATGTCATCATGTCGAAAATAGGAAAAAGTCTATTGGCCATTACAATTCATATTTAAGCATAGAGATTTCAGAAATTAACACTCACTTAAATTCTTAAATGATGTAGTCATTAAATCAGAAAATAGAGCATTAAAATATTGACATGAACATGAATGAATAATTTAGCAACAACTTGGCATCAATTTGATATGCAAACGTTTCATCCTTGAACTTGTCAACACAGATGAAGAATTTCTCGATTACGTAAAACACGTTCTGAATTCCATTCTTCCCGCACATCGATCAGCAATGTTCACCGACCGACTGTCAGAGAGGTCTGTTGCACTTTCATGAGAACGAGGGCGGCGGGGGCGGCGACGCGCGCGGGCGGGCGGGGCGTGCGCCATGCGGCGCCGACGCGCGTCGACGCGTCGCGGCGCCTGATGGACGAGCGTCGCGACGCGGCCGCTGCCGCTGCCGCTGCCGGCGACGCAAAAATCGCGCGCGTTTTTTTTTCAGTCGCTCCTCGCGGCGTTTCTTGCTACGCATCCGGCGCGCGCGGCCGGCCGGTCGGCCTGGCGAGCGGGCGGCGCGTCGCGACGCCGCGCCGGCGCCGCGGGCGCCTCAAATGTCAGCGCGCTAAAGGGACGCCCGCCGCCGCGACGCTCCGCAACTGACAACTGCGCCACCGGCCGCCGCGGCGCGGCGCCGTCACGACACTCGCTGATGTGCCGAGAGGCGGCTCCGAACGCTGTGAGCGACGGGTTGCCTACTTCCAGGGGGGCGCTGAGGATAATATTATGGAATTGTTGATACGCCTGTTAAAAGAAACGGGAGGAGCTGGAAAGAATCGTGAGGAAGGGACACTTCAATAGAAATAAAATTTACAATCTGTAATTAATCATATGTTTTTTTATAATTTATATATTCAATCACCCTATTCACTGGTACGTGTTAAAATTAATTTATCGTGCGAAAAATTAAGAGCTTTGAAGTAACACATTCATTTATTTATTTATTACAACAATTAGCTATTTCTTGGACTATTGAACCATTTTTTACTCGTCAATCCGATAGTTTCGCTATTTATTAAAACCAGAATGATGAGGCAATTTCTTTTTAAATTTCATAAGGTGAAATATTTAGAGATAGAAAAACGCGTTTAAATTCTATCGACTGTAGAATAAAATACTCCTATTAAAGACGCACTATTTTCAAACAATGTTGGAGTGGTGGTTTCTTATTAAAAATAACTTTTAGATGTTAGAAATCATAAAATAAGCTTTATTGCTTCGTCTGTAACAGGTACATAATATGTAAAACATTCGTTGATGTTCTAACTCTTTAATTTATTTTTCTTAGATGTCTTAAATTATAACACATTATTGATCAATTGTTTCGAAATACTGATTACGATAATCGATTATTTAAGTTTGTAGGTGAAGACTCACATTTATACATGCCGTACATTCGAGTCATATGGTGTCTTTTGAAACTGGTCATCAGTGTCTCTTGAAACTGGTGTATCATTTCGAACTGCCATCGATTATTCGCGATGTTGATGCCACTTTCTCAGCACTTCATAAGTTTGAAATTGAATTCCACGTTCCGAAGCCCAAACGTAGAATTTCCTGTTATTACTCATGAAATTTTATTACAAAACAATTGTGTAATTCAATTTTGAACATCAGCCGAGTGCATTTTTCAAAACAAGGTGAATTAAAAAAAATCTGTTGATACCGAATGAGTGATGGTACTTAAAGATGAGCCGAAAATATTTCACTCTTCATCAATCTCGTCACCTTACATTTATTAGCTTCTTGGCACACGCAAAGTTGTATTTTCATCCACAACGCCACTGTTTGTTTCGAATTTTGAACGAAGGTTGATTTATTACTTGATATTGATTGATAATATGCGTAATATCGTATGTTTCATTTGTGTATGGAATAATTGTTCCCGATTGCCTCCAAATATTACTCCAAAATTTAATTCTTAACCAAATTTAATTTTACGCATTCCGCAGTGTAACCAGGAAGCACTGTAAATGGGTGTCGCGAGACGAGGCGGGGCGGGGCGGGCGAGAACAGTGGCGCAGGAAGGGTGCGAGTTAAAGGCATTGGGGGATGCGCTCGCATAACCGACACAGCGGGAGGGGCTACTTAGTAAATTCTAAATACCCGGGAATATGCTATTTAGGGAAAACGGACAAATGAATGGCAATGCGCACTTGATATGATTTTACTGATGTTGCTAAGATGCGGGAAAGGTGAGATATTTTTCTAGCTTGCACACTCACACACGTCTTTAACAGTATGTAATACTGTAATCATAAAACTTATAATTGTCTTCTGAAAGTTTTGTAGCCAGGAAACATCTTGACAAAACGTGTATTTGTGGTATAATAATTTTTTATTGCCCTTGATGTTGATTTTTCTGTTTTTGTTGTCTTCGCACTTCCATTTGCGACGTTGGAAGAATCATTTATTACTGTTTAAACTGCCATACCACAAACGAATCACAAAAACATTGGCGAATATACGCATAAAAGCAACAATAAGTAAAAAATACCGCGAAAAACCTTAAGAACACTTCCTGCATGAAGTTTACACTCTAATATACCAGCGCCAGCAGGACTCAGAGCTTAGATGTCTACTAACTGGCAACATTAACGTGTTGCAATTTTGAACGCAACGTCGCTCTTGCAAAATGATTATTTGCAAACAATCGCATATTGCCTTTCATTCGTTAACTTAATGTTCTCTCTGGAACAGTATCACAATTACATTTCGAAACTAGTCTTCAAAACGCAGCGCGTCAAAACGCGCGAAAACTACTAAAGGCTTAGTCCTGTAAGTGTAGTGTGTGTGACGGTGACGGCGGAGGGCGGCACGCGTTGGACGGCGAGATCCGGCGTCGACCAACTCGTTGGCTTGCGGGGTTTCCCACCATCGGGGCATCGCCTCAGCCGGGACTAAGTCTAAGCTCCCGATCGGTCTCCCGGCATGTGTGGCGATAGGACACCGAACAGGGAGGAAAGATCGCGCGCGGTCCGTGTCCCGTTTGCTTGGGTACTGTTCCGGTATTCGCCTGGTATTGATAGGAGAAACCTCGTAAAACTACTGATCAGAGGAGCTCGCCGCTAGAATTCTCCTCGACACAGAGATCGATTTCTCCTAGCTATTTAGCATATGTCAAAAATCCTGCCACCGTCGAACCCAAGGATCTCCTGGTCAGAGGTACTGCAGTGACGTCAAGTGATGCTCCTGAGTCACTCTAGACGGTCCTCATCGATTGAATAGATCGTTAACTGGCCGCACCCAACTAATGCGGAGCTGGTGACCCGTGGCTTCTTCCAGCCTTCTCGCGCCTCCGCCTTCGCTTCGCGCGAGACGTCTCCGCCATGTTTCGCTGCAAGCGGCGCAGTGAAGTGATTTCATTTCTGTACGTTTCTTTCGCTAATCTAAAACGTCTTTTTTAAGTCTATTCTGACATACGTTGATATTTATAGGTTTATGGTAACGAGTGTCTACGAGTTAGAAAGGTAATAATTATTATAAGTATTGTATATATTATTATATTGTGGTGTTAGAAAAAAATATTCATATTTGTCTCAATGTGATTATGAGTTAATAGGTGCAGGCTTGTGTGTATGCGAGGGTTTCTATGTCTGTATGTATGTACACGTGTATACACACACACACACACACACACACACACACACACACACACACACACACACACACACATATATATATATATATATATATATATGTGTGTGTGTGTGTGTGTAGTATGTAAGTTTATTTATTTAAATGTTAGAATACAAGCATTTTCATTTCTAGTGTATGTATGTAAATGTTATCTGCATGTGCTAGGTAATGACAAGGATAATTCAATTTTTTATATATTGTTTTTTTATACTTGTAGAATAAATGTTGTGTCTGTAAGCGCTTTCCGCTCGGCGCGGCGCGGCGCGGGACCCACGTGCTCGCCGGGAGCGGAGCGGAGCGGGAGCGGGAGCGGGGCCGCGCGGCGGTCCCTCGGGAGCGCGCTCTTTGCGCGCGTGGGAGAGGCGCCGCTGCCCTTTGGCTGCGCGCGCAGACCGGCGCCCCTCCCCTCCCCCCCCGCACAAGAAGCGACCGCCTTTCCCGACGGACTGTGGCCGGTGACGCAAGGCGGCGCACCGTTCACACGACGACGCACGCGCCTCGCCGCATGGGACGGCGGGCGGCGGCGAGCCTCCGATTCGGTCGCAGCTCGCCATGCGAGAGCGCTGTCGCGACCGGAATACACTCTCACAGGAAGCGCGCTTCGTGCTTCTTGCAATGTTCTTCCAATTTGCATACGGTGGTTGAATGAACTTCTTTTAGAGGTACGTTTACGGAAGGATTTCCATTGAAATATTTTCTGCGCATTAGCAAAGATAAGAACGCGGGGCGACGAAACCACACAAATTACTTACTACTTTTTTACAAATCATGTGCACAAATGCACTGAACTAATTACGAGTTGAGTGTAAGGATGTTGTTTCCACTTTTTTCATGGTTAAAATCGTTGGAAAAAAAGGGTCGTTTATGAATGGCATCCTCAGCATCACGTTCTGCAACTTTTGGAAGGGTGTCGTGGGTTTACTAAGGACTGAAGTAAACGCAGCATCTACATCGGTCACAGTAAACAATCAATACCACGATGCAATGACGTCGACATTCGTTCTTGGTCATACTCCTCAATTTGAATATTACATTCGAATTTAACTTTTTTTTTTTTACTGCTTCATGTGAAAAGGGCCAAATGTTACAAGTGTCTCTGCGTTTACATTGGGTAATCTAAAACCTGTATTTTGCATTCGAAATTTCGATCTGAATAGGAAACAAACCAGTCGGATTCTCTCGCACTACGTTTTTAACGAACATAAACGGGTATGTACGAGTACAACAGCATTCCTAAATATTTACTTATTCACATTAGTTACGCAAATAAGAAACGAAATAACTACAGAAATCTCAATTAAAGAAACATATTTCTTGTTGTTTCTCTTCACACATTAGGCTCAAAAAATTTCTCAGTATATTCAAACAATTAACGTGTTTACTCTCCATTAATTTGCTCAATCGAAAAGCGTAACTTCCTCATTTCTCTTCTCTTGACACTTAGCTTTGTTTTCCAATTGTCTACAAGGGTCGGTCAAAAAACAATGCCTCCTTTTTTCTACTTAAATAAAATTAGTTACGTGAAAAATTGGAATTCGGCACTATTCCTCAAACCTTCTTCTACAATCCACCACAGTACTAGTAACTGTACGCGTGAACATGTGACACCACAGCAGCCGTTTGCAAAATGTTCGATATCAATGTTTGTAAAAGGCAGCGTTCTGAGATTAAATTCCTGAATGCAGAAAGTGAAATGTCCATTTGGATTCGGGAAAGTCTGAAAAATGTGTAAGGTGATACAACAGTATATGTCAGCAGTGTTAAACAATGGGTTCGTCACTGAAACGCAGCTAAAGGGCAAAGACAATTGCCTAACGAAAAGCGGAGTGGCAGGTCGGCAATGATGTATATATTATACCACTAGATGGCTGACTCCGCGCTTTCCCAATAGGCGGAGGTGAGGCCGTACAGGGAGCCATGTTGCACGGCAAAAGCGTCGCATGTCAAATGCAGCCCATGATAGTTCGGTAGATTTTTACGAGTGTAAAACGTATACATTGTATTTATTAACATGGTTCTGTTCCATCGTAAGAAAGTAAAGCTGTATGCAACAATAAATTATTGAAATATATTTTATAATTTACTTAAAAGTACGAACAGTATTGACATTGTGTTACCAGAGACTTGCAAAAATTAGGACTTGTTTTTTATGATGACTTACAGGTACAAACTTCTTATACTACTTCAGAAGAGATCAATTTATATGTTAATACTACACGTGACAGTAAATTATTATTACTACGGCAGCTTTATTATTAAGGATTCTTTCTCTGTTTCAATATTCCGTTTTCAAATATAAGAATAAGACGTACTTATTGCTCATGTGATTAGAAAAACTGCGTTTCACTCCAAATATCCCTTTTTTCTCTCTTAATGGATAGTTGGAAATAACTGCTGGATTTGACAGGTGGCAGAGAGATTTAAAATGAAAACACGTAGAGAAATATGGTACATATGTACTTTCTATGGGCAGACATTTTTATTTGCATATGAATACAAAACGTTTTGCAGGAACAAACATTCAAATGATCCCTTTCACCATTGCAAGAAAATGTTCAAATAATAAATAATGTTTCTTTTAATTTTACATAATAGGAAATAGAACAACATATATATTTACAGAATAAATGAATAGATTAAAATATATTTTCAAAACATGAACACTTACGACTAAGTTTCCACTACAGGAAATTATAAAACCCACCTTATAGTGGTAAAACATGGATAAAACAAAGACAAAAAATAATTGGTTTCCTGGGCCAATTTTAAAAATAACAATTACATTAAGTAAAGATAAAAATGAAAACATTAAAAAATCAAAAGAAAAAATGTTTCACTAATCACTCAAGAGAAAACTCACTACCAACCACCGCTTTCGGCAATACGGACAAGGTTTTTGCCGTGCAAAATGGCGCCTTGGGTGGCCTCACTGCCAAGGCGAGAGTCATCTATCTAGGAGTATATATACACATCATTGCAGGTCGGTGACTGCAATGCAACATTTAGCAAGTCGATGACATCATTCATGGTGACCGAATAGGTGATTGAAGATGAAGTGGGGGATAAAATGCAACACAATTCGTCTTACAGTGCTGACTTCCACTGTTGCATCAACGTGTACATGTTTCAGTGTTTGAAGAATGTGAATCGGCCTTTCACTTTCTGCATTCAAGAATTCAATCATACAAAACTGTCTCATACAAACATTGATCTTGGCCTTAGGATGCATAACTTTTTGACTGACTCTCGTAGACAATCGCTAAGTGCCAAGAGAAGAGGAAGGAGTAATGTGAGCGCTTTTCGATTGAGCAAATTAATGGACAAGCAACACATTAATTACTTGAATATAATGAGCCTAATGAAAAGAAACGACAAAGAGAAATATTAGTTTCTTTAATTGAGATTTCTGTAGTTCTTTCGCTTCTTATTTACGAAATTTATAAGAATAAGTAAATATTTATGTATGCTGTTTTATATACGTTGCTGTTTTATATGTATGCTGTTTTATTTAAGTTTGTTGAACATTGTATGTGGGAGAATCCAATTAGTGTTGCTTCTTTTCTTCTTGCTGTGCTGCCACATTTTGACGCAGAAAGGTACTACTTCGGTGGATCGTACAAGAAGGTTTGACGAACTTCCTGATGCATTACTTCCTGACTGACGTACGTATAGCCAGGGCTTGATTTCTGGCGGTACGCGACGGAACGGTGTTCCTGTGCCTCCGGAATAATTATTAAATTATATTATAAATATGACAACTATGTCTATTAAATTAATTATTAATTTGGAGGATCGTTCCGGAACCTAAAATTTCATCAATCATGCACTGCGTTCAGCATAGCATAGCATAGTATCTCATAGCAGAGTATATGCATAGCATAGTATAACATAGCGTAGCATAGTATAGCATATCCTAGCATAGCTCTGGGAGGCGTCCTAAGAGCAGCGGCGCGCCCTGCGCCACGCGGAACCAAGGCCGCGGGCGCGTTCCTCTTGACGCTGTTTTTGCGCCCGCGAAAATCACCCGCGCCTTCTTCGGCCCTCGCCGCGAGCGCCGCCGCCTCCGAGTGGCCGCCGCCGAAATTTCGCCAGATTAACACACAATGTTCGCGTTCGGGCTGCGGCCCGGCTGCCGCCCCCGCCCCCGCCGCCCCCGCCGCCGCCCCCGTCGCCGCCCCCGCCGCCGCCCCCGCCGCAGCACCCGCCGCCGCCCCCGCCGCCGCCCCCGTCGCCGCCCCCGCCGCCGCCCCCGCCGCAGCACCCGCCGCCGCCCCCGCCGCCGCCCCCGCCGCCGCCCCCGCCGCCGCCCCCGCCGCCGCCCCCGCCGCCGCCCCCGCCGCCGCCCCCGCCGCCACTACCGCGCAGCGCTACGGTTTCCGTCCCCGCGGAAGCATCTGCTGCGGCACGCGCTTGGTGTAACAGGCTCAATCGGTTCCGATACTGGTAGGTGAGGAGAAGACGAAAATGTTTGATTTAACAATGGCCGCGCCCGGCAGACGGGACGGGCAGACGGGCAGACGGGCAGACGGGCAGACGGGCAGACGGGCAGACGGGCAGACGGGCAGACGGGCAGACGGGCAGACGGGCAGACGGACAGACGGGCAGACGGACAGACGGACAGACGGGCAGACGGGCAGACGGGCAGACGGGCAGACGGGCAGACGGACAGACGGGCAGACGGACAGACGGACAGACGGACAGACGGGCAGACGGGCAGACGGGCAGACGGACAGACGGGCAGACGGGCAGACGGGCAGACGGGCAGACGGGCAGACGGGCAGACGGGCAGACGGACAGACGGACAGACGGGCAGACGGGCAGACGGACAGACGGACAGACGGGCAGACGGGCAGACGGGCAGACGGACAGACGGGCAGACGGGCAGACGGGCAGACGGGCAGACGGGCAGACGGGCAGACGGGCAGACGGACAGACGGGCAGACGGGCAGACGGGCAGACGGGCAGACGGGCAGACGGGCAGACGGGCAGACGGACAGACGGACAGACGGACAGACGGACAGACGGGCAGACGGGCAGACGGGCAGACGGGCAGACGGGCAGACGGGCAGACGGGCAGACGGGCAGACGGGCAGACGGGCAGACGGGCAGACGGGCAGACGGGCAGACGGGCAGACGGACAGACGGACAGACGGACAGACGGGCAGACGGGCAGACGGGCAGACGGGCAGACGGGCAGACGGGCAGACGGGCAGACGGGCAGACGGGCAGACGGGCAGACGGGCAGACGGGCAGACGGGCAGACGGGCAGACGGACAGACGGGCAGACGGACAGACGGGCAGACGGGCAGACGGACAGACGGACAGACGGGCAGACGGGCAGACGGGCAGACGGGCAGACGGGCAGACGGGCAGACGGGCAGACGGGCAGACGGGCAGACGGGCAGACGGGCAGACGGGCAGACGGGCAGACGGGCAGACGGGCAGACGGGCAGACGGACAGACGGGCAGACGGGCAGACGGACAGACGGGCAGACGGACAGACGGGCAGACGGGCAGACGGGCAGACGGACAGACGGACAGACGGACAGACGGACAGACGGGCAGATGATTTGCCGTCATTCGATTTTTTTTATCAAGAACCCACAAAACATGGATCCACGTGTCAAAGTATTTTTTCTCTATCAATTTAGCATCTGGATTTATCGATTTTGATGCGATGAAGAAAGAGAACATTAGGGGGTGAATGCCAGAATTCGAAAGTTTAGAATGCGGTAGGATGTATGTATTGTAATGACTTAAAGGCCTTCAGCCTAACCACATAGTTAAAAAAAAAGTATTGAAATTATATATAAATGTGTTGTAATTACCTATCAAATAAAAAATAAAAATCTGGATTTATCCACATTTTCATTACCAGGGCTCTGTAATAAGAATTTTTCTGCCTAAAATTCGCCGTTTTTTCGCTCAGCATTCCATAACTTTGTGTCCCGTCCGCAGCGAGCAAGTAAAAACGGGGCTAACGAAGCGCGGCGCCGGGCCTGCCTGGAGTGGCTGGGGAGCGCCCTCGCCAGGCGAGCGGGCGCGCGGGGGCGCCGGAAGGAAATCAATGCAGCGCCGGCCAATGGCGGGCGCGCGCCGCTGACCGCATCCGCCTCCGCCCCCGCCCCCGCCGTCGCCATGGCACCCGCGAGGGCTCGCGAAGGGCGAGCGCCCCCGCCGGCCATTGGGCGCTTCGAGGGCCCTCTGATTTACGCCCGCGCGCACCCAGCCTAATTGCGCCAACGGGAAGGACTGCTTGATTCCCGAGTCGCCCCCGCTTCCCGTAAGAGCCCACATGTCGGAGGGGAACTGCCGATGAAAGGGGCAATAAAGCTTCGTCTTGGAACAAAGTTCGTGAACTTGAACGAGGGGACGTTCAAGAATTGCTTCCGTTCAGACGAAGAAAACAGTTTGGATATTTGTTAAAAGCAAAACACGACATACGTGTTTAGGCGTTATAAAGAACATCGTTTCTTCCAGGAATTGCCTCCACTTTATCCTACATTAAGTTCCTGACGATCACAGTAAGTTAAATCAATTATTTTGTCTCGTGTGGTGAGAATAGCGAGCATATTCCGTAAAGATCGTAGTTTCATAGCCAAACTCTCAACGTATCGCGTTTCATTCCACGGCGTTTACTATTGGATGTATTGATGATCGTGCCGGTGGTCAAGATTATGGATGCAAGAACTGACGTACGTGGTCCGCCAATCTCGTTCTTGCACATAAACTAGTTAAGAGAAATTAAATTCCAAGGATGTTGTCCAACTGCGTGGACCCCAAATGACTCGAAGTACGTGCCGTAACTGCAATCAATTCAATACTAAATATATACGATGAGAATTGCTCGTATGGATTCTTTGAACTAGAATAATATATGCTTGCCTCTTAATCCACAATCATTTTACAATGTTTCGTATGATACATGCATGTCCTGCAACTGCAGCGTGTGATACATGCATGCCCTAAACTCACATTCATATTTTGTATCTTTTACTCTATCTGACATGCCTGAAATGCATTAATGTGTTACCATGGTCTAGTATATACAAGAGTTCAAATCTCTCGCGACGTGCGGTAATGCTAAGAACAACAGATTAAAAGTAATCAGACCAGAATCTCACATGCAACAGTATTTAGTTTTACTGCAAGCTTTATCATCTTTCATCGGAATACCACTTTTCATTGCTGGGAAATTACTCGTGTGCAGTTCATTTACATTCCATTAAATTACAGTAGAACCAGTATGAGACTATAAATAGAGGAGTTGATCATTCCGCAGTAATTATTGCCTTTTATGTGAAATAATTCCCGTAATTACAATGGAAATAGATTGTGATTCATTTTACCATTTATTTGAATAGTGCTAATAGTATTTGTAGGTGAGATATAAGCTTCTCTAGCAAATCGCACTGTAAATATAACCAATATTATTGCTAGGTTTGATTGCCTATTTCTATGATATATTAAAATGACCATTGAAGAGTTTCTTTGGTCGAATTTTACAATCGTAGATGCTTAGAGAGACCATCCTCGGTGGCTCGTTGGTTAGCGTGCTCGTTTTCCACGCGCAACCCCGGGTTCGATTCCTAGCTGAGGCAAATTATAACAGTGTGCTTTCATTACAAATGTCCCAGTATCTATTGCTTGGGACGACGAGAAAGCCCACTCTAAGATTATAAAGACCAATATATACGGTGGGGGGCGATCTTCGTGCTAACCACAAGAACCCTTGTCCCATGTCCCATGGTCGAGAGGCTGTTTAGCCAAGGCCCTTAGCGGGCTGTCGAGCAAAAGGACAGGACAGATGCTTAGAGAGAATTTTATGTACCTAAAATTCTCTATAAGCTACTTTTAAAAATGAATTTTATTTTATCGGCATTAGGAAGTCAATGAAATATATTATTAATAAGAGCATTTTTTCTAATCTGTACAACAGGCTTACAATAATACAAACGGTTCTTCTTATCAGCCGATATAGCTGTATTCACGCCCCCTGACTCGATTTCGAGAACGATTTATATGCATTAGATCATGTGAAGGAACGGATTTTATGTCATATTTGACTGACAATAGATTGAATTGAGGTTTTTCTGTATCAGAACCCAACAGTATATCAAACAAAATATAATCGAAGAAGCAAAAAGTAACATAAAACTCTGAAGAAGGGACTGACGGAGGGAATGAATTTGGAGAGTAGACATGCAACGGAATGCGGAAAGCAGCGAGAAGCAGGCAGTGTTGGTGGAGGTGGATGGAATGGGTGTGAGATAAGAATAATGAGAGAGAAGTGAGGGATATTTAAGTGTTGGGTAGTTGTAGTAGGCGGGTTATTGATTTAATGATTATTTAGTGATTCTGCACATAAGCTGCTATGGTTCAGTGGTCCCGTAAGTATAGAACAGAAGGTGGCGGTGTTCCCCCCCCCCCCGCTGGAACACGGGATCCGGCGCCGAATTTCACCTCAGATCGTGTTTTTGCCCCTCCAGGTTCTTCCCTAAGAAACACTGTTCCCGAGTCAATCTTTGAGTTCCCGACAGTTTCGCCCGATATTTATGATAGTGTATTTCATGTAAGGTAAGTGTGTGTAAGTCAGGGGAGAGGATAGGGCATGGAAGGGGAAGGAAATACCGCGCGCGGTCCCTAGCTAGGGTACTGCTCTGGCATTAACGAGGTATTGATCTGAGAAACCACTGCAAACTGCCGATGAGAGCATCCGGCCGCTAGAAGTCTCCTCCAGACAAGATGAATTCTACCGAGCGATAGCTAGAGTCGGAAATCCGTCATCGTCAGGACTCAAATCCTAGGACAGGGGTGTCAAGGTCTTCTACTGGTGGCAGTGGCACGCGTCGTGGCTCCGTAGCATGCCACGAGCGTCCCTGCGCAACTAGCGTCGGGAAAGGAAACTATTAGTAGTAACCCCGCCGTTTTACAAAAGGGATGGCGTTGTTTCTGGTGGCGGGGTGATAAACTGCGTGGAGGGGCGATTTCGTCGTGGCATGGACTCCCGCTCGTGGCATCGACCTTGACAACATTGTCCCAGGACCTGCCAGTCAGAGTCGCTGCAGAAGCATCGGCAGTATTGTCAGCGAGCCACACCAGCCTGTGCGGACAGGCGAGGTCTGACAGGAGCGAGCGGGGTGAGCGGCAAGGGTGTGAGCGACGGGAGGGAGCGCAGCAGAGGGCGTTCCGCGAAAGCGATAACATCACCCGCGGCGCTTCCTGGAAGCGCCGTCCGCACACGCCACGCGCCGCACTCCCCTCCCCCCCCAACCTGCCACGCCCCGGCCTTTCAGCTCCGACGCGGCGACCTGCGACCCGCGCGCGGCCTTCCACGAACCGCGCTCGCACCCCGCGCGCGGCCCATTGTGCTCCCCTCGACACGCGCGTCGGGGCAATACGCCGTGATAGCGCGCCAATCTACGGACATCTAACGCGCTCTTAAAAAACACTCGTAACCGTCGGTCTCACACGATAAGAAGTTTTTTTGCTGTATGCCATGAAGTTAGTTGGTAAAAAGGGAGTATGGTAAGAAGGAAATTATTTAATAGTGCTAATTTCACAAGAAATCAGCGACTTCATCCGTCATCGTTGCTGTTTAATTTATTGACCTCCAAAAAAGTACACTACATTCTAAATTTAACTATTACGGAAGAGAATGTTTATGACGGAGCTTACGTTTTCATGGAATACTTCACTTATGCACATGAGAACATACTGCACTCTACGAGTAGTAAATTGTCTTGCATATCGCACCGTCGACAGCACTACATTGCAGCATATCGACCTGACAATAAAAAATACAGAAGTGAAATGAGGAAATCTATGATCTTTATGGACTCGTGAAATGGCGATAAAATCATAGACCCAGAACAATGCATCAATGAGCTCTTATCAAAGAATATTTAATCAACCCTAGCATGTTGGCCTCCTCCCCCCGGCTTACGCTCCGGCATTCACCTGAAGGAAATCAGGGAAACCATGGAATCCACAAAACCCCCGAAACCACGGATTAAAACAGCCAACCTCGATATGGGCAAGCGCCACAAGCTCGCTTATGTTTAAACACATCAATCATTCCGGCACCTTTCGAGGACTATTTCTCAGTAATAGGTTCACTCGATCGTCCCGCGCCGCGTTACCACTCTCCCCAGGCAACACTGCTTCCTTGTGATGTTCGGGGGCGCTGCGTGGGCGCGTGGCAGCAGGCAGCCCGCGCCGCCCGGGAGCTCCGCGGGCGGCAGCCTCCGCTCACCGCTGGCGCTCCCACAGGCCCACGCGGCGCAGTTATACTGCGATTTTTCTGACTTTGCCCCTCAAGGCCCGTCTTCGCGATGGAATATGTCACGGTATTTCACGACGTTCTCAGTCGTGCCACAGGTTTCGTATGATCGTGACCGTATCAAGCAGTGCTTGCGACCACGCGACTTCTAGCGGTACGACGGAGAAAGTCAGAAAATGCCGTGTGGTATTCCATTGTGGCCGTAGGAGCTTGAGGGGCAGAGTTAGAAAAATCGCACTATAGAACGAATTTCTAACGTCTTGGCTTGGTGCACTACAAGTCACGTGACGGATTGTCCCACCGATACTAGGCGAATATCCGAATAGTACGCTAACAAAAAATGTCAATCTTTCTTTCATCAAACTTGTCCCTTTCTCTCCCCTTAAATTTACTTGCACTAACATGCACTATACTATCACAAATATACTAGCTTGAATGATGGGAGCTGAGAGCTTGACTCTGGGGGGATGTTTCCTGGAGGAGGAAAAAACACAAACGCCTTGTCTCTGTGGGGCAGGAACACCGCCACCTTCTGTTTACAGAACAGCTTTATTATGCGTATTATTAATTATGCGTATGGTATGACCTTACTATTCACTTCATAGCGCATGACCAGTTCATTCAAACTATTCAAAAATCGATCTTGTGCCTAACAAACCGCAACGTGAGTGCGAAAGTTTATGTACTAATGAAGAATATGGTTATGGGTGCAATGGTCCAAACATTGAATCCAATGATTGGAGATTAAAGTGATTTTTTTCAAACGATTATATGATTCTTCCTGAGATTTGCCAATGAGTTAATAAGTGCGTAAAGTAAATCGGAAAACGCGTATTTGTTGCATCAAGTAACTACAAATTCCAAAGATGAAGTCACTATAGACACACTTGAAAGAATATCACGTTCGTGAAATACACGTGTCGCCAGAATTTGAGATGATCTGTGACGTCTTTGAATGCGCTTAACGTCTTCGTTTTGCCACAACGAGTAATGCGCGCTAAAACTTTTTTTCAATCCGGCGTTATATTCTAATGTCGAATGCCTCGTGATTTTTTAATGCGTAGGATCCATACGTTACAAATGACTCTCCATAAGGTCACAGCACATCCTGCCTCATCGCCATTTCAACTCTCTCGATTACAATAAACCGATGCTTGCTAAGCTCTGTTGTTACATGCGTCAAACGTATAATTCCTTTTTAGTTTATACAGCTGGCAGTTACTGTCGTTACAAATAAACTACTGCAATGAAGTTGTTTAAACTTTCATTACCCACACTGGTGCACGGAGTGTGCCAGTCGCATTCTTTTGGTTCCTGCCGACAATGTTTGCATCATATTGCATTCTCTCTTCCGCTAACCCTTCTTCTGAGTTTCTTTAGCAGTTCGAATTCGGTTTCAACTGCTCTGTTGCAAATCGTGGGAGTCAGCTAGCTAAAATGTTTCTAAAACATTTTCGGCGTACTGTGTGCGCTGCGCGAGCAACTATGTAAATAAATACAAGAATAGTTTCTTCTCAATGTAGACTTTGTAGAAATCAATTATTACGTACGATGGCACGAAATATGGATAAAATATATATTGTGTTAAATATTAATATGTATTTTTAAAATCACTCTTTCATATTTACAGTAACATAACACGTAAAATCAGAAAGAAACAGGGAAACAAATTAAAGGTTAAATTGTCAAAAAATGACAAAACGTAAATTTGTTCATGCGGCTAATGAAAATTCATTAATTTAACTAACAAATTATTTATTTTTGATGAAGGGATTTTCTGTTTTTGTTTCTCTAATACACTGAACGTGCCGTTTAAAAATGACGAACATATTCGTAAATTATCAGAAACAAAGAGTTTTGATATGATATACATGTTTTCTCCGTTAGGTAACACACTGTTAACCCTCCGGCGGGCGCGTAGCGGCACTCAGTGCCGCATTCTTATATTTTTTGTTGATTTAGTGTAAATAATTGGTGTCGCACTATTGAGGCCATAGTTATTCTTCATTTCTTCAACAGGATGACCCGCAAATAACGAATTTAGACACTGTCGATCGACCGTTATTCATTAATAATTTTGTTCGATGATTCTTGACCCGTAGTAATAATGATTGTGAGGTTCATGAGTTTGGGTCAACTTAGTAATAAGACGTCTTACATTACCGACGTTTCGGTCGTATATTTGACCTTCATCAGGGCTACATAAAATACAAATACATGATATAAATACAAAACATTGGTTTCACAATTCACATGTGTGTCATGTGAATTGTGAAACCAATGTTTAGTTTTTATATGAGCACTATATGTATTTTGTATTCATATGTATGTATTTGTATTTTATGTAGCCCTGATGAAGGTCAAATATACGACCGAAACGTCGGCAATGTAAGACGTCTTATTACTAAGTTGACCCAAACTCATGAACCTCACAATCATCATTAATAATTTAAACTCTGCAACGGTTGCGGCACTTCGTACCACACGCGCTTTGCCATGTAAGTATAATATTTGCGTATTTTATCCATTAGAATTCTTACTGTTGTTTTGTTAGTGAACTTTATGAAACAGATTTTGGAGTACTGACTACTAATTCAAATTTATATAAGTTGTTTCCAAACGTTAGAAGACACTTTTGCACCGTATTCATTCACCTTCATGTAACACGTACCAACACATGGAGGGAGCAAGTGATACATTAGATCCTTAATATTGTTATTTCGTATGCTACTGAGTTAGTTATTATGAAATATAATGTATAAAAACGTAAAAGAATATTTCCTTCACATTCAATAACAAAAGCAACAAATATTGCCGCGAAAATCGAAGATGATAAATGCGATACGGAGTGCCGTACACACCTGTTGGTGGGAAAATGGGACGCGCCCGCCGGAGGGTTAATAGATAGAAAAATCTGAATCAGTAGTAAGTATTGGTTCAACAATCAAGGACTCTTTACACGCTTCCTTTTGCTAAACGAATTCGGGGTTTTAGGGAACACCCGCTTGAGCAATGTCGCTTTTGGGGTTCTAGAACCTCTTGGGGTTCTAGATATCACATGCGCGCGTTCACTAAATTAAGGAATCGTTCGTAAAAGGAAGTGCGTAATATAAGTCTTAAGCGGCGATGACATTGAAGCAATATTTGACTCAAATTTTGGTCGTCCGACGTCGGACGACTAAAACGAAACGAAACAGATCATCTTTTGACAGCCGATGTTTTTGGACGCCGTGGGAAGAGGTCTTTAGAGTTTACTCTGATCATTTTTGTTTACCGTCATCACGTGTTTGAACGAATCCGGAACGTCGAACAAAAATTGGCTGACCGAAACTTCGGGCAGAATCGACTCCGCTGTGACCGCCGCCGGCTTTGTCACAGCGCAGCAGAAATATCGGTCGCTCGCTAGCGGGCGATTGCGAGCAAAATCGTCCTACTTGTTTCATCCAAAAATCACCCGAATGTTGAACCGAAACAGGTCCGAATATTTCCACAATTCTACAGTTCATTGTTTGAAATGTTTGCGAGAAGCACGCTAAAGACCATTGCAGGTAGTCTTGGCGTTAACAGACGAACTTGACCCTCCGGTTGATTTCGAGCGAATGGAACCGACAGAACCGCACCAAACAGATCTCCGTTCGACAATCGATGTTTCCGGACGCCGTCGGAAGAGGTCGTCTGGTTTCAATATGCCAATTTCCACTTACCAGCACGTGTTTGAACGAATTGATTATATCGGACGCAAAGTTCTAACGTCGGCCGACCGAAATTTCGGTCAAAATCTGCTCCATTATGGTCGCCGCCTTAGGGAGGTCAAATACAAGAGAGACAAAACATAACTCTCTTCGATATAACGGGAGACGTTTGAAGCTAGCGGTACTAGTGGCCCGACCTGTCATAACCATTTTGATGTGAAGAACGAAGTGCGTGTGTTTGAAGAATCTTTTTGTTTACTTACGATTACGTTCATATGTGATTGAAATATTTCCTTTTGACCGTTAGCGACTTTTTATATAGCTGGAAGGTGTGAGTTGTATTTGGTTGCACAAATTACGAATTTTTTAGAAGAATCGATTTTTCAATTTCCTCGTAATGAGAAATCGTAAACCACAAAGTCTATAATTATTTACAGACTTCGTATTGCAAGAGGTTTATTCTGTAAATACAACTAATTGCAGATATTGAATTATCAAAGCATTGTTTTACATTACTTACGACATTGTACATTTTAGATATATATTCCAAAAATTTAAAATTTCATAAAATATATAAATATAAAGAAGAAAAAGAAAAAATAAATAATTATAGTAGTAATGTAAATATTAGATTTATTAGAGACCGTGTAACATCAAAAGGTTTTGTTTATGTATTGAAATTTGAATCTGTCGCTGACTTTCCATGTCTGGTTACTAGGTTTCGCTATTTAAGGGTTTAAAGCAGAGTTGTCAAGGTCGATGCCACGAGCAGGAGTCCGTGGTACGAGTGTCATGACGAAATCGCCCCTTCATGCAGTTCGTTACCCCGCCACCGGAGACAACGCCATCGGTATTGTAAAACAGCGGGGTCACTAATTGTTTCTTTTCCCGACGCTAGTTGCGCAGAGTAGCTCGTGGTACGCTACGGAGCCACGGCGCATGCCACTGCCACCAGAAGAAGACTTTGACGCCACTGGTTTAAAGTGTCCAGTATTCGGCACACGAGCTGCCCGTTACCTTCTTTCATCAGCCCGAGTGCAGCCGCACAAGCTCCCCGCCGGCGAGTGCAGCCGGTGGCTGTGCGCGGGGCAGGGTGCGCGCGGGCGACGCGAAGCACGCCCGGCACGAGCGTCCCGGCGCGAATCCGCCCCGCGGCTTTGTCATTGCACGCGAATCCCTCCTCACCTCTCCCATCTCATTACCGAGTATTAATCGCTTCTTTTCATCCCGACGGCACGGCGGCCGCGCGGAGGCCGCGCGAGGAACGAGGCTAACGAAAGGTATGACAGTAATTAGAAACGGCGCCGATATAAACGAGCCTCTATATTTCAGGTGCGCGACCAGAGAACGCCCCGTGCGGCCGCGCAGAAAATAGACAATGCGGCGCCCCGGCGTCGCGACGCCACGCTTCACGCGTCTGAGGCGTCCGCCTCGCGCCGCGACGCCTCGCGCCGGGTTGGGGCGGCTATGCCAGGTGCGATCGGCGCGAAGAAAGCGCCCGACGGCTGGCGCGTCTGCAAGCTGCGCTATCCCATGGTCGGGACGGACCACAGTCGCCAGGATTTACACGTTTTGGTAACGGAAATTTTTCTCTTGGCGTATTGGCAATTTTCTGGCTACGAGGCGAGTGTGTCCGTGCGCCGAACAGCTGGGGCGATTGCAAGCTGCGCTATCCGATGGTCGGGACGGGCCAATGTCGCCAGGATTTACACGTTTTGGTGACGGAATTTTTTCTCTTGGCGTTTTGGCAATTTTTTGGCTACGAGGCGAGAGTGTTCGTGAATAGAAACGCTAGGGCGATTGAAAGCTGTGCTATCGGATGTTTGGGACGGAGTCTTCTGCGAATACATCTCGAGATCCAAAGTTCGGTACATGTTTATAATTTATGAAATGAAATGGTGACAACGATGATAATATGTAAGTACCCGACAATTCAATGTTTCAGTTATCACAGTCATTGCCCATTTTTGTTAAATGTAAGAAGATTTAGAGTATTGAAGGTTCAGAGTAAGAAGATCCAGAGTATTGAGCATGCCTTCTAGTCAAGTAAATTAAGAAAGGCGACATTATTTATATCTGATTATTATGTATTTAATTATAGAAACAGTTGAAATACCAAAAATAAGAGAAATAAAAAGAAATAGACTCGTACATTCATTGTATTGCATGTATTTATTTAAACAATCTAATTTTCTCTCACCGCCATTTTAATTTATCTCATGTGCGTAGGCCTCTTTATTTCTTTATTTCTAAATTTAGTGTACCTTCTTCCTTCAGCAGTTGAGTGGATTGCTCTGTCATTGCGGCAATCGACTATTATTTTCTTCTCACTTTGCAGGATGTGGGTGTTCGGCCAATTGTTGATCTCATAGCAGTCTCTCACTCAATGCCCCTGGTTCCCTTCTCTTTCCAGAGGTGCCAACCATTCACTTTTGTTGCACAATTCAGACTGAGTGAGGAATACTGAACAACAGATGTCTGGCCAACAACGCGAGAAGGCAAATTGCCACCACATTACGATGTCTTGCCATAACAACCCTACATTCAATGCAGGTGCACACAGAAGGCTTCAGAAAGGACATCCTTGAACTGTTGGCATTAAAATCGTTTTAACACGTGCCATTCCAACAACTGTACACAACATACTAGAAGATAAAAATAGTTTTTTTTTTTTCAGAAATCACACTGAACTTACACTTGTAAAACAAGAACATGTAAATATTGATGCACATTCCCATTTTCTCAATAATTATGTCTTCTCTTTTCAGAACGAAGTAGTTTACTTTTTGCGATCCACGCCTCTCAATACGTATTATGAAAGCATTTTATATATTACGATCCATTGGAAACCATTTATAACGACTAGCTCGGGCAGCAATGTTACCTTACTGTCCTGTCCTGTCCTATGGCTCGACAGTCCGCGACAGGCCTTGGCCGACCAGCGGTGACCCAGCCTCTCGGCCATGGGTTAAGGAGTTCATGTGGTTAGCACGAAGACATCTCTCCACCGTATATACAGGTCTTCATAACCTTAGAGTGGGATTTCTCGTTCGTCACGATCGCAATAGATACTGGCACATTTGTAAGGAAAGCGCACAGTTATTAATTTGCCCCGGCCGGGAAATCTTCCCTTACTGTCACCTGACAAACACGTTACAACACTTGAATTTTAGTTTGCATGAATTAAGAGTCCTGTACAAACCATTCTTAGTGATTTGCGTACCTCCTGATGTTTTATTATGATTGAGCAATTATTATTATTATTATTATTATTATTATTATTATTATTATTATTATTATTATTATTATTAACCATAGCTACAGTTTTCCTATGAGTATGTTTTTGTGGAATAGTCCCCTTTATTCCGTCGATATTACTGCGTGTTCGTTTCTAGAAGTTGCATTTTTTCAGCATTCCAGTCTTACGACTTGTATTTCCGCGCAGCCAAAAATGACTAGTCGTCTTCTCTATTGGCCTCTTCCAACCACGCTGTGCCTCCCGACCCTCATCATTTCGTCTCGCTCGCTCGAGCTGGCACAGTGAGTACAGCCCCTAACCCCCCCCATCACCCCCGCCACCATTACTAGCTCTCTCGTTCCGTCTCGTGCCACCACAACTATCCCAGCCCCCGCCACACTGGAACTTCTTTGAATGGTGGCACCACCACAACCATCGCGCGACTTCCACCGCCTCTCCCATCCCCACTACCAACACCGCCCCACAGAGTTGCCACCTGTCTCAGATTTCTCCGGAGAATTTATATAATGCACCGAAGGGGGAGCGGTTTGCTATTAAGCGAATGTTTGCAAAATTGTCCAGATATTAATATTTATTTATCAGCCTTTAACAAAAGTAAATTCTTCCAAATAAACAAAATCCAAACTACATAACTATTAAACAATAAATTTTATTTTTAACAAAATTAACAATCTTATTTGAATATTTTTACGAATTACATGTTTGCTTGCTTTTAAATGACGTCTCCGAAATAATAAAATAACCGGAGATAATAAGAGTAAACTCGGAGCCCGGAGATAATAACTTAAAACACGAAGTCTCCGGGTCGCATCCCAAGAAGCGACAATCCTACCGCCCACACTACCATCGCGTCCGTCATCTTCACCATCGCTACTGCTGCCTCCGTCACCGCCTCCATCCCTTACCGCTGTCCTCGCCTTCATCAACGCTACTATCCGCGCACGTTTTCTGAGCTCCCGCTTCGCTACTTTGCAAGAGGATTGGAGAGTTTTGATATTTTGACTAAAAAGAATATCGTTTCAAATTAGTAGTTCGTTCTTCGTTGCAAAATCGTTTCTATTATACGGGAGAGAACATTTCCGTTTATCAGATTTTGCCTACAACGCTCGTTGCTATCATTTATTCTTAATTCAATTAATAGTGGCAAAGGAGTGGGAGGTAGATACTCGGAGGCTCAAGAAAACGGGCGCGTGTAATACTGCCTCCGCCACCACCAACGCCACCACCGCCAGCGCTACCACCGTCTCCGTCGCCGCCATCACTATCACCGCCAGCGCTGCCACCGTCAACACCGTCACCACTGCCACCGCCAGCGCTACCACCGCGTCCCGTCCCGGCGCGGCGCGGCGCGGGCGCGGGCGCGGGCGCCGCTGGCCCTAACAACGCGCATTCCCGGCTAAGCGAGCGCAACGCCGCTTAATGAGGTGGCGTCCGAATCGCAGGGCCGCCATTTGTAGCGCGCGAGGGCGGGGCGGGGGCGGGGCGAGGGCGGGGCGAGGGCCGGGCGCGCAGGGGGCCTCGCGCGCGCGAATTCCCCGCGCGCGCGACAATTAACGGCGGAGGAGGCCCGCGCCGCAGCCCCAGGGCGCGACCCAAATTACGACGCCTGCGCCTGGCGGGCCCTCCGACCACTGCGGCGCTACTTAAACCATCATTCCGATCAGCCCCGATTAATTTTTTTAAAATTTTTATTATTATCACACATTTATACATTACTGAAATTCTTTTTAACTATATGTCTAGGCTGAAGGCCTTTAAGCCATTACAATACCTACATCCTACCGCAATTCTAACCTTTCGAATATAGTGCGATTTTTCTAACTATGTCCCTCAAGCCCCTGTGGCCGTGATGGAATATCACACGGCATTTCGTGTCTTTCTCAGTCTTGCCGGTAGAAGTCACGTCATCGCAAGCACTGTTTGATACGGTCGCGATCATGCGAAATCCAGCGGCACAACTGAGAAATATGCGAAATACCCTGACATATTCCATCGCGAAGATGGGCCTTGAGGGGCAAAGTTAGAAAAATCGCAGTATAGTTACAGTAAACCCTCGTTAGCACGAACTCGCTTACAATGAAATTCGCAGGCCAATTAAAAATATTTGGGTCCCGCCAACGAAATGTAGTAATAAAGAAACATAAAAATCGGGTAAAAATAATTTTAATAACAAAGGACAACGATTATTTCAGTCCCTTGGAATTAGTGTTAACGAGATTTTATTGTGTTTATGATACAAATGGTAAAATATTACTTTTATTCTACGACCATAAATTACTTCTACCACGAGTGTCATAGACTATTTTTTTAGACAGTCATACTTCCACTTTATTTTAATTCAAGTGTATAAATCACTTAATGATAAATTTAAGATCGTAGTAACTGATGCGGTCAGGTGAAAGTATTTTATTTATTGATGTATTCAATTTATCCAATCACTTGAGCATCGTCACTTTCAGCACTTAGATGCTAAAAGGAACTTTTAGCACGCCACGCATGCCCTGAAACAGTCTCTTTATGTAGTAGTTGTCTACAAAATATTAATTAAATTTGTTCAAAGAATTAGTCCCCCCGACCGGGATTCGAACCCTGCGCATTCTTAGGTGTACGCCCACCTGCTTTGACCACTAAGCTACGGAGACAACCAAACTACCTTTGAACAGTTTTAAGGAGCGGAATTATCGCTCCTTGTCTCTCTATATGTCATTGTCACCTATCCCGTCACCTTGTTGGATGCGATGACGGGAAAGGTGACAATTCTATAAAAAAATATTGATAGATTTCAAATGTATTTGCGTTTAATGCAGGAATTGTATTATCGTCACCGTGTTTAGCACAATGCCAGATAAAGAAACGGAGCTCAAATTCAACTTGCTGAAATGTTAATTCCCATTAATTTTCAATATTTAAATATTAACATTCCTCTGAATAATTTGTGTTTCACCGATCAAAATAAGAGAAATACTAACTTGGAACTTTTTATTTTTGAGGAAAATGTGTATTAAAACAAAACTTGAAATACACAAGTTTTGGGGACAATTTCGTGTGTTTAAAGAAATTTTAAAAAATACTTTTTTAGTAACAAACAGCGGTACGGTTTGCCCTCTGAAACTGAGAAATGTAAGATTCGTGAGAAGTCAAATCCTCCGATACGGATGACCGAGCATGCGGCTTGCGGTCCAAAATTAGTCGATGCAGTAATTTGTCTAAATTAAAATAGACTGGCATTAATTGGAAGTTCAGGACTAAAGGAAAGACGAAATATTTGAAACACAGAATACTCTTTGGATCTCAGGGCTTCGTATCAAAACGTGTGTTACATTCCTTCAACTACAGATTCAGTGACGTTTTTTCCAATTAACGTCTCGAGCCTGTAAAGAAAGATTAGCTCGTGTTCTCCAATCATAGCCGAAATTAAAACGAATACCTCCTATATTTAACTTTTGGAGAAACAACGATTACTTGTAAATAGTAATTTTAATTTTTTAGACTAAGCTTAATCTTTTTACAAAAATGAATAATATTCAGAACATTTCTTTTACGGATAAAGGAATGTCTCTTGATTTTTATATTCTAATTTACAACTTCTCATATTCAGTATAATAGCTTTCCTCATCAGTATTTTAATAAATCCTGAGAATGTGTCACAAATAAATACTGGAGAGACTCTTGTAATGACATTTCTACGGAACATTTTAAATATGGATAATATATCATTTCACTTTATAAAATTGAAATGTATATTAAAACAACTTTTCGTACACTTACAATAATTTGAATGTAGGCTAGAGTTATTTTCAGAATTTCTAAGAAATACAAAGCTTTCCACATCTCATTCAGACACTTTTGTTATTTGAGTTTTCTCCCGCGGATAAGGAGAATTTCTATCCAGGGCCTTCCAGCGCATTGGCACTTCCTTCCTCTCTGGCGCACGTACGGGCTTCTTGCGTTGAAACACGCGGCGCGCGAGGAACGAGATTTCGCGCAAGCGCTCACGCAGCCATTCCGCGCCTCCGCCGGGGCCCCCGCTGCGCCGGCCGCTGGCGATCGACCTCGCACGCCCCACACACCTGCGTTTTGCTCCACGTGCTAATATACGAATTCGGGTTTAAAAAACAAGGGTTCATTCTGCATTCGGTCTTGCGAGATCGCAGATCCAGGGGGAGGGGAGCATGGGGGCCGCCCCCCCCAGGTCTAAAGTTTTAAATTTCCTTCGCAAATTTGATATAAATATTTATTTATGTGATTATTTAAACAATAAGATTGAATAGTATCATATCTATAGTACATAAATAATATACAATAATAACAAAAATGTTTATTATTTAACAAAAATGTACTCGTACTTCCAAAACTTGCTAGATTGTAGGGTGCAACTATCAAATTTTATTATTATAATAATAATAATAATAATATTATTATATATTATTATTATTATTATTTACGCTTTGATTTCGAATGCAAGACGTTCTGAGTTATCGAAATTTACTGGAAACTGCCTCAACGTACTGGTCTAGAAAATTAATTAATTTTCTTTTAAATTGAGCCGAGATAGTACAGGTGATTTAAATCAATTTAATTCTCATTTGCACGAATAAGGTTTCATTGCTTCGAAATACACCTAACATCCAATGCAATGTAGGACCCGTCTGACTTCTTGTACAGGAAGCTTAGATTCAGATATTAGCTTTAATTTCCTTTTTCCTTCATTTCATTTGCGGTAGTATTGATGTTTGATCCATTCATCGAAGATAAAGTAATTTCTTGAACTTTCGACTGACTTTGATACATTTATCCACGATTTCGCTCTATATTTTCGTAGGGTTTTACATAAATATCATTCTAAATCGTTCGAATATAACAATTTTAAAGGAAGATAAGGGTTTATTGAATTGATAAGAAATATATGCAGATTCTTTGAGGAAATAATTAATCATTACAGTACGGAAATAGTTCGAAAACAAACTGAACTGAATTTCAAAATTAGTTACAGAACAGAATGTAAAATTGCTTACGGTATTCGGAAAAAAAGTTTGTTTTTCAAATGAAAACAATTTCAAACGTGTAAAAGAGGATTTAAGTTATTCAGCCATTTCTATAGTTTTCGTAAAAAGAGAAGCACGATGTATTGAATAGCGTTAGATGAACTATTGAGAGCATCAAATTCCAAACCAGGTTAGGAACTTCTGATAATGCATTAACTTGACGCTGATGCCAATGCTACCCCAACCCACTTTATCATTTTAACACAGTTTCAATACCCCAAAGAAGAATTCAACGGATTTCCATTTATGGATGTGACAACGAAGAAGAAGGATGACTTAATTCGACAGATTATCGATTGAAAACAAAAGACATCGCGGCGAAGAAAAACAATTTACAAAAGGATTAACAATACCGCTCCCGAAGACATAAATACTTCCCTGCCGTTCCATGAACGCCGTGGGCGGGGCCCCTTCGTCCCTCCTATGGGCGCTAATCATCTCAGCGCTCGACTTTCGCCGAAGCGCCGCGCCGCGCCGCGCGGGCAAGAACGGGAGCGCGTGGCGGCGCGGGAGGGAATAATGCGACCATATGATTCCCGGAACGCGAGCCCTCCCCCTCCTCGCCCCTCCCCCTCCACCGTCGCCCTCCCTCTCGCTGCGACGCGGCTGCCGGCTGACGCGCCAGCGCCACGGCAAAAAGACGCAGCCGGGGATCGAACCGCACGGATGGACAGCGACAATGTGGAGAACATGCGCGCACTTCCCGGCCGCTGCGCTCCGCCCCCCCCCCCGGCGTTGCTTTCTTCGCCGCGGCCTCCACCCCCGCTCGCACGGCCCCGGCGCGGCGTCTCCCGGACGTCCCCGCCCCCCCCCCCCGCCACGGCCGCGGACGCCACCGACGCCGCCGCCGCCTTCGGCAACGACGGAGACTGCGGCGCGGCGGCCTGGACAAACTACAGGGAACACGGGCGACAAGCCAACAAAACGACCAGAACACGCGGGGGCGGCCTGGCGGGCGGGATGGGCGGGGCGGGGAGGGGTAGCGGCGGGGGCGGCAGAGGGGGAAAAAACGACCCCGCCGAAACAAAAGCCGAGCGCGGTTCGCACGCGGCGGGACCAAAGCGCCACGGCGCGGCGCGGCGCGGCGCGGCGCGGCGCGGCGCGGCGCGGCGGCAGCGAAGGAAGAAGAAAACAATGGAATGACCGACTGCGTGTGTTATAAGGGGAGGAACAGCCGCGGCGGCGGGGAGGGTGGGGGGCGGGCGGCGGTGGGGAGCGGAGGGGAAGAAAGCTTTTAGTAGTACTGAGAAACAAGAGGCAGCGCTTCGAGCTCGTGTTTTCAGAGAAACGGCCGGAAGGTCGCAGATAAATCACTGCGCAAAGGTGGCTGCTGGGGCTCCGGAGGCAACGGCGGTAGCGGCCCCGGCAGGGCGAAGCGGGAGGCGGCGGCGCGGGCAGGGACGCTCATTTTATTCTCTCATCTTTGGTAGCTGTAGAGAAGAAGGGAAAGGTAATCGAAATTATGGCAACGGTGGTAATCACCATAGTAGTAATGGGACGAGACAGAACACGTGGCAACGATGTCGAATCGAATAACAGGCGATTACAACTGTGGTATCTCTAAATGAGGGAGGTTACTCATCATAGTCATGGCAGAGACAAGTAGTAATTGTTCAGAGAAACACCCTAGACGGTATGGAAGCAAAAGGATGGTGTCTTGGAGGTGGTGATGGCTATGGGTGCGACGGAGGCGATGGGACAGGGCTGCCGCCCAGCGGCGGCGGGGCGACTTCAAATGGCTTTTTGGCGAGAGGTTTTTGGGAGTACGCCGCTGACCGTGCAGTGTGCCCGTCTCCCCACGCTTTTTTCTCCGTGGCGGCGCGGGGCGCTGCGGGAATTCTGGGGTTCCACGCAGCGTCATACACATTCATAACCGGGACCTCCGCCTGGAAAGCGCACGCCGCTGACGCTTTTTCGGGCGGAGAATGCGGGCGACAGCGCCCCGCGCGCCAGCCGACCGGGCGCACTCGCGACGGGCGCGGCGGGAGGTGGCATCGACGCAATGCGCGAGGGACACAACTGACTTCAGAACACCATTTTATGGAGTTCATTGTTTTATTAATAGTGATTCTTTTTATTTTACGTCGAAAATAGTTAAAAGCTGTGTGACGTACTACGGGGAGAAGTGTATTCGGTTTTGTTAATTCTGAAATCCCTACCTAAACCATTTGAAAATTGAATTCTGAATATAGATGAAATGAGCATTTTTTTAGCAAGAATTGATAGGAAAAATGCGTTCCGGTGTAATAAAATCTATTTTAAGGTCAAATAAGCTATAAGTTTGGTCTCTTATCCCTTATTATGTCGTTTGTGGAGGAATATACTCGTACAGTCTGCCGCGACAACGTGGAGAATGTTAATTTGAATAACTATATTTCTCGTTGAACTCGAGAAGACGTGCACAGATAATGAAGTTACAATTATATCCAGAAGAAAAACAAGGGACCATGTCAGCATTCGCTCAAAGAATCTGGGAATCCTGAATCCTGAGATGGGGGTCATTGATCCAGGATTTTAGTGCTCACGCATGCTCTGGGAGCAAAGTTCATTAAATGCAAATATCTGTTGAAACGTCATTTCTCTTCTAAGCAAAAAATCTCATTTCCTCCATTTTCAGTGTATTTTTTAAAAGCAAATATTTTTACAAATAGATTCATCTGAGTTATGTAGACTGTTAAAAATTAAATGTATTTCCACCTTAAGTTTTATTTAATGTTCATTCAAAATTGTTTCTTTATTTGTTTTATCTTCAATTAATATATATTCATTATTGTACGTGGATACTCAGCATTTAGCTTTCTTATCGCAATTTTACATGGGTTTAAGAAGATTATATTCGAGAATAGGAAAGCTTGTGTAGTTGAGTTGCCAAAAACATTTTATTAAAAAAATACAACTAAGTATTCATATTATCTGAACCAGATTTTACGGATATGGGTACTGACCAAAAAATTAAAAAAAGGCAAAAGCGACATCATGTATATATTTTTTACGTAGACATCTTAAAATAGGATAGATTCATTTTGCGTAGTAAACATAGTACGAGCATGCTTAGTAATTATCTGAAAATTTGGTTCTTCGGTTTAGGTGCTTTCCAACGTAAATTCAACAGTAACTTCTTTTGGAGATGCCGATGAAGGAATAAACGTGAAACCCTTAGTTTTCATTTATGTATGAAAAAGAGTGATTCACAAAAACTGAAATATTGAACTGCAGGTCTACATGAAGCGAATTGTTCAATAAAAGCGCGAAGAAGTTTAGCTTATGCTCTTGAATCACCATGAAAATGAAGCTTATGAGGATAATAATCAAATGCATAGTATGACCGAAGATAGTAACACGACTACATTCATACTGAATTGAAAATTAATTAGCACTGTAATTCAACGAATGATGTTTACGTGAGAAAACATCATGTACGCTCATGTTACAAAGAATACGAATTACTGTCACAGAACTATTTCACGTAACAGGCCTATTAATTTCCTTTTAGAATTAACCTACCTTCTCGTTTCATTTACAGACAAATTACTTGATAACCAGCAATAAACATGAAATTGTCAGACGAATTTCTTGTAGTTATTTCGTCAAATTTCTATGCGATGTAATATTATTCAGAACATAAAACTTGTCATAAAGATGGAAGAAGGCGAAAGGCATATAGTCATGAACCGTCTCGTAGGCTCGGGTAAGAAATGTGCACAACCTATGACGAGCCGTGGGGCCACTCTCGCTCGCATGGGACACGAGCGTGATCCGTGGCGGCTGACAGCTCTCTTGTAGTCGGGGCGAGCGCTGCAGCTCGTGGCGCCGGTTCTTGCGAGGACAGCGCCGCGGCGCCGTCCGTCGACCGCCACCGCCCTCATTACCCCGCCTCGCGCACATTCCCCGCTCTGCGAGCCCCTACCCGCGGCCCCACTCCTTTTCTCTTTCGTTATCTCGCGTTTCCGGGCGCAACGGCTAAGCCCATTATTCCCGTAAGTATGATTTGTAGAGAGAGGTGGCGATGATCTTCCCCCTTGAATGGCGAGATACGGCGCCGACCTACACATCGGCGTGCGGTGATTTCATCAGAGAGGTTTGTCCGGCGGGACAACAGCGAGGTTTGTCAAAGTCGGGATAAGCTCTAAGCTCCCGACTGGTCTCCTGACGTGTGGTAGTAAATGTGAGTAAGTTAGGTAGTGTGTGTAAGTGGTGTAGATATATCAAGAAGGAAGGAGGAACGATCGCGCGCGGTCCGTGACCTGTTTGTTAGGGTACTGTCCCGGCATTCGCCTGATGTTGATTGGAGAAACAACGAGAAACTACCGTTCAGAGCAGCCGGTCTTCCAGGCAGAATTCGACTTCGCTTTGCAGTTGAGGTCGAAAGTCCTACAACCGTCGGAACTCGAACATTTTTAATTATAAATTTTACTTTGCAATTTGTTTGCCCCCAAATATTTGGCAAAATTACATAAATTTCTGTAAACTAGTACCTGAGGAAAATGAAAGTCCATTGATCGTACTCCACTAATGTTACATTATTTAGAGTTAACAAGCTGCACTAAACATAATTCATAAATATACAATAATGGATATATACAATGATACATGAACATAGAACACAAAATTTATGAAATAAACAATTTACAATCGATAAGCAATGTCTAAAGAATGTTGTCGTTGAAGTCGTCTAATGGTGTCACTATAGTCTAGTAAGTTGATAGCTATAATATTTGGATGGTGATGTAATCGTTGTAGCACTGGTCTTGTTGATTTCTTCTTTTATTGTTGGGATCTGTAAGTCTTTGCGTATGGTTGTGTTCGTAACGTACCTCGAGGCATTTACAAATTTTCTTAAAGCTATTGACTGAAAGAGTTGTAATATTTCAATGTGCAAATTTTGAGCTGTTCGCCAAAGTTGTGTGTCATGTGTCCAGACTGGTTTTAATATTGCTTTGTACACAATTCCTTTGTTTGAGACGTTTAAAGATGAGTTACTTCCCAGTAATCAGTTTAACCTTGTAAGTTTTAGGTCTAATTCTTTTCCTTTATTCTTAATTTGTTTTTTCCACGTGAGTCTTCTGTCCAGAGAAAGTCCAAGATATTTTGCCGAGTCGTTTTGAAGAATAGGTTGAGATACGATTTTTACAGGTGGACATGATTCCTGCTTCAGACTGAAGGTGACTTGGGCAGACTTTTTGTCGTTGAGGCGCCAGCGTTTCTGCCACTTGAGGATGAATTACAGATGTTCTTCCATAAGACAAGATGCTTCTGCTGGATCTTCGTGTCTAACTTGAGCACTGAACTTCCCGATCAGAGGCACTGCAGTGACATCAATTGATGTACTGAGCCATCTAAGGCGGTCCACTCGTTCGATATCTGGAGCCCAGTGTGGTTTCATACGAACGTCGTAGGGAACCCGGAATTCTCCGAGTGCGCAAAGAACGCCATCTATGGATATGCGTGCGCACATGACGGCGGCGGGCGGCGCGCATCCCACGAACATTTTGAAAGGGTCCCCTTGGCCTTACAAAAAATGATTCACCTTAGTAAAACTTTCTATTTCCTGGGTTTCCTTTTTTACCTGAAAATTTGGGAAAGAGGTCCTCCAACATTTCTGGCAATCTGTAAATGGTTCAACATAAAATCAAATTGTATTTCATTGTTAAAATTATAATTTCATTCTCCATGTATTATATTAATTTATTAGTAAACTGTATTATATTTATTTACTACAAAAGTCATAAGTAAATAAAAAAGTTTAAAGGAAAAGGAGGTCCAGAAATGTGGTTGGCCTCAATCTTGTTTTAAGCTGCCCACGCCTAAGTATGTATGAGCTCTTGATGGAGAGGTTGAAATCTTTCCCCTTTGCTAGACCCATTTTCCATTTCGCACAAAGAAATGTAATTAAAAGTTTTCTCAGACATATTTTGCTATTTAGAAAGATGTCAGTTTCTGCTAATTGGATGCTTCAGGAGTCAACGTTTCCTTAGTTATTCTAGCTGTTAAGTATTATATTGCTGGAGTAAGCAATTGTCCTGTAAAACACGTAGTAATACTGTGTCTATTGAACGGCGAGAGTCAGACCTTTAGGTCTGCTCTCCAGCCTGACCGCTACAGTTCGACTCTACAAATATTGTACGAATTACATATATTGCATAATTTGTGCTTGCATACCACATAGTGAAATGTGTGTGAGGTACCAAATTATTCTGTTTTAAAAGTATACTACGTAACAAGGGCGAGAAAATTTCGATACATTTTCACTCACATAAACACCCTTGGCTCTCAAGATTCCCCTTCCATTGGATCTAAGATGTTGGTAGGTTGATTGATAAATTTAGGCAAGATCCTAGGAAAATCATCTTCACATACACAGAATGAAATTCTGGTAAGAAAGGAAATTTCACACTTTCCATGGAGAAAAATTACCATAGTATGTGATGGATTGAGTGTTGAATTGTAACCAGCAGACACTTGATAACAAATGCCTAGTTAACTATGTTATCTCAAAAAGTGCTGAAATACCCAAATGACGAATGAGGGTAATATCTCACCTTACTCAGATAAGGCGCATGTCCAATTTCTAAACTAAATACCTCATGACGAAAGCAGTTATATTTTTAGACGCAACATTTTTGCAGTGCTTGTAGGAACGTTATATTTTGCAGAATACTGCGAAATGTAAGCGTTGCAGAAAAAAACAGATCATATTTCTCAAGTAGTTTAAATGTGATCTCCTACTAGTCGCAAAGATAAAAGTGAATGTCTGATTCAAGGAGATTATTCCAGAACGCGGAATAATTAGCACAAAGCGAATTACGGTATACATCAACAAACATTCAAAGAAACTGTGTATTTTCATGTTGATTTCTGTCATTACAGTTATTACTGTAGAAAAACATATTTCGTTAATTATCGCTCAGAACTGTCATCTAGCGCTGACAACCTGTCAATAATTTTATTTCTCATTAGAGACCCACTTCTAATGACCTTGGCGAGTTTTCTTCCAGCGGTTTACTGTGCGAGATAGGAATTCAACTTACACTAATAGTAATAAGTAAAAGGGTTAGTACATTAAGATTAACAGACGTTGCCACATTGTTCAAATTTGTGATGTTTGTTAAAGATAGAAATTATGAAAATTAAGGAAGTTACAGTAAATATTCTATTTGGTCTAACTCTAAAACTATTGAACAATTTAACATTGAATTAAAGAAAGGAAAATGGTTTTATGCGAGACAATTTTCAACATTTTCAATACATTACTCTTATAACGTTATTAACTAGCAACTTTTGTGCGCTACTCCTTGTCATTAGTCATCTAGTAAAATTAAATTTTCCATTATAAACAATATCATTTAAACCAATAACCCAAATTTTTATTTTAAAAAAACGGGAAGAACGTCTGGAATATCGCCATCAAAAGACAAATTCCTCTTTATTCCCCCCACATACACACACGCATTAAGCCTATGTTTACAGAGAGGAACGACAACGCTTTGGTCCGAAGGATCGTGGGTGGAAATTCTTTCTAAGTATTGTTCCCAGTCTTTCTGAGAGTTCTGCAAGGAGAGGTCAGGCATTTTATTGGCATCGGATAGGAGGAGCTCGCAATGCGCCTAGTGTTCGAGAGACACTCGTTTCCAAGTGGAGGGAAACGCGGTGCGATTAGCTATCTTTCTACGAAATCAAGTTCTTCCACTCAGATTTTGCCCTCCTAAGGCTATAAACAAACCTGCCTTAATGGGTAGGGACTTGCAGCAACGAGCAAAACGCGAGACAGAATCCTCAAATTTCGAGTCCCGCACGGAGTAGTTTCATCATGCGCTAGTGGTGCGGTTAACTTCTAATACCATTCATATTTCGATCAACTCATCTGCAATCCATCATATTTCATAATTTTTCATTCCTCATGATTAACCTCCTTTATCCTGTGAAATACAATAGTGATCCAGTATTACGATTATATATTTAAGAAGAATAAAGGGATATGGATGAGGCCTCTTCCAACACCTCTGACTGGAGGCAGTTTGGCATTATTATCATTATTGTCGTCGTCTCACTATAACACCAGTAAATATAGTCGTAAATACATGAGTCAATCTATTTACGACTACATTTACTGGATTTCATCATTTGCTTTTATTTCCAAAATATGAACATATTCTCTCGTTGTAGAAAAATTGAGATATTAAATACTTATTTCATCAAAAAACAATGCGAATGACACTTTACATCAGTAACGTAAAAAATTCATCACATTTAAGTTCATGTCTAGATTGAACTATTTACTTCAAATTTAGAAAGAAAGTATGTCGAACGAAGAGTTCATATCACATTGTCTTACGTTGTCCCAAGTGCTTGTTGGGAGCACTCCTCAGACAAATTTTTATTACGATTTCATTACATCATGGTTGTACTTGGATGGATCAGTGATTGATCAGGACAGATGATTACGAAACTATGGATGGGAGGAGAGGGAAGATAAACTGAGGAATCGGGAGAAAATCTGCCGGCGAAACTGGGATTTGAACCTCATTACCTTTAGGGGAAAAAACAGCGATCTGTCCGCAAGGTTAGTTGTGTTCTCCGTCGCTAATAACTGATTGATCATTTCTTGTTTCAGGGCGCGTCAACTGTTATGGGCATTGGTCCCGTAAGTGTAGTTCATGTTTTATCAGAGGATTTGGTGATGTTCTTTCTCCAGCTGGGTGGTGAGATCCGGCGAAGACATACACGTCAGCCGGTGGTGTTTTCTCAACTTGATATCTCCCACCAGCGGAGCACTCCGCCAGTTGAAATAACGTTTAAGGTTCCCAACATGTGTGGTAGTATAGTGCATTCTAGTGTGAGTAGGATGAGATGGGTGAGAAAGGAAATAACGCGTGTGGCTCGCTTGATAGAGTACAGTTCCGGCAAAATTAGAGCAGCCGGTCTCTGTAAAGCCCCTCCAGACAGCGGCTAAATTCGACCTAGTTACGTAACTAGTATCGAAAATATTTCCGTCGTCGGGACTCGAACCCTACCTTCCGATTAGAGGCATTATAGTGACATAAGCTGATGCCCTGAGCCACCTAAGCCGGTACTTCACTTGGTACTGATGGCCGGTACTGATGTGACAGATTATTGTGGCAATGTGGATAGAATGTGAGGCAGGAATTTGTCGCGAAACCAGGATTTGAACCCCTTTGCCCACAGGTGATAACCTGATGTGGTGCCCCGCTTTTAGGAGATACCTGGCTGGGAAAAGCCCTCTATCCGCCGTTAGGCCGACGCCGGATCTTACAACCCAGCGGGGGAAGATCGTCATCTCCTTCCCACGAAAAAATCACATGCACTACACTTACGGGATTAATGACCTTAACCGTTGACGCACCCGGAATCACTGATCAATCCTCCAGACAGAAGCTGGATTCAGTCTAGGAATGTAGCCAGTGTGGAAACTCCTGCCATCGTCGGGCGTGGAACCCTAGGACTCCCCGATGTGAATCACCGCAGTGCCATGAGTAGCTGCCAAGGCCTTTTAACTCCCATATACCGTGGTGGAGACCATTAGAGTGGCGCACTCTCTTGCAACACCTTCTTATTGGAACTAAAATACGAACGGCTGTCAACGATACCTCAAACGTGCGTGCCTACTGGGTAGGTTCACGAGACGCAAGCACGCGTGTTGTGTTCCAAAATACAGCGTCGATGTTCGAGCTTTCTTAAGCGGTTTCTTATATGTATATATTACGAATAATTTAACATTTAGAAGACACTTTGCGTATTTCTGACAAATTAGTCACTTTTTATGGGGGAAGTTGGCGAACGTAACCTGCCGCTATACCCGGCGACACTAGCGCCTCCTAGAGTAGTACCCGTTCACGTTACAAGTGCAAACGGAGCGCTGCGATCTGTTTACATGAGGTCATCGCCGACTGAATGAGAAACACGCGTCTGCAGTAGATACTGACCGTTTAATATGATATAGATGGCGGTGAGCAGCACACAGAACCCCGGCGGGGCAAGAACATAACCATTAAGCAGTAGACAAGTGCAAAGAAGAATTAAAAAATATTGTACGTGAATGTTATGAATAGCGTGTGGTGTGATCTATTTTATTGTATATTATCTTAATCATTTAAGGGCGCGACTCCAGCTCACAGTCAGAAAGGCATAATTCGTCAGCTGTGTCCGTAGCGCTTGTGCTGCCTTCGGAGACAGCTGATTGGTCAGATGCTGATTGACAATGGGACCATTCGTGTATTCTCGGTTGTGTGTTCGGGCCTTCACTTTCAAAACAACATTAGTTCCTAATTCTGTCGTCTGCAAATGTAAAGTGAATGGGTAATAGCACCCGCGAGCTTCGTCCCCGGTTCTGCTGGAGAGTTGCAAGAAGGCCCTGGCAGCCGCCCTGAGGCGCACTCACCGGCCATGCTGGGGTAGGCGGAGTATCCCGCGGCCGCGGCCGCCGCCGCCGCCGAGTCGAGCGCGTGGGCGTGGTGCGCGGCCGCCGCCGCCGCCGCCGCCCCCGGCCCCGACTGCTCCGCCGGGTGCAGGCGCGCGCCGCCCCACGGCTCGCCCACCGCCGCCGCCGCCGCCGCCGCCGCCGCCGCCTTCCCGTGCGCCGCCGCCGCCGCCGCCGGGTGGTACTGGTGCGGCGGCAGGCGCGACGCCGGCGGCGGCAGCAGCAGCCCGCCGTACTGCGCCGCCATGTTGTGGTGGTGGTGGTGGTAGTCGTGCACCGCCCTGCAAAAAAGGCGCAGCGGAGATGCAAGGGGTACTTTTACATCGACTTGGCAAACAGTGGAATGAAAAGTCACCTTGACGACCAGCATCGTGCACTTTTTAAAGTTCGCCCTCCGGTGAAAACTATTGAAACAAATGAGTTATTGTGAAAGATGTCGGACTATCGTAAAGTCGTAGGCGGCCAGTCTTGCGAGTGCTCTTGTGTGTCCGGGTAACCCCGTGTAAAAGGCTGTGATGGCGACGTTTCGACCATCTTGACGTGGTCTTCCTCAGAGCTAGTCTGCTACAGGGATACTCAGGGCACACCAGCCCTGAAGAAGACCACGACAAGATGGTCGAAACGGCGACATCCGGACAGCCAAGAGCACTCACATGTTGGATAATCCTTCTCCAAGGAAAGTTAATCCTTATTTATTTTATTTTCGCTGATAAGAAGATGGTATTAAGAAACGTATTCTACAATACACGTACGAAATGACAAATAACGGTATTATTTATCACCTGGGCTAAAAGCCTCTATTTACAAACTTCAACCAAGACAGTTATTTACTCTGTTAAGGGTAAGAAATTTAATTTTAATAACAGTTCGCTGTCAAGAATAATCGAAACAAATGAGCTGTAGCTAACGATCGGGTACACCTACACGTATTTCAACAGACAGTATTTCTTGGTTATGTGACTTTTACAAGAAGATGATATTATCGAAAGTATTGAACGAGTTACGACCGATAACAAAAAGAACATACTCTGCTGCTATTCAATTTGAGCTATCGCCTCGATTTACAAACGCCAATCGCAACTATTATTTGTTGTTTATCGGCTAACTGACGTTAATAGCTCTCAGAAGAGGAAGATGCATTAAGATTTATAAGATATCAGAAACCGAAACTCTTTTTTTCAAAATATTAATATTAAGGTGGTTGTTATTTTTCCAATGCTTGATGATTTCCACTTCATTCTCTCAAAATATTTAAAGTGTTAAAGAATTACGGAAACATTTTTTCAGAACCATTTTTAGAGCAAAAATACTGTAAACTATTTGAAGTGCTCGGTTGCATGAGTAAATATCATTTACGTCCGCTGTATATGAACCCCTCATGTTTTGTAATTATAAATACTATAAAAGCAGGTTAAGATATACACAATTAAACCATCCAACTTAGTAAAAATAAAGAATGAATATTATAAAATAAATTATCATATTCAACAGTGTTAAGAATTTTACGCTTATTTGCGAAACAACACAAGTCCAAGAATCAAAATGGTTAACAATGCAGATTTTTACACGAACCAAATGCTTCGAACAATAAGGTATAAGTTGATCTATGGACATACTTTCAATAGGTGTATGAGTCATATTCATTGGACGTCTTATTTTTGTTTGAAATGCATTTTTCTCATTCCCGTACAAAGTTTGTCTCAAGACTTGTGTCATTCCACACAATATGCCATTCATTCTTTCCCACATTTCACAAGTCAATTGTTAAAAAGAATTCTTCTTCCATTGCATATCGTGTTCATTAATTAGGTTGTGCAAGTGGAAATATACTATCCTACAAATTTTACCTCAAATTCTCTTTCAAAAGACAGCTGTTCCTAGAAACTTTGTAGCATCGTCAGATTTTTTCTATTATCTTTTAACTTTAAAAGACAATTCTTCTGCAGTGAAGAGAAAGAGGTGCCGGTTTGAGGACAAAGCATTAAAAGTTTAAACTTAGTAGGGCTTAAGTTTGATAAAATTTTATGGAAGATTTTCTAAAGAAGTTTCATGTAAATCGATCTGTGTATTAGCTTTTATCTCAGAACTGATGGCAAAAGGTTACCCCTTTCAACGTTTTATGGACTAGTTTGTGTCTCCGAGAGAGTTAACAAAACACGCAGATAAATCTTGAGTGCACCAACCTTCTCAGAAACCGAACTTTACGACATTATCAGGTAGTTCCACGGAGAACTGAGACCTACGTTTCCGTTTGACTCTTGTAATCTGTAAGAAGGTTATAATTAGTTTCTTTGAATTACATGACTTTATTACGATTTTCGAGTAAAACAGCCGGCCGTAAGTTTAAGTGAGTAAAACAACAGAGAAGCATTATACGGTACTGTTTGTTTCCTTTCATCAGAAGAAATGAAGACCATTAGAACATTTATTTAGCGAATGACAAAACTTTCGGAATTTGTACCTGTCACTTTCCAATTCACCTTTTATTTTTAAAAATAAAAATTAATTCCTTTTTCAATGATAAGAGGCTTTACATAAAATAAACATCAAATGGAATAATTCATTTACAATGGCATTAACATTCATTGCTTGAATTCTTAGCAGACACGTCTCCGAACACACTCCCACGTCTAGAATAATATGCAGCAAATATAGGTTAGCTTGTTACATAAATGTACGCATGTAAACGATTACGCGTAATGACTACCATTAAATGGACTCAAGCTTGCAACGTATTTGCATTTGAAAGGAATGAAAATTGCACCAAAGGTATAAGTTATTTATGGTAGAAATATGACAAATACCTAAGAAATGAAAACCATATTATTTTAAATATATGATATTTAATGAATATTATATTAAAATAATACTTATCCACAAGCATTTGGAAGCAGGGAGCGGTTTCTTCAAATTTATGTAAGTATTGAAGGAAGAATATAAAAAATGGATAATGGGAAAACATTATAAAATTAATACCGAAATAAATTGCGGAAACAAATTTTACAAACAACTTTGCATAAATTGCAGAAACAAATTTTACAAACAACTTTGCATAAATTGCAGAAACAAATTTTACAAACAACTTCAGAAGAAGTTGTATACGCAGAAATGAGAATAATAAAAAAATCATGAAAAATATTTTTCCCAAAATGAACATGATCTAATAGTAATGAATGCGAATTTCGAGGTATTATACGCCCACGTTTTCTTGAGCTCCGGATTACCTACCCCCACTCCTTTACTAACTTTGGTTGAATTCTGTATTAAGGATAGCATCAAGCGTTGCTAACAAAATCTGATTTCCAAAAACGTTCGCTTCCGTATATTAAGAACTATTTTGCATCAAAAAACGAGTTAAAGATTTGATATAATTGACCAGTCGTCGAAAGAATCAAGCCTCCACTCTCCTCGCATCCAGCAAAGTGAGGGCTCAAGAAGACTTTTACGGATAATATTGATCGTGTGAAATAGAAACGAATGTACTGATCAAAAATATAAATGAGGTTATCTTTAACAAACATTGGACAAGTATGGATTTGAAAGTTCTTCGATTAATCGTAATGAGAAAAAGGAGGATTTGATGGCATTCGTGATACGAATACATTTAAACTACACATGTTATGATGAAATGTATGTTTTTATGTTACTATGCACACACTGTGAGAATCAAAACGATATAAAAGTCTCCATTAAACAAATGATACGAATTGATACGATATTGAATGAATACTTATTTTCAAAAATTTGCATAAACATTGCACTAACAATTTATTTATAGTGAGGGATTAAATTAAAAAGATTGGTTAAAGATATGGACGAGTGAACAGATAAAATTCCAATCGCCACTACAGGCTCTCTTCGTCAGCGTGTTTCAGTATCTAGTGAGGTAAATGGAAGGCATACGATTGATTGAGGATAATGATTGCATTAGCTAAGGTACCAAGAGATGAGTGTGCCTTAATATGTCTGAATCAGGAAACATAATCGTTATTTTTCACTGTTGTTTTATATTTCTAACGTGAAAGAACATTCATTAATTCTCTACCATCTCTTCGACCATTTCCAAGAGGATTCAGTCATGCGTTACTAATATGGATCAACATTTAACGAAAAATATTTCAAGAGGTACACTTTCCTGTCGCTGTTTCTTAATCCCCCAGCCCTTATTTATGGTCAAAATGTGTCCGATATTTTTAAAGCAGATCGATTTAAATCCGCACAGATGTGATCATTAGTATTGCCAAGTCTAATAAACAGAAATAAAGTTAAATCAAGATCTATCTGATCGTAAGTTTTAAAATATATCTCCTGGAATTTATGTAATCAGAATTAAAATTTTGGCACTCTCACAGAAAATGCACGAAAAAGCTCCCTTAATACTCTTGAAAAGAAAACTGAACCAGGACAGAAAATGAAAACCCAATTTCTTAGTATCTAAGAGATTCCTAAGGCGTAATATGGGTTTATGTAAATATTTTCGAACATTATATTATATATGTAACACAATGAAACGTGCATGTAGATTTATGTGGTGTCGGCTTACTAAATGTGGGTTCGATCAAAACCGACGTACGAAAAAAAGAAAACTAACGGATCAATGTCATATCAACGCTTTATCATGCCTTACCTAATGCCCATGCCCTTGTGAAATAAATGCTGATATTGCATTGATGAGAAAAAATGTAACAAATTAGGAACTAATAATTCCAAGTATTTCACAAATGTCAGAAATTTAATAGAGTATTCATGAGCAAAGTGCAACATGTTGCAGAGCCACCTGGAATGGGTATGCATTATACCCTCGTTTAGGCCGTTCCCACTGTCCTCGCCTTCGTAGGTTCGATGCAAGGGAAGAATTGTACGGTTTTGTAACTTTTCATTTACATCGAAGTTTTTATTTCCTCTTCAATTAATGTTCAGTAGACATACAAGTCTAATGGAGAAGAGAATGCGCTGGGTTGGCTGGTGATTATGGTTGGAGGGACTGGAGAAATCGGCAAAAAGTAATAAAACCCGGAAAAAATTGGCAATAGCAACATACATGTTTGTCAAAAGAAGACACCATTTGAATCCGCGCGAACATTCCACACTTTGTGAATGAATTCACCCAAAGTGAAGAATATGCAATGGATTTATATTGGCACCGAATTGCGAATGGCCAGGCTCGGAACTGTGCATTACATCATTTAAGCATGTACAAGGATAATGCATAGTAATGAAGCGAATTCATTAGTCCCCGTTTGAATTGGGTAATTCTGGACGAATGAATATGCAAGTACCAAACTATTGTAATCGCTAAAGCGATTTTGAATTACTAATCCCCATGGCCATCGTGTTATTACTTTCCTCGACTGTACGTAGTGCTGAGGAAAATTGTTCAAAGAATTAAAGCGGGAAAAGAAAATTGCGCAGGAGATATTTTTTAAGCTTATTCTCGACGGGGAGATAATTGATCGGGGTTTTACAAATATGTCCGCAGAAGAAGAGGAAATAAAGAAGAAATTCCTATCGTTAGAGATACCAACAACACGTTACTAATAGATAATCGGGAAAAAGCAAACGGGTTTAATACCTACTTCTGTTCCATTTTCAAAACAAAATCTCATTACACTCAGATTTCGAGGGAGACTTTTAACAAATCAGTTTATTATAAACGTAAATACATTGCTAAAACAAATTAAATCTACGAAAAACGAGATGGCGAGGTCCAGATGCCATTTCATCTGATATAATTAAACTCGGAGGAAAGGCAATTGTACCGTATTTAACAAGATTATTTCATGTTTCAATCAACAATTTAAGTGTGCCTGACGATTGGAAGCTAGCTACCGTTGTTCCCATTTTTAAGAGTGGTGACAGAGCTGTTTTAACCAATTATAGGCCGGTAAGTTTTACGTCAGTTTTATGTAAGCTAATGAAAGATTTGATAACTAACTATATTAGACAAGAACGGAAACAAAAAGAATGGCTCTTTCAGGTTTTAGGAATGGTTTCTTTTGCGAGAGTCAGATAGTATCATTGTTGCAGGATGAATCAGATGAAGTTGATGATAGTGGGAGGGTGGACGCCGTAATAATAGATTCTGTGAAGGCATTCGATGTTGTCCCACACACGACAAACTGATTAATTACTGCAGTCAGGTATTGACACCAGAGTTGTGGCGTGGATTTATGAAGTTCTTCGTGACAGAAAACAGAAATTCCGAGTAGGCCAACAATTTTCAAAATATATAGCAAAGATAACTTCAGGGATTTCTCAAGGAAGCGTTATCGGACCTCTCCTTTTTTTAGCGTTTGTGAATTATCTGCCAGACAATTTATTTTGAAAGGTACGACTATTTGCAGATGACTCTATAATGCATCAAGTTATTCAATCAAAAGTAGACGACAATATTTTGCAGGGTGATCTACATTTCTGGGTGGAAAAAATAGCAAGGCAATAAATAGTTCGAAATGCAAAACCATCACGTTTTGCATTTCGCATTCGTTCGAATTGCATCACCATCACCAAAAATAGGGAAACTCAATACCATATAGGCAACGAAAATATTCCAAGAGTCGTGTCTTGCAAGTACCTGGGAATAATTTTTGATACCAAATTGAGTTGGGAAAATCAGGTAAACTTTGTCGTAGGGAAAGCATGGAAATCTCTGCAGTTTACTATACGACTTCTAATAAAGAGAACTGCGAAAGCGAGAGAATTAGCTTACTTATCTCTAATTCGTCCATTAATGAAATACGTGACGGTTTTTTGGACTCTTATAGGATCTCACAAAAGGATTATTTGAATAGAGTACAGAGAAGAGCGAGTAAACGTATTTTCCGAAGCAATAGGAATAAAGTAGAATGGGAGTCTCTAGAAATCAGGAGGGTTAAGGTAAGACTTTGTGCTTTTTACAAAACGTATGCAGATTATCCAGCTTGGAAAGATATCCACATCCGGCTCAGTAGACTAACGTACTTTAGTAGATGGGATCACAAGCACAAAATTCAGTTCAGGTCACATAGAACAGAAATTGGAAAGTTTTCCTTTGCAAATAGAACAATAACGGACGGGACTAAGTCGCCTGCGACATCCTTGGAACACTTTTCATTGGAATTTTTTTTCTTCCATTTTTACCAAACAGCCCTCGTACATATAGAATTTGAAAGGTTTCGTGAGAAAACTGAAAGGATTATTTGGCCCCCAATTCCCATATAGAACGAGAAAGGAAGTTTCGCGAGAAAACACGAAGGGATTATTTGGTCCCCAATTCACATGTAGAACGAGAAAGGAAGTTTCGCGAGAAAACACGAAGGGATTATTTGGTCCCCAATTCCCATATAGAACGAGAAAGGAAGTTTCGCGAGAAAACACGAAGGGATTATTTGGTCCCCAATTCCCATATAGAACGAGAAAGGAAGTTTCGCGAGAAAACACGAAGGGATTATTTGGTCCCCAATTCACATATAGAACGAGAAAGGAAGTTTCGCGAGAAAACACGAAGGGATTATTTGGTCTCCAATTCACATATAGAACGAGAAAGGAAGTTTCGCGAGAAAACACGAAGGGATTATTTGGTCTCCAATTCACATATAGAACGAGAAAGGAAGTTTCGCGAGAAAACACGAAGGGATTATTTGGTCCCCAATTCCCATATAGAACGAGAAAGGAAGTTTCGCGAGAAAACACGAAGGGATTATTTGGTCCCCAATTCCCATATAGAACGAGAAAGGAAGTTTCGCGAGAAAACACGAAGGGATTATTTGGTCCCCAATTTCCATATAGAACGAGAAAGGAAGTTTCGCGAGAAAACACGAAGGGATTATTTGGTCCCCAATTCCCATATAGAACGAGAAAGGAAGTTTCGCGAGAAAACACGAAGGGATTATTTGGTCCCCAATTCACATATAGAACGAGAAAGGAAGTTTCGCGAGAAAACACGAAGGGATTATTTGGTCCCCAATTCACATGTAGAACGAGAAAGGAAGTTTCGCGAGAAAACACGAAGGGATTATTTGGTCCCCAATTCCCATATAGAACGAGAAAGGAAGTTTCGCGAGAAAACACGAAGGGATTATTTGGTCCCCAATTCCCATATAGAACGAGAAAGGAAGTTTCGCGAGAAAACACGAAGGGATTATTTGGTCCCCAATTCACATATAGAACGAGAAAGGAAGTTTCGCGAGAAAACACGAAGGGATTATTTGGTCTCCAATTCACATATAGAACGAGAAAGGAAGTTTCGCGAGAAAACACGAAGGGATTATTTGGTCCCCAATTCCCATATAGAACGAGAAAGGAAGTTTCGCGAGAAAACACGAAGGGATTATTTGGTCCCCAATTCCCATATAGAACGAGAAAGGAAGTTTCGCGAGAAAACACGAAGGGATTATTTGGTCCCCAATTCACATATAGAACGAGAAAGGAAGTTTCGCGAGAAAACACGAAGGGATTATTTGGTCTCCAATTCACATATAGAACGAGAAAGGAAGTTTCGCGAGAAAACACGAAGGGATTATTTGGTCCCCAATTCACATATAGAACGAGAAAGGAAGTTTCGCGAGAAAACACGAAGGGATTATTTGGTCTCCAATTCACATATAGAACGAGAAAGGAAGTTTCGCGAGAAAACACGAAGGGATTATTTGGTCCCAAATTTCCATATAGAACGAGAAAGGAAGTTTCGCGAGAAAACACGAAGGGATTATTTGGTCCCCAATTCCCATATAGAACGAGAAAGGAAGTCTCGCAATACACACGAAGGGATAATTTGGCCCCCAAATTGCATAACGGCCGCGGCCGTGGCGCGCACCTGTGGTGGTGGTGCGAGGAGACGGCTGCGCTGTACTGCTGGTAGTGCGAGTGCCAGGGGTCGCCGCCGCCGCCGTGCGCCGCGTGGTGGTAGGGGTCTGCGTACAGGTCGGCCGAGTGGTGCGCCACGCCGCCGCCGCCCGCGCCGCCCGCCTGGTAGTTGCTGTTCCAGAAGGAGGGCGGGAAGTTGCGCGCCGACATCGGCGACGACTCTGCGCACACAACACCAGTCGCCTCGCTCAGCAACACGCTTCACTCGTGCACAAGCTTAATGGATTTATCCGGTGCACCTACAATATATTTTTTTGACAAACGTTTATACTGATTCATAAATATGTAAAGCAGAGGTGAGTTTCAACATTATTGATACCATTGAAATTAAAAGGCTCAAATGGTACGGTCATGTAAACAGAATGGGTGCAGAACGATGGCCTCTAAAGCTCTGGTATTGTACACCAACATCACACAGAAGACGAGGAAGACAGAAGTTCATGGAAGGAAGGAGTAGAGAAGGCAATGGACAGAAGAGGATTAACTGCAGAAGACTGCAGTGACAGACTAAAATGGAAACTGGGATGCGAGAGACGCCCAATAGTGTAAAATACTCGCAATACTACTACTACTATAAATATGAAAAAATATTTTAATATCAACTTTTGAAATTACACACATTTATTTTTATTTTTAAATTCTTTCTAATAGCATTGTGTCTTTAATATTTCAATATAATCATGGGGCTCCATAATACAGTCCTGCTTAGGGTTCCCTATCACATTAATTCTCAGCTGGCTTCATTAACTCAAGGATTTCTTTCCCTACACAAAAGGTGATTTTCTAGATATTCCCCTTTACTCATGTAGACCACTTTCCTTTTCTAAAAAGGAAGTTTTAGCTTCCGGAGTGAAAAACTGAAGCCATGTAATACTAACAAAGAGGTATATAAAATCATGCATTAAGATATGGCCGTTATGAGTCGCTAAAAAGAAGATTTGTGATCTTTCAGACGCTTTTATTAATAAAAGCTGTATAAAATTTAAAAAAAATTAATAGTATTCCATGTATAGTATAATATAATTACTAAAGGAACCCCAAATAAATACTAGAAAATCAATGAACCATGTCGAAAGACCAAGAAAACTATTTCACTCAGAACAAGTAATGTATCGAAAGTGAATGTGTTGAAATTGAAGTTCTAATGTCTAGACGCTGAAAATAATATTTAAAAACTACCTTACGCTAACAAATCTCTACAGGTCATTCAATTACTAAAAATTATTTCTGTAGAAGCGAACCGATTTCACCAATTCACATTTCTACCATCTATTTCTAATCACTAATACTGGTGAATAGTTAGTCATTTAATTTTAAATAATAATTAAAGAGGCCCTAATTTATTTTAATTAGCAGTGATTTAAGATTTTCCTGATTACTAAAACATATAAGATTTCACAATTGGGACGCTTTAAATCATTCAAAGTGTATTTGTCACCCAATTGGGTGCTTGTAGAATGACGATATTACTTTATTTTACTTTCACTATACTACGTATATTACTCTGATTATATGTAGTTTAGAGAAATTTATATAATGTTGCGGTGAAAAGTGCAGTTTTTAACAGAAAACTCGTTTAGTGGCTCCCTGATAAGTAAAATGAGATTTTATCTTGCTCCTTTATGATAAAAATTATTTTCATAAATATATAGCGTGGTCTTAATCCCCGATTTGTGATTCCTTAATTCTGAAAAAGCTGTATTTTCCAAAACGTCCGTCAGTCAGTCTGTCCGTTAGTCTGTTAGTGAATCACTGAGTCAGTCAGTCCGACAGTCAGTAAGTCCGTGTGCGCATCCATCTGACCGTCTGTCCGTCTTTCCACCTATCCGTCTGAAAGTCTGTGCCACTTTATATTTTTTTATAAAAAACGTCATTTTTATAAAAATGTTAACTGATTGTTTAATAAGTGTTTTCAACAAACTTGGACCCTAGATGTTTGAAAAAGGCCCAACTAGGGTCGAAACGTAAAAAAAAGAAATAAACTGTTTAAAAAACAGTTTAGTGTGTTTTTGTAATGGATTACTGAAGGGTATGGAACACCATTATTTATAGTAACGAGTCGTAAACTTTACGCCTTACTTCTAATGATTGGTCACAAGCTTTAGAACTAACCAGCAGAAAGTAAGCAGAAATCATTTAATTCATAGAAACTGATTTTCTGTCATTCTCATTACAATAATATCCGAATAGCTGATGCGATATATTGGAACATTTTATCACATTGTCACTCAAGCTGCACGGTAATGTTACAGACAGAATTATCATGATTTACCGATATATCAGATATATTGTCATGATTTACGGATGCTGTGGAAACCACATACCAACCAGCGTGTCTTGCCTCTATTTTACTCACAATGTGGCAATAACATTCTTGTGAAGTTCACATCTTTAATAACAGCGTCTACGTCTAGGAGAACCTTTTGAAGCTACAAGGAAGAACGTGCTGAAATGACAGTATTGCCTTTTTCCGACATTTTCTGTCTGCCAAGTCGTAATCTCTTGTTTCCTTTAAGGGCTCTTTCACTTATTCTTTACCGAGAATTTCACACAATTCCTATTTAATTGTTCCTCACACATTTTGTGGACAATTAATTAACTGACTAACAATTTAAATGACGTCGCCATTGACTCATCAAAATGGTAGTTCTTGGCATTATAATCCAAATATGGAGTAATCGTTTCCCATACTTTACGAACTTTCAAATATGTTTCAAACAGCAAAATGATATGGAGAGTGTGTATGATAGCATTATGGATAATAAAATGGACTATAATGGACTCTACTCGGAAGACACTATTGTAAATTTACTTCATGAACAGTCATTAAAAAAAACAGTTCAACTGATGGTGGGATTAAATAATATTTGTTACACATGTGCGCATGTAGGAAAAAAATATTAATGTTCACACCTAACTCTTGGCCCTTTGAGCAACTTGACAATAAACACATTCACATGGCTTTAGCGGCACGAACTGGTGTATAATTTTTGGGTTTAATGAAATGAAAAACAAATATTGTGTTTAATATTCTTTTGAGTTAATAATAACTTATGTATGAAGGCCTAGAATAGGAATTTGTTCGAGCGAGCTTGACAATTCGTATTCCGAGCTAGAAATGTCAGTCTGTGGTTGATATTTATACAATATTTTTACATATTTATCCCTAACTTAAATTTACTTCTTAATGAAGCAGCTGTCGTACCGTCGACAGTAAGATGGCACACAAAAACAAAGGAAGACAGAGCAGTTCACCATGAACCCACTGCAGGTGCTATAGACGTACCAGATCCCAGAGTTATCACTTGGTTGCATTTAATTTTTGTGTGTTGTGTTGGTATTCCATATATTTCATCGGATTGCCGATATTTTGATTCTTCCGAATATTTCTTGAAAGAGAGCAAATTATTCTATTTAGGAGAATAGAGCAAACTGAAGCATAACACATCGATTTTCACACAATGAGATTTAAATTTGAGTCGAAGACAACTTTTTCGTTGATAGCAGAAGATACGATTGTGCGAAGAATGATTGGGCGTTGATAGCAGAAGAATGAAAAAAACATATTTTTATATTTGCAGTACACTAAACAGTAATTAAAATTCGACGCAAGGTGGGTGTTCTTAGCATAGTTCATAGAGTTTACAAATGCTTGCGCGCCTATCGGCGTCAAGTATACCCGTGCTTGCGCGAACTCTGCTTTAGGGAACCCTAATAGCAATACGCTTCCTCCATCCAACTCCCAATTGCTCTACTACTACGAGTATAGAAACATCCATTGCCTACCACAAAACGGCCAGGTCGGCTACGTACTAGTCTGCTAAGCGGTCCATTATAAAAACATTAAACAGCTGCTTATGTAGGGGCATAAAATTATGTTCAACCTCAAAATGCGCACAGGTGTTTTTCATAAGTTTAAAAAAGTTGATAAATAGAGTGATCAAGAAGAATTTGTAGAGGAGTCCAAAAAGGGTCATTTCCTGCCAATGAAGATATGGTCGGTACTTTCATTAGAAAAAATTACGCATGTGACATTTGTTTCTGATTGGTAGGCAACTACTACTTTTTGGAGGTACATAAAATATTTTTGACTGCTTGATAAACTAACCTGCCAAACGCCAGTGCGAGAAGACTTCTCTTCCAATGCCATCCACTCTCATCCAACAAATTTCATGCACGTTTAACTTCCTTATAAGAGATATCCCTCCACATGTTCACTGGCAAAAAGTTACCGTCTCCGATCCTACGTGCTCTAGAAGCTTGTAGCACTTACCCCCGACACATTGTACAGTGTCTAATTAAAACGTTTTGCATCTTTACAGTGGATGATTTCTTGGGTGCGGGAGCCATCCTAGAGTCATCAACGAACAGCCGACTCTGGACGAGATGAGCCCTCAAGAAAAGTTTTGATTGATTAGTGTTTCTAGGCGCATCAACGAAAAATTGTAGTATTACAATTAGTATTACAATTGTAGTATTACAATTATAGTAAAATTAGCTAGTATTAGCAGTCACAGTAGTGTAGTGCATGAATCTATTAGTATTAGTTCCATAAGTGTAGTGCGTGAATTTATTGCAGGTGGCAGTGGCAGTGACCTCCCCTGCCGGAGGCGAGATAAGAGTGCCGACCTATATTCGTCGCCTCACGGGGTTTTCCCCAACCAGGTATTTCCCACCAGTGGGGCATCGCTCGAGTCGAGGCAAGCTCCATGCTCCCGACTGGCTTCTTGACATATGTGGTACTGTAGTGCTTGCGAGTATGTGTGTAAATAAGGGGTGAGGTCTGTAGCAAGTTTGTTAGGGTACTGCTCCGACATTCGCCTGGAGTTGGTAGGAGAAACCACGGAAAGCTACAGATCAGAGCAGCCGGCCGCTAGAATTCTCCTCCAGACAGCATCTGAATTCGACCTAGCTATGTAGCTATAGTGCGATTTTTCTAACTCTGCCTCTCAAGCCCCTATGGCCACGATGGAATATCACACGGCATTTCGCGTCTT